>JAFMSR010000011.1:50214692-50652192 GCA_022818135.1 Saxidomus purpurata
TAAAATCCCACTCCAAACTGCATCGAATACGGTTGAATATTAAGAGAGTTTCGAGGAAAAACACTTCTGTCACTTCTGCACAAAAACAAAAATAATATCAAACAGGGAATGCCACGTACCAAAAACGCAGCCTCCCCAAAACGAGCCCCACAAGTCACATTTAGTATATACATGAAATTATGAAAATAGGTTTCCCGCATCGCAGTATTTGAAAAAGCGTGCGCGGGGTACCAGTACGTTTACAGCGCGGATTTTATCTTGTGTGAATGCTATAGCGGTAAATTTGAAAACAGATTTATATTTTTGTGTCTCGCAATAATACGACTGGTTCCATTTTTACACGATCGATAAAGACCATAGCCGGGTGCCTATAGTTTTCTAATCAGTACTATTTTTAGAAATAAGATAAACAGTATACCTGAGATGTGATAGGGAAATCGAGGTGTTTCAAATCTTGTATTTATATACATTGTCACCATAAACATGTGATCAGTAGGTAAGTAGAATAAGGAATTGCATCTGTAATTGGTTAGCTTACACGCAGTTGTAGGATGTATTTAAAGATACTGCAGTGAGCAGGGGCGAGGGTCAGGCCTAAGGGGGTGAGGTCCAAACCCCAAGCATCTGTGACAAATGCTACCCTTATGTCTATCTCACGATGGAAGTCGGAACATTTTTTATTTCTGTATTCAAAGTAAGTCTGGCGCAGTTTGTGGCATCTTTAAAGTCGCTATTGTTATCATTGATATAAAAACAAAAATAAAGTCAAAAGTAGAATGTAATGAAACACCAATTGTATTTGAGTATTAGCATCCTTTTTAACGTTGTTCGTCGTCCAATAAACAACGATTTTGAGTGTTGATGCGCAGTAATAAACCACGAAGCCGTAGTTCTGATTAGCTTCTAAGCAGCTAAATGACATTTTAAAATCTTCAGTCTATAACACCTCATGAGAGCTTGGCTTTTGCGTACGTTAGTCTTGTATACAGGTACTTCAATATATAACGACATTGTTTTACAACATCTCATCAAAAGTTATCTCAGACTTTCTTGCATTCCGGTGATTTTACTCATGCCAGAAAATCGTTTTTGCATATGGGTTCGGCAATTCTGGCGATTTCCGGGGGGAAACGACAAACGCCAGAACAACAAATATTTTATTGATATAACATTTGTCGTATAAGCGACAACTAACAAACATGCGAATACGACAAATTCTTGATTTGTCGTGTTTGCGCACCCGCCAGAAAGGCAAATATCTCATTTGTCATATTTGCCGACTTCATATGTTGTTCTAGCGTGCTAGCGTGCTAGCGCCGCGTCAAAGCGCCAAAACACCAGAATGTCGTTGTTGTTTTAGGAGTTTAACGCCCGTTCCAATATGATTTTGGTTATTTTAATAGGCGGACAGTTTACCTAACTATCGTCCCTGTGGACCAGTTCTAGACTCCTATCTTCCGTAAGAAACTGCCAACTCTGTCACAGAAAGAACCAGATCAGAAGCGGTGCTAGCACCCATGGCCCTCAGTCAAGGACCTGTAGTGTAAAATATGTATACCTGAACAGGTGCCCATTTTAGGAGACGTAAAATGATGTTTTCATCCTCGGTGTTATGTTGACCTTGGCATCCGTGTCTTATGTCATGTTGGCCTCGGCATCCGTATCTTTTGAACACAATTTGATTTGATTTTGTTTTGAAGTGGTATTTTATCGATCAGAAAGCGGTCATAATAACAGACACAGTGAATTTCAGTTTCATGTCCTCAGACATGTAGCAGGGGGTGTATAAAACAGAACTCTGTTAACTGAAATGTAACTGAACGGGAGTTGAATACCTATTTATATGCATGGAAACAACAACAAGTAAAACACAGTCAGTTATCACATTACTTTAACGTGCATTGCACAACTTAAGTGTTTTCACGTAGAAGTAGTGAACAAGAATGCATTTCAGATATAATGCTGACACAGTACGTGAACCAAAATCACTCACGGCGTCGAAGTCGCATACTGCTTTGAAACCATGAAAATCTCAGAAATTAAAAAAGAAATATCTTTTTTTTTTAGCTCACCTGGCTACGCCAGGGTGAGCTTTTCTGATCGATGATTGTCCGTCGTCCGTCGTCCGTCAACATTTTGATTCAAATGACATCTCCTCTGAAACCTCTAGGCCAATGTTGATAAAACTATGCAGGAATGTTCCTTGCATGAAGCTCTACCAAATTTGTTCAAAGAATTCCATTCCATGCAGAACTCTGGTTGCTATGGCAAAAAATAGGAAAAATTTTTAAATTCTTCTTCTCTGAGACCACAAGGCCTAGAGCTAAGATATTTGGCATGTAGCATTGTCTAGTAGACCTCTACCAAGAGTTTTCATATTATGACCCCCGGGTCAAAATTGACCCTGCGCAGGTGGGCCCTTAGTTTTTGCATAGGCATATATAGGGAAAACTTTAAAATTTTTCTTCTCTGAAACCACAAGGCCTAGAGCTAAGATATTTGGCATGTAGCATTGTCTAGTAGACCTCTACCAAAATTGTTCAAATTATGACCCCTGGGTCAAAATTGACCCCGCACCGGGGGTCACTTAGTTTTACATAGGCTTATATAGTAAAAACTTTAAAAATCTTCTTCTCTGAAACCACAAGGCATATAGCTTAGATATTTAGCATGTAGCATTGGCTAGTGAACCTCTTTAAAGTTTGTTCAAATTATGACCCCCGGATCAAAATTGACCCCGCACCGGGGGTCACTTAGTTTTGCATAGGAATATATAGTAAAAACTTAAAAAATCTTCTTCTCTGAAACCACAAGGCCTAGAGCTTAGACATTTGGCATGTAGCATTGGCTAGTAGACCTCTACCAAGATTGTTCAAATTAAGACCCCCGGATCAAAATTGAACCCGCACCGGGGGTCACTTAGTTTTACATAGGCATATATAGTAAAAACTTTAAAAATCTTCTTTTCTGAAACCACAAGGCATAGAGCTTAGATATTTGGCATGTAGCATTGGCTAGTGGACCTCTACCAATATTGTTCAAATTATGACCCCCATGTCAAAATTGACCCCGCACCGGGGGTCACTTAGTTTTGCATAGGAATATATAGTAAAAACTTTAAAAATCTTCTTCTCTGAAACCACAAGGCCTAGAGCTTAGATATTTGGCATGTAGCATTGCCTAGTAGACCTCTTTAAAGTTTGTTCAAATTATGCCCCTGGGGTCAAAATTGACCTTGCCCGGGGGGGGGGGATCATTTGTTTTACAAAGGCGTATATAGGAAAACTTATTTGGTATATAACATTATCTAGTGATCTTCCACCAGGCAAGTGGACTTGTACCAAGGTGAGCGATATAGGGCCATCTTGGCCCTCTTGTTTAAAATGGCATTGAGCTTATTACCGCCAGAAACATTTACCAGAGCCAGTGATACATTCTTTTCATTTCATACGTATTCTAAAAATAAATATAGTAGCTCATGAATTTATGCATTCATTTATAAAGGTGGTTCTGACGTCGTTTATGTGGATGCCAACTGCAGATATCCTGATCCCTGGAATTTGTTTAACCAGAAAAATCTGCTGGACCCTGTCAATTCGTACTTTCTTGTATTGTCAACCGTATTTCGGTCTTTTTACAAGTGTACATTTTAAGTATATACCTAAACATCGTTCCGGGTAAAGTTGAAAATGGAGGCGATCTATTATCATGAGTATAATCATTAAAATTTTATCAGCGAAGCGATCACGTGATCAAGATAAACACATGCACCATTACGTATAGATTATATATTCACTATCCAAACCTGTTTTGAAATAAAATCCTTAGCTGTGCATGAATATCTTCAAACGACGAGATTGCTTCAAAATAACAAATCAAATACTCACCTGAGGAAAAAATCTCCAATCAAACTTATTCATTTCATTCACCGCGCCATCATTCGTAACATTTGATTGGTGCAAAAAGTATGTCAAAACCCAGCTTATTCTGCTTAAAACGCCGAAAAAAATATTATAAGGATACTTTTAAAGAACCTACTTTAGTTGTGTATTATTTCGGACAAAATACTCGGCAGAAATTTCCATTTTTAAACATTTTGAGCAAACAATAGTTGAATATTGATCTGTGAAAATTTCAGCTTCCTAAGTGGAAACAGAACAACAAGATGTTGAAAATGTACATGTAATACATCAATTGTAACTAGCAAAAATTACGTCAAATACTATGATTTGACGTCAAAACTCACATCGATTCATATTGGCAGATAATTGATATGAAGAGTGTTATCTGACGAGATCTTATATATATTTAATGGCGAAATGCTATACCATTTCGATATACATCATAGTAAATAGATACATATATTTTAATGTAGCGTTTTAACAGTATGCCTTTTTAGCTCACCTGGCACGTTGCCCGGCAGAGATTTAAGGATAGATGATTGTCCGTCGTCCGTCCGTCCGTCCGTCTGTTAACATTTTGCAGGATTGTTCAAATGATGTCCGCTGGGTTAAAATTGACCCCGCCCGGGGTGTCACTTGATTTTACATTAAACGTAGAAAGCTTAGATAGTTGGCATGTATCATTGCCTAGTACCTCTATCAATTTTGTTCAAATCATGACCCAGGGTCTAAGAATTGACCCCCGTTCGGGGTGTTTCTTTATTTGACATAGGTTTATATAGGAAAACTTTAAAAATCTTCTTCTCCAAAACCACAAGGCCTAGAGCTAAGCTACTTAGTATATAGCATTGTCTAGTATACCTCTGCCAAGTGTGTTCAAATCAAGCCCCTGGGGTCAATATTGGCCCTGCCCAGGTGATCACTTGTTTTACATAGACATATATAGGCAAACCTTTAAAAATCTTCCTCTCCATAAGGTCTAGAACATAGATATTTAGTTTATAACAGAGTCTAGTGGCCTCTCCAAAGCTTGTTCAAATCATGCACGCGGGTCAAGATTGTTCCTGCCCGGGGGCTCTCTGGGTATAGAAACAAGAAGGCCATGATAGTTCTTTATCGTTCACCTGAAAACCAATGCACTTACCTAAGGAAGTCAGTTGTTGCTAACGAGAGTAGTTTATAAGGAAGGCACTGGTTGCTAGGGGAAGTCACTGGTTGCTTGATATGTCAGTGGTTGTTATAAGAACTCATTGGAGCTAGGTTTCTCATACAACTATATAAAGACAAAGACCCCCTCCCCGAAACGGGCGTGGTCAATTTTGACCCCAGGATAATGATTTAAACAAGCTTGGTAGAGGACCTCTAGATAATGTTACATACCAAATATCTAAGGCCTTGGGGTTTTGGAGAAGAACAATTTTGAAGTGTTTCCTATACCAAGTGACCCCCCGAGTAAAGTCAATTTTGACCCCGGGGGCATAATTTTGACAAATTTTAAAGAAGTTTACTAGACACTGTCATACGTCGCACACTAAATATCTAAGCTTTAGACTTTGTGGTTTCGGAGAAGAAATTTTTAAAGGTGTTCCTATATATGTCTATGTAAAATAAGTGACCCCCTGAGCGGGACCAATATTAATCCGAGGGGCATGACCTGAACAAACTTGGTAGATGTCTACTAGACAATGCTATATACTAAATATCTTTGCTCTAGGCCTTGTGGTTTTGGAGAAGAACAATTTTGAAGTGTTTCCTATACCAAGTGACCCCCCGAGTAAAGTCAATTTTGACCCCGGGGGCATAATTTTGACAAATTTTAAAGAAGTTTACTAGACACTGTCATACGTCGCACACTAAATATCTAAGCTTTAGACTTTGTGGTTTCGGAGAAGAAATTTTTAAAGGTGTTCCTATATATGTCTATGTAAAATAAGTGACCCCCTGAGCGGGACCAATATTAATCCGAGGGGCATGACCTGAACAAACTTGGTAGATGTCTACTAGACAATGCTATATACTAAATATCTTTGCTCTAGGCCTTGTGGTTTTGGAGAAGAAGATTTTTAAAGTTTTTTTCCTATAGAGACCTATGTCAAATCAAGAGACCCCTGATTTGAACAATGTTGGTAGAGGTTCACTAGGCAATGCTACATGCGAAACATTTTAGCTATATGCCTTGCAGTTTCAGAGAAGAAGATTTTTTAAGTGTTCCTGTTTGTTGCCATAGTCACCAGAGTTCTTCATGGAATATAAATACAGTACAACCTCTGCAGAGCAACACCCTTTGGGAGACAAAGATTTTGGTTGTTGTTGAGAGGTGTTGCTCTAGAGAGGTTAAATTTATTATGAAGCCTTACTTTGGGAAAAATTTAAACTGTTGTTGTAAAGAGGTAATTGCTCTACAGAGGGCCGCTCTGCGGAGGCTACACTGTATTTGAACAATTTTAGTAACAAAGTATTATTAGCGATGTTTCTTGAAACGAAATTCATAAAATATATAAATCTGTCTTTGTTAGAGGAAGAACACAAACTAAAAGATATACCTTCAAAACAAGGTGGTTCTGTGAAGCTGACGCAAGAATCGGTTACCCCTCCAAGGACCGTGACACATGAATCGAATACTGCTCCTGATTTCGAGACGCACGAATCGGATAATCCGTCCGCGGCCAAAACGTACGAATCGGAAAGTCCTGATATTGAGACGCAAAAATCGGATACTGCGTCCGGGGCCGAGAATACTGCGAAAATCAAGACGCACAAACCGAACTTAGGTCCCATTGTGGAGAGGCACGAATCGAGTACTAATGGCAATGAGAAGCATAAACTAGTCACTCCTCCAGCAATGGAGACGCACAAGTCGGATACTTTTCAAGTATCACATGGATCTGGTACTCCTCCCGAGACTAGAACACCAAGTGATGCCATTGTGAAGGTAGATCATAGCGATGAAAATAAGACGAGTGGTGAAAATAACGCGGAGACGAATGATGAAAATGACGAGATAAAATTTCATCAGATTTTGCTGAAATTGTACTTTTATGCAGCATTCAAATGGAAAGGGAAAAGATGTTCTGTTCATATAATATATTGCATTATATTTATGATGCAGATTGTTAAAGTTTCGCTGATAACTGATCAGGTAGGGATTTTACCTTTTCCTCTATTTTGTTGTTCTATCATTATCTTCAGTCATTAGAAATATTTACGATATACATAATCTATTTACTTTTACACAGTGTACTTGAACTAAGCTGAAATCAAACTGGTAAAGTATCAATTTATTTCAACAAATATGGTACTGACACGGTTATACTACTTAATTGTTCAGACCCTACATGTGGAATTATGAAAATCTGTAATGTTTTTCCAAGCTGTTATGAACGTTGAACTGATGAAAGGTATATAGTCTGATTGAGTTTTTTTCACATTGTATTATGAATATCTTTTAATATATTTTCAACATTATTTAAGAAGTGGTGATTTATGTACGTGCTTTTATTTTAGTTTTGCCTTAATTCTAAATTGTTTCATGAACATTGTTATGTATTCAATATTTAAGTTTTCTTAACCTTTTTATAAATACAGTTAACTCCGTATATAACGACTCCGGATATAGCTAAATTCCTGATAAAGTAAACACATTTTCTGGGCCCGATTTTATTCATTCTTTATTTAATACGAAAATGCTATATGGATATAACATATTCCGGACACATATACATGTATAAGGAACAAAGTTAGATGTTCGTTATACACAGAGTTGACTGTATACATTTTTAAATTGTTGCTATATTTTCTTCAAGATGTTTAAGTGTTTACCTAAGAGGTTATGATTTGTATATCGCCATACAGTGAAACCAGTGAACAAAAATATTGGCCAGAAAGAAGAACCTAATGTGGCTTACATTTGCAAATTTTCACAGATGTAACTCTTATGTATGAATAATGCGCCCTCCTCTACCTGTTGATCTTTATTTACAGGGTGGTCGTTGTTTGGAGGTTGTCTTCTTCACTAGTTTGGCTGCCTTTTTCTAAATTTAGAAGCTGTCTGCAGATTGAGATATTAGAATGTGTTTGTATGAACATGGATGGCTTCGGTTTGCTTTCCGTAAAAAGGTTCACATTTGTTTTGAAAAGAAAACTCTTTTATAGATCTATAATACTTCTGTAACATCGAAAATTATCTTTTTGTTTAAGATGTTTCGATTTGGTCAAGCCCGGAGCAATTTCAGTTCACAGGTCAGCAGAGGTCATCTAACACTGAAACATCTTTTATTGAAAGATTGGAGTGCGAGTAAGTGTTAAAACCTGTAAATAAAGACCTCCGGACAAAACAAACTGAAGCAGTTTAATTGACAGGAGGTCTTTATTCACATATGTTTCAACTATAAATATTTCACTGTTTTAGCTCACCTGACATTATTAACTGAACAACATGGCCGCCAGATCTCAAAAAAGAAAAATCTTTGACAAGTTTCTTCTCCAAAACCATAAGGCCCAGAGCTTAGATCTTTGGTGTGAGGTATTGTCAAGTGGACCTCTATAAACGTTGTTCAAATCCTGCGCCATGGCCTCGCCCAGGGGTCGCTTTTTTCACATAGACGTATCCCGGTCCAATCAATATTCGGTCACGTAAGGATATTTATGCACATTGAAGCAAGTTGAACAAACTGAATATTTTTATGATATCTGTTTAATACCTGTCATCTGATCTTGATAAATCAGCTGATACAATATAACTTACCGCTATGGAAATACTCTGCAAGGCTGTATTTTACTTGACCTAATTCCACCCGGTGCAGACATATCATATCCAGTCACACAATTTAAAGTATACTGCAGTCAATTAAGATCGTCACATAAAGTGCAAAATTGTCAAAACTGATAACTATTTAACTTTTTATAACTTTATAGTTCTGGAACTACATGTATATAAATCAACATTTTAAACTCTTTTAACAAATTTACAAGTGTCCTAATGTTTTATTGCTTATTTTCACAGATGGGGTATACAAAGCTATCACAACATCTCAATACCCTCACAGGGGAACAAAAACCCAAATGCACCCATCCATTACACTGCTCACATTGTCCCCATTGA
The DNA here is from genome assembly GCA_022818135.1 of Saxidomus purpurata. Classification (NCBI taxonomy): domain Eukaryota; kingdom Metazoa; phylum Mollusca; class Bivalvia; order Venerida; family Veneridae; genus Saxidomus; species Saxidomus purpurata. Next base: position 50,223,696 of record JAFMSR010000011.1, read on the forward strand.
ACAATGATTACAAATAGCCTTTTACTTGTTTCAGGGTAGAACTTTTTACAAATAATGCACTTCCCCTCTTCACTAGTATAATCATCTGAACTGTCATTTTTCTTGATTTTCTTTTCAGCAGAAGTTCCAGGAGTTGGAGATTTGAACTTTTAGTTTCTCTTTTGTGTTGGTTTTCTTTTTGACTTAGTTTGTGCTTGGTTATGACATTTTGTTTTCAGCATGTTTTTTAATTTTATCAACAATATCATCTTCTGTTATGGGAACTTTCCCTCCTTTTTGTGATAGAAATATTTTAGCTGACTTGGTGCTCCCTGTTGGTTTATCTAATGTTGGATCCTGTCTGCAGAAAGAAGTAGATGGAGGTAAGTATTTAAAAAGATGTTCTTGCATGTACCTGCAAAAAACCTCAGTATTGGGCCATCCATTGTGTGTCATCGTTCCTTCTGCCCCAGGACTTGCACCTTCCATCAAACCGTCCAACACTAACACAACCAATCAGTGTAATCATTTTACCCTTTCCAGAAGTAACAGCTTGTGTTTTGTTATGTGTACCTGCACCAACCTTTGGAGGTTTATGCTCTGAACTTAATGCTTTCTCGTCCACATTATAGATGAGATGAGGTTTGTCTTCATGGTTGTACTTTACTAGAATGCGCTTCAGCTCAGTAAAGTAATTATCTACTGCTGAACGTGTAGCACTTTTAGCACGAGCAACATCAAGTGCACGGGGCTTCTTAAGTTTAAGTTCAGGCCATCGTCCAAGAAAGTTATAAAGCCATTGATCTGTTAGAGGTTTATGTTCTTTACTCTTCAACCCAAGATTTATGGCATAATCAGTTGCTAAATTCATTGTTTCCTGCCTGCTGTAACCTTAACCTATTTCAGACATTGTTTGGACATGTCCAGCTAAGAGAGACTCCTGTTCCTGTGAGAATAATGGTTGAACTCCTGACTTCACAACATCAACACTTACTTTACCAGTGGTCTATCTTGTAATGTACTATATGGAATCCAAAATATTTTTGATGCCTTTCTTATTGACATTCCATCATTTATGTATGCCTCCCCTGACTGTTAGATGGTGCTGGAACTAAAGTAAGACAAATGTCTGATTAAGTTACTGATATCAAAATACTCTATTCAATTAAAATTCAATAAAAGCTTTTGCAAATAAGAACAGTTAAGTTGGACAACGCAACTTTTTTCGTGAAGTATACTATAAAATTTCTAACGCCGATAGTACGGCCCTGGAAAATATCCATTGAAGCAGGCAGTTGTTTATGATAAAGTTATGTTTTTAGAAAAAAATCTATGTTTTTGAATGAAAGATTTTAGGAATAGTAATTGTAAGTCAGTTAAGGTTAATGTAAACGTAATTTACCTGTCTTTTCTCCATTTGCAATTTTACATTTTTACGTCCGGGGCACCTCTATAAATAAAACAATGCGCGCGCAGGACGGTGTCGGGTTAGAAAAGGGTTAGGAGAATAACCTTTCTTAAGTGACCGAATACTTATTGTGACCGAATATTGATTGTACCGGGATATACATTTTTGTATAGCAAGACCTTTAAAGATATTCTTCTCCAAAAACACAAGGTATAGGGCTTAGATATTTGGTCTGTAACATTAATTGTCTTGTGGACTTTACCAAATTTGTTCAAAACATGCCCCTGGGGTTTAAAGTTGGCCATTTCCAAGGGGGGGATCACTGGTTTTTCATATGAAAGGAAAAACTTCACCTCTAAAACCACAAAAACAAAAATAATATCAAACAGGGAATGCCACGTACCAAAAACGCAGCCTCCCCAAAACGAACCCCACAGCACCCAGAAGTGCACACCACCAACACACACACACACACACACACGCACACACACACAGACACACACAAACAATCATGCACACACACACATATACACCACTAACGCACACCAGCACACAAAGCAAACACACGAGGACAAAACGAACAATTAAAGGAACACAGTGGGGCACCGCCTTGGAACGGTCAGTGGCAAAAACACCACTGGGGAGCTTAAACCGGTTTATGGTGCGCACCCAACCTCACTCTTACCCCCACCATGTTCCAAAGTCACAGGACAGTGTAAATAAAAGTAATCCCTGCTAGGTGAATCTCTAACACACGCAATGGAAACAAAAGGCATGGTATGTAAAACACAAAAATGCTCGTGTATAAATATATAAAAAGCAAACCTTGAGAACCAAAAAACGTATGTACTCAATGCCTTTGCAGAAGGCAGAGCACCAAGAGAAACACCCTTAAGGGCCCGACGAAACAGGCCAGAGGACAAGTCATGGAGCTGAGATATTTAGTATGTAACTAAACCTGCTTTGTTAAATAGCTCGAGAACAATTGGGCATATAATCCTCAGACTCAATGACAGATTGATCTTAACCAGTAGATTATGTTCAATAAGTGGCAAACCATTAGGCCTATGATCTTGAGGTTGATAATTAGGTTGACTTTGACCACCGGTAGATTACTAGGGTCACAGGGTCAACCCCGGGTCACCTACTGTCCTTTTATGTTACAGAAATGCAATTTGAACTAGATGGATAGTTTTGCATACAGATTTCAATTTTCACTTTGGCTGACATTGATCTTGACCTACTGACCTACTTTCTGTTTCCGAAGTTACTTCAAAGAAATTTGAACCATATGGATAGTTTTGCATTCATATTTTAACTTTAGATAATATCACTCAGGTGAGCGATATTGGGCCATCATAGCCCTCTTGTTTCCATGATGGTCTTTAAAGGCAAGATTTTTTAAATTGGAAGTTGGCTAAAACACAAGGTCAGCTGTTTAAAATGAAGACACGTGCTGCTTTTTCGTCGTACAAATTGTTACCTGTATATACTAATAACCATTTATAGAAATAAAGTAAACCAATTCTTGATATTTAAGCTTTTTGGGATCTATTTCGCATTGCCAGAAATATCGAGCAAATCGTTGGCTTATTGACGAAATTGTCTCCCTTGAAAATACCTTATCGGCCTGGCTTGTTCTGTTACTATTGAGATTATAGTTTAACTTTTTTAGATTTAAGAGAATATGTTAGTTGTGTGTCATAATTGTTGATAGAATATGTATCCAGATTTCTGCGCCACCAGCAGTTTCTACTACCAATATGTTACTTGTATCCTTAAACGCATGATAACTTGAACATTAATTTTCATTTATTTCGGGTAATTATGTTTTGAGTATATCTTGGAACGTGTTATTTCTAAGTAATTGTTGCTCAGTTGATACGTAATCCACCGTCTTGTATATTCCATTAGTTACGTTAAATAGTGAGCCTAGCGGAATAAACTAGGGATGACAACGAGTACTCGAGTATTCGAGTACTCGCTCGAACGTCCGAATACTCGATCAGCAAAACGGTATTCGAGTACTCCAAAAATACTTTTTGTGTGCAAAAATCGCATCATACATAAAATGATATAAAATCTTAAATTATCGCTTTTTGGTTCCTCCAACTAACAATCTTAACTTGTCATTATTCTAATTCGAAATCGTTATCAAAACACGCCAGGTGATGTGTGAAAATTATATTGTTTAATCCGCTAGGTAGGCTCCTAAATGCAATATACGAGTTGACAGATTGACATGCAGGTATTGTTATGATTCTGTTTCGCTTATGATCTTAACAAAACAATATAGACGTAAGATATTGGGTTGTAGTTTGCGCAGTTTGTTTAGAAATTAAAATTCAGTGCATAATAGCAATTACACTATGTCGCCTTTAGATAAACTGCAGAAGTGTGCGGAGAAAAGATAATTGTTATGGCTGACCAGAAAAAAAAAATCAAGAAATGTAACTACTTTTTCCTAAATCGTATATAGAATACAGCAGTCTTTCAAAGTCTCTTTTCTGAATATCTCAGTAATCTGTACACTTGCCTGTCAACTTATGAGTCAAATATGAAATATGCCTCCGTCGAAATCGTGTTCTTGGAAATATTTTAAACGGTGAATTGATGACAAAACCGTAAAATGTACTCTCTGTAGTATAGAACGTACATACTCTGGTATGTACTGCTATATTTCGAACATGTGAATGACCTTTTTTCGAGTACTCGAGTACTCGATCGGAAGAAGGACCGAGTACTCGAATATCAATTTTGGTATTCGTTGCCATCCCTAGAATAAACTAAACTTTTCAAAAGTAATATTTTGAAAAGAGAACAGTGGTAGAGGGGTTTATAGGCCAGACTATACTAGTAGTTACTTGATAACAGTAAAATCTTTCCTCTAGATCAGGCTCATATACATTGACATGGAGATAAAGATAAGATAAAGATTTGATAAAGAAACCTCATCGACTGATTATATATTGTTTAGATATTATATATATTACAAGAAGCATCTTTACGTACAAAGCTATTAAGCGGTATCCACTAACATGTCAACCTTTCCAAGAAGTGAAGCATTAAGCCACTTTTATATTTCTGCCACCACACTAGCCTAGCATAAAGCAATGGAGCTGTCTGTGTAAATTTACACCTACTTACTTTTATGCGGCCAGAGGTCGAATCCACTATCTCCCGCGCAACAAGCGCAACAAGCGCAGCAAGCGACCGAAGAAATTTGAAATAAAGACACGTCCCAGTAACCGCTTCTTCTTTTTAAGAAAAACTAGATATTCTTTCACTTGTTAAAGCGCTTTCATATATAAAGATATCGACTTGTACATCGTGTGCTCTGGATTTTACAAAATGTAATAAGCATGTTTGTTTTGTTCTATTCTTAGGTTGGGAAACCTTGCAATATCCACCATCGCATGGAGATTTTGCTTTGTACACGATTGATGATCTAGAGAGTGGCATAAACTTTGCAGTTACCAGGGTACGCATAGATGCTACAGTAATATCATATACTGTGACAGCTGCGGGCTGGTAGCTTTCGACCTGTTTGTATTGTGGCGAGTGCCTCAAGTGTGAACTGTCACTTTATAGCATACAAGCCATACACCATCCCGCAGATTAGCCGATGTTATGGTATTCCTTTCTTCAGTCTACGCTAGTAGTAAAAATATCACTACATTACACGCCTTAATATCATATCATTGCCTTTGTACTTTCAGGGTTCCTTAGAATATTAAAGGCACCTTTGTGTATTAAAGAAACATTCTCAGCTTTTAACGTTAACTAACAGAGTTCGTTCCCCTTATTCAAATTACTATGTGTATTTTTACAGTACTACAATGCTGAGCATGAGGCCACTGGGTATTACGTACGAACCGGAGATGACAATATGACAGTGACTATAAAATATTTCGATTTTCCGGGTTTTGGTGACACAAATGGCGACGAAGTAGAAATATTTGGTAGAAAGATTTAAATATTAGTTTCTTTCAACTAATAATTACAAGGGCCGACCAGGTTTCAAAGTGTTCGTTCAAGTACAAAGTAGACATGAAATAAATACATATCTTTAAATACCTCCAAAGAGATAGACCTTTGACTGCCAAACAAGTTAAAATCAGAAACAGGATTTTCAAGTAATGTCACGTGACCTTGACCTTGGAGCCGCCATGCGGAACAGCGTTCTGCACGTCACTTGATGTGGTAAACATTTGTCTGAAGTTTCATCAAAATTCTTCAAAGGGTTGAAGAGTTACAGAGCGGACAGGTTTTCAAGTAAGTCACTGTGACCTTGACCTTGGAGCCAGCCATGCGGAACATGCGTTCTGCACGTCATCTTGATGTGGTAAACATTTGTCTGAAGTTTCATCAAAATTCTTCAAAGGGTTGAAGAGTTACAGAGCGGACAGGATTTTCAAGTTAATGCACTGTGACCTTACCTTGGAGCCAGCCATGCGGAACATGCGTTCGCACGTCATCTTGATGTGGTAAACATTTGTCTGAAGTTTCATCAAAATTCTTCAAAGGGTTGAAGAGTTACAGAGCGGACAGGATTTTCAATGTTAATGTCACTGTGACCTTGACCTTGGAGCCAGCCATGCGGAACATGCGTTCGCACGTCATCTTGATGTGGTAAACATTTGTCTGAAGTTTCATCAAAATCTTCAAAGGGTTGAAGAGTTACAGAGCGGACACAATTTCGTTTGACGCCCGCCCATCCGCCCATCCGCCCTCCGCCCATCCGCCCATCCGCCCATCCGCCCGCCATACCCCAATCTAATAACCAGGATTTTCAAAATTGAAAACCTGGTTAAAAATACATGTACTAGGGTCGTAACGATGCAACATATGACAGTTTATCTGGAATTTTACCCCGTACTTCACCAGGCAAGTACTAAACTCTTATAGTATTGTATACCCTTATCGAAAGCGAGATGAATATATACGTATATGAACATTTTCAATCAAAATGTACTTTGATTCTACTTTGAGTTATGTCTCAAAGTACCTTTTTCAGATACTACTTTCTCAACTGACGCGGGTTTGTCAAAGACTATCTCTGGAAGCGAAACTTTTTACAGCTACAACGTAACAAGGGAATTCGAGTATCTTAATCTGTCACAGCCTATCAAAAGGTATTTCACTTGCTAACCGTTTGAAATGAGTGCTTTTAGCGTATTTGATTTCTTTTACTGTATGTGTTGTGCATCATTGTCCACCACCGTTCATTAAATATTACGCTATTTTCAGAATGTTGTCCACTACCCTCCAGTTCACACTGCATTCTGTGCGTACTCATGCGAACAGCAGACTTGCTACATGTCTACAAGTAAAAGGGGAGGTACAATCTTTCATTTTTAATTTCTGAGCTGTACTTTATCAAAAAACATATTGGATAGTTTTCTCTATTATCTGGAACTATTTTACTGTCTTGGATGTTCATGACCTTATCCTACTGGGTCACAAATTAATATTAGAGATCATCTACTAGCAATAAACGACCTCCCTAAAAACTTTGAGGAACCTAGCACTATATCTAACCGTTCAGAGATCGTTTCATTACTCAAGGTCACCATGACCTTTTACCAAGATATGCATTATTGCCATCGTCGTAATCAACCTTCTAACCTAGTTTGTTATTTTAAAATATATATTGTCACTGAGCGGGTGTTTTAAGACTTCGTACCAAGTTTTATAATCATGATAGGAATTATAAAAAATTGTATGATCTACTAAATCAAATGATTTTCTTAGGTCTGGATATACAACACCGATAAATGTATGTATTTTAGAGTTTGGTACCGAAAATCTATATGGCCAACGGCCCCAGAAGTATTTAGTTATTTTAGGTTTTTGTGGATAGTGCAAGATACAGTCAGAACGAGTCCCAGAGACCTCCTGGTTCTTTAACATGCCCGGTGTACAACACCGATACATGGGACCTCGATTTTAGGTCTCATCCGAAAGACCATCACACTGATAAACTGGCAATTATCAATGTTAAAGGCGGTCGCATGTAATCATAACGAGAAAATTGACCGTGAATCCGATCACCAGAGACACATAGCGGCATATTTTAGCGCAAACACTTTACACAAAAAAGTACCTCATTGTATCTTTGCTTTCGTGATGATCAGCATAATCCTGTCTAAATGATTTAAGCACAATAGTGCAGTTTGTCGTTTTCTAAATGAAAAACTTTTAATATAGCCATATCTCTCATGTATCCAAATTAAACATCGCGGAGAGATGCGGCATTGTTTAACCGGAGTAGCTGAAATACGCAAATAACTATTTTCGCGAAAATAGAATTTCAAATACGAAAACATAATTTTTGGATGAACTCATATGTTAAGATAGTAGAAAAAAGTCAGCCCATCATAAATAATTGAATTTGTAGATAAATTGGCCAAAATGACAGGACTATTTTTTTCTCTTTAAACGTCTGCCTTCTAGTACTTTAAGTACTATGATTATAATGATACAGTAGATACGTTATCAATTTAAATTTATACCTCTTTCTATAACTGTTGACATTGGTCTATATCAACAGCTCACGTTAAAAATTTTAAAACATATACATCAGCCAAACCGTAATCGTTATGTATATGACTTTTTTGGTATGACTTTTTCCATATGCTGTATCGAAATGTTTTACTGTGCATTCGCTTGTTCTCAAAGTGCTCATAGTGAGGTACTGTGATCACCCTGTGTCCGAGGTCGGCGTCACTTGTTTTATACGGAAATTATGTGGACTTATATAATGAAAACTTTAAAAATCGTCTTCTTCAAAACTGCAAGACTCAAAGTATAGATACCGGCAGTTGATATACAGCATCGTCTAGAAGTCGTCTACAAAGTTTGTTCAAATCATGCCCTTGGGGTAAATTTGCCGCGCTCGGATGGTCACTTGTTTTGCATAGAGTTATATAAGGAAATATGAAAACCGTAAAAACAAAAATAATATCAAACAGGGAAAGCCACGTACCAAAAACGCAGCCTCCCCAAAACGAGCCCCACAGCACCCAGAAGTGCACACCACCAACACACACACACACACACAACACACACATACACACAATCATGTACACACACACAAGTACACTACCAACACACTAGCTTACAAAGCACGAGGACAAAACGAACAATTAAAGGAACACAGTGGGGCACCGCCTTGGAACGGTCAGTGGCAAAAACACCACTGGGGAGCTTAAACCGGTTTATGGTGCGCACCCAACCTCACTCTTACCCCCACCATGTTCCAAAGTCACAGGACAGTGTAAATAAAAGTAATCCCTGCTAGGTGAATCTCTAACACACGCAATGGAAACAAAAGGCATGGTATGTAAAACACAAAAATACTCGTGTATAAATATATAAAAAGCAAACCTTGAGAACCAAAAAACGTATGTACTCAATGCCTTTGCAGAAGGCAGAGCACCAAGAGAAACACCCTTAAGGGCCCGACGAAACAGGCCAGAGGACAGAAATCAAAACAGTTTCGTCCCAGTGGGATTTAAAAACTGCCCATCACAGAGTCCTCCCCCTCTTCCGTCAGACACAATCAAAGAGGGAAGCATAGCGTCCAACTGTAAACGGGTTGAACACCAAACATGCGGTGTGTCTCAAAATAGTTGGGTCGTAACCTCTTTTAACAAAACGTTTTAGAATTTTAGCAAATACAGTTGGAAAATTGCCATGACCCAAAATCTTACGAAGTTTGTAAACCACATCCCCATAAAAATCGGGTTTTGAAATACCTTTCAAAGCTTAGATATTTGAGGTCTTGCATTGATTTGCTGATATCTACCAAGTTTGTTCAAACTTTACACCTGTGGTCTAAATTGGCTCCACCCTAGGGGTTACATAATTATCTTAAGATATTATCAAGAACTCTTCTTGTCAATAACCACAAGGCCCAGATCTTAGATATTTTGTTTGTAGCTTTGCCTAGTAATCCTCTCTTAAATATGTTTAAATAATACCCCTGCCCGGGGTCACTTGTTGTACATAGAGTTATATAGGGAAATCTTCAAAAAAATCTTGTCTGAAACCAATTGGTCAAGAGATAAGATATTTGGTATGTAGTATTGCCTAGTGTATCTCTCTTAAGTTTGTTCGACATTGCTAAGTGGTTCTCAGTTAAAGTGTTTTTTTTTCCAATTCATACTCATGGCGTCAAAATTGATCACGCACTTGATGTCACATGTTTTATTAGACTGTAAATTATCTTGTTGGAAAGGACTGACTCAATTTTTTAAAAACTGTTTTACAGATCTGCGGTCAAGGTCACTGTTCTAAAACTAAAATCACTGTCAAAAGCAGTGGTTTAGCAAACACTTTGATAGACATATTTTGAACAAATTTGGGTACATTGCAATGTACGCATGACTTTATAATCTGGATGTGTGAGTGGTGTGTTGGTACTCAGGTGAGCTGTGCAGGACCATCGTGATCCTCTTGTTTCAATTAATGAGTTATTTATATCTCTTGCAAAAGATAAAAAATAACTTCTTATCCGGGAAAATACACCTAATCACATAAATAGGCATAACAAACTAAGCAATTCGCTTATAATAATATAAACTGTAAAAGAAAACAAGATTGTTTTGATGGGCACTTGGACACCTTTCACACACTAAGATGTCATATTTCGAGATCAAATTTCATATTAATAAAATTATTGCATAGAATCGGTACAGGGCATTTTGATATCGACTTTATTTAGTAGTTAAGTCGGTTGATTTACATTGAATTGCCCCACCCCTAATCGGTCAGCAATATTGGTAAAGGGTCACATAAGTACCGTTGCTTTGAAAAGATTTTTTAAAAATCCTTCTGGTGGTTTTGTTGCCTATATGTAGACTCTAAAGCATATTGGACACACCTTGCTGATCTGGTAGATACTCACATTAGAATCATTCATGTGAAGTTTATTAATAAATTTGGTAAAAATAGTTTGTGTAATATCATTGAGTTTAGTTTTAGTTGTAGGTATTAAATGAAACCACTATAGAACCAGTAACAATGTTGTTTCTTTTCTTTGTATTTTGTTTTGTCGTTGTCTTACTGTTTGTCATATATATTGATATTCAGACTCAATAGAAAACATTCTTTACACAAATATTATGAAATGAATGAAAATCACCCCAGAGAGTAAGATAAAGAAAGGTTTAACGTCACTGTTCAATGTGTAAGTTTAAAATGTCAAAAGGTTTATGCTACTATTTTTCGTTCATGTAAACGTCAAGTTATTTAATACGTCTCTGTAAAACGTTTGGACAGTAGTAAACATTTTTATTGTTGGGTAAGTATATAAAATAATAATAATAATAGATCTAATAATAATAATAATAATAATAATAATAACTTTATTTTATGAAGGTAACATATAAGACATATAAAGAATTACAATGTAAATCAAAACATATCTTTTTTCCATATGGTCTCTCCCTGCCTCCCTCTCTCCCTCTCTCTCTCTCTCTCTCTCTCTCTCTCTCTCTCTCTCTCTCTCTCTCTCTCTCTCTCTCTCTCTCTCTCTCTCTCTCTCTCTCTCTCTCTCTCTCTCTCTCTCTCTCTCTCTCTCTCTCTCTCTCTCTCTCTCTCTCTCTCTCTCTCTCTCTCTCTCAGTCTTCTCTCACACACACGCATGATCTCAGATCTCAATCACACAAACGCAAAAGTATGTAATATTTTCATTAAACGGTATTTTAACAGTCACTCTGTTTACAAATGAATATCATAATTAATTTAATCATTTATTAACACCTTCAAAATACATCCTTTAATTATTAGAGCAAATGCTGCAATACAATATACATATTAATTTGTCAGTCATGCATTCAGTAGTTAAAATGACAACATGTATATAATATCAATTATATTAATCATCATGTATTTCATACTTATATCAAGAAAAATTACAAAGTCTCTTATGTGACGTTTTCAATAACACTGTTTTTTATTGTAAGATGTAAATTACCAGTTCTTTTTATCTATAAGAAGAACCTATTAGCATACAAGTGGTTTTTGCTGGGTTTAATGACATATTATTCGTGATACACCATTCATTGATACAGTTGACATTATTTTGCAGCTTGGTTTAATGTCATGTAATTCTAAACCAGATTCGTACAATGTAGAATCATCTGCATACAAATCTATATTAAGTTATAGCATTCCAAAAGTTCCCTCTAGGGCACATCTTTCTATATATATTATTGAAGTACAAACTGCGACAGTCTAATCCAATTCAGGCATTAGTATCTGCAATATTTGATACTCCACGCACCTGTTATTACGTCACGCTAAATCTGCTTTTATATGGTCACATGGTAAGTTCGCGCCAATACTTCCAGCAACAATATTTCTACGCTATGCAAACGATATGTAAATTAACATTCTTTCAGCTATTTGTCAAACTCAAAATGCAAAAGCAAACGCATTGTCGGGCGATTTCTGCAAGTCCAACGTGCAATAGCTTATTTTGTATATGTGTGCAATAGCTTACCTAGCCTTAGCCTAATTAATTTGGCGTTTCAGTGTGACCCCTTACACAGATCTGATATTTTATAACTGTCACACCATTTTGTAGAAGGCGGACAGCTATTAACTGTCAACCTGTAAAATCGGTTTGCCTTCGAAGTGCAAATAGTGAGACTATAGCTTACCCAGTGAAGTTACCACATAAAGGGAAATAACCACAGTAACGTAAACATGTAGCGTGTACGGAAAAGAACGGCTATATTGGTTGTTAGTTGGTTCCATCTAATTTTCAATATCACAACGTTTATTGCGTATATTTAATACGTGGTTGGAAAATGTAACATGTAGGTGAAGTAGTGTATAGTTCTTTGAACAAAATGTTATGAAAATCGCCTAGGAAGTTACGATAAAGAATGGGTTAAACCACTGTTCATTGTGTAGCTTTAAAATTGTCCAAAAAAGGATATTCCTATCTTTTATACATGTAAAACGTCAAATTATTTTATATGTTTATATAACGTCTAATAAGTAGTGAAAAGTTTTTTATTGTTCGGCCAGTATAAAAACCGATATCGGTCAAACATGCCGGTATCTTCCGGTATCGGGTAAAGTGGGTCAATTACGTGAATTACTATGACTCGATTTTTATAGTTTAAAATTTACAATCACACTTCATTTTGGAAGTATCATTGTACAGTCACTGACAGTCTATTTAAATCAGACAGGTCATGTTAGAGCAATAAAGTGAAAGCTAGCCAAAGTTTACTAACTGGTCGGTTTTATCAGACTGGTTTACATTTCGTGTTATTAGATGGTCTACAGCAATAAACTGACAGGTAGCCAAAGTTAACTAATTGGTCGGTAACATGATTTATAGTAATCGTAAAAAATGTTGTAGCTTCGTTTACTAATATTTTGACTGCAAACGATTTTGTGAGGTTAGAAGCAGGAATGGTATTGTATATTCTGAGAATCACCTTAATGGAACATAGCGTAGAACATATAATAATATTGCTGCGTTAACTTTGTTTTGATTAACGCTGAATGAAAATAGGGATCGTATAATTATACAATCTAATGAAAAAACGGAAAGAGTATAAAGACTATTTAAAGCCTTTTCATGAATATATGCTTTTGTTTCTTTTTAAATCATAAATGATACACTGGAAATGAGAAAGAGTTACTAAATTGTAAATGCACAAACCAGATAGTCAAGTATTTGCCTTACACGAACCTACAAAATAGATTTATACTGTCTCTGTTATAAAGTCTGTAAAGTTAATTTGCATCTCCCATTTCGAAATATTTACATGGAAGCTTTGTTTCTAGGCCCGCTGTGATACCTAGTATCACAGTTTTTCTTGTTTATTACTGGAAACACACCGAAAAACGGCTTAGTGCTGTATTGTTCAGTCAAGTGTGTCTGTACAAATCTAAGTTTCCCTTCCTTGGGAGGAACAATTAGGACATGCATAGGAAATATCATTAATATATATAAAAATAATAGCGGGCCAAGAATGGAACCCTGGGTCACACCAGATACTACTGAAAGTTTGTCCGATTGTGTATTTGCTACCTTTATCATCTGTTTTCGACCAGAAAGGTATGATGCAAAAAGCTTCAAAGATCTTTCAGTGAATTTATACAACTGTAGTTTATATAATAGAATTTGATGGTCAACTAAGTCAATGGCTTTTTTGAGATCCAAAAACACAGAGCCAACCATTTTTCCACTGTCTATATCTTTCAACCATGCATCGATAAGTCTTAAAAGAGCTGTATTACACGAATTACCTTTTCTAAACCCGGACTGAGTTCTGTGAATAATATTAGTATTTATGAAAAAAATGATGCAATGTGTCTCTCAAACAATTTTGATATAGTAGGCAATACAGAAATCAGGCGGTAATTGTTTGAGTTTCCCCTATCGCCAGGCTTAAAAATTGGTAACTAATAAAGATATTGAATTATTGTCAATATACATGTTGTTGTTTGCAGACGACATTGCTCTTTTTACAACCGATCCTAATAGTCTTCAATCTTTGTTGGATAATGTATATGAATATTCTTGTAAATGGGGCTTAAAAATCAATGTCCATAAAACAAAGGTCTGTATATTTGAAAAACGCAAAACTAGACAAAATCATATTTGGACTATTAATGGTGAACTTGTTGATACTGTGGATTCCTTTACATATCTTGGTATAAGATTTCATTATACTGGATGTATGAAATATGCTGTACAAACATTGCATGAACAAGCACTTAAAGCCTACAATAGTTTACTTTCGGTCTTTAGTAAGGTCAGTCTTGATGTAAAAACAAAATTTGGTTTGTTTGATTCCTTAATAGCTCCTATTCTTCTATATGGATCAGAAGTATGGGGTATTTACAATTACAAAGAAATTGATAGACTACATCTTAAATTTTGTAAACACCTGCTTGGAGTTAAAATTCAAACATCTAGTACAGCGGTTCTTGGCGAGCTTGGAAGATATCCTCTGACTGTTAAATGCAAAGAACGCGCATTAAAGTATTGGATCAAAATTATGAAAAGTAATAATAAACTTGTACAAGAATGCTTCAATGACCAACTACATAACTTTCATATAAATGGTAACAAATCATGGACTTTTACTTTGAAAACATTGTTAGATAACCTAGGTTTCGGTTATACTTTTACTGCCTTTAATGCTAATGTTAATTATTTACCTTTGTTTAAACAACGACTTAACGATCAGTATATACAAGAATGGAATACAGCCATAGGTAATCAGCCAAAGTTATGTTATTATAAATTGTTCAAATGTGGATTCAAATATGAAAAATACATCGATGCTGTTAACAGTGCTGTAATTAGAAAAGCTCTTTCGAGGTTTAGACTATGTTCTCATTCTTTAGAAATTGAAACTGGTAGATATACAAACATTGAAAGGAATAATAGACTTTGTAAACTTTGCAACTTAAATGTCGTTGAATCTGAATATCATTTTATGTTATGTTGTCCTTTATATAGAGATTTAAGACAAACGTATTGTATCAATGTATCGTTTCCGTCAGTTCAAAAGTTTTGTACGTTAATGTCATGCAAAAATACAAAAACCATTAGAAATATTGCAAAATATGTACACAATGCTATGTTATTTAGACAGGAAAAGCTTGATACTATATCTGCTTCTTAATAATTTAGAAACATTTCATGTTCTTTATGCTCGATAATTACTATTTTGTATAAATGTTTGGCCATCTGTACTATTTATTTGTTAAACGGCCAAAGGTATGGTATAAATGCCGATTTGCCAATAAACTTTGAAACTTTGAAACTTTGGTATTATATGTGCTTCTTTTAATGAGTCAGGAAAAATCCCTGACGCAATACTATTGTTTATTATCGATGTTATATATGGAGTGATTGTATCTCCGCAATGTTTTAATACTTTTGGACCAATTCCATCAAGACCTGTTGATTAATGTATATCTAATTTGTCTATAAATTTCTTAATATCTAGAGGAGTTATAAACTCAATTTCAAATTGCTGATTCCTTAACGAATTATTTAAAAAAAAATTTAAGAATAGAAAAATTACTCGATACAAAAGATGTTTTGTTTATAATATTAGAGATGTTTACAAAATGTATATTTAATTCGTTAGCAATATTTAAATCACCCTGAACTGCACCAGTAGTCGTCAATAATTGCTTAGGCAGCACACTATCTTTTACTTTATTCAAATGTGTAAGATCTTTTAAATTCTTCCATAGATAACTTGAGTTCTTATTTTCTTCGATTGCTTTGTTAAAGAAGTTTTCGAAAGGAAAAATAAAAATTAAAAATGAATGGGACTTGGAAATAACTTTTTAAGCAAGTTAAGACGCTGTTTGAAGGCCCGTTATGATACTTTTGTATTTGTGTTTTCTTGTATATTATTTTATGGTTGGTAGGATAATACGAAACGTACAGCTGTAAACTCGGCGGCGTAAGATATTTGCCAAAATGTCCTAAAGTCATTAGACAGTTAGATCTAATTGTAAAATTCATTTTTATTTCATATTGATCTGTTGTAATTTATAGGTAATATACACGGATTTTGACAACAACGGTCAAGTTGAAGTAGACCTGGAGACCCTTACAAAAAGAATAAAGTGCGAAGATATGAATTTGACCGTGAAAGGTGAGACATCAAGATTAATACTCGCTGGCAGCGAGCCGGTATTACGATAGGACTTTACTAAGAATACAACCTAAAACTGCAGACAACTCCCAAATCCCATGGCTTGCAGCGTTTTCGAAAGCCGGAGACCAAAGATAAACGCTGATTGGTGTATTCAAACCGAACAATTAAAACAGGCCTTACAAACCTGATACTCTATCCATAATTATATGGGCCTATAGACACCGGGATTGAACCGGAAAGAAATTTTGCCTGCCGCTAAAATCCCAGCAAATGATTTTTTAAATGCAATATTTACTTTCAAAATTCTACTTAATAATACATATTTTTTAATAAATAGTTTTCTCTGACCTGGTTATTTCCAAAATACTTCGGGTTTTTTTGCCGCTCTGCTCCGCTTTTGCCACCCGGGCAATGAAACAAATGAAACGAATGCCTAGCGGCTAGCCGGTTACGTCAATTAAAGCACAATTGTGCTGCCATTAGGTTCAAATCCTATAAATGCAGTTTCTACTGTTTTCAATATATCGAATCTCTTAGTAATCTACTTTTGGCCATAATTTCCAATCTTTCACGTATTGCAAGACTAACCCTTATTTTGAAGAGTTTCCATATACAACATAGAATAGAGAAAGAAGACAGAATGTTAGCCATAGAACATGTGGTGTCAACAACATTATATATGCTAGTGGGCATGCAATAATCCTAAACGCTGACACTTCAGATTTAGTCATAGAAATCTGTAACATTGATTAAAATCTGCATTGACTGAACATAAAAAAGAAAGAAAACATTTGCGTGCAAATTACACATGGAGAGATGCAATTATCCTGTCTTTCAAAGCTGTGACTAAATTACTATAACTTATACATGTTAATCGTCATATTATATACACTAGTGATACTTTCATTTTAGACTGGCAGTTGAAAGATGATTCACTAGTGGGCAGTTTTGTGACTGGTTTTTGTGCCATGTCCATTGCGATAACTGGTTTTATTCTTACCTCTGCCGTATATCTTTATCGGGTAGTGTATTTATTTTAATGACACTTCGGCCTGGGTAATAATATAACATAATATTATATTATTCTTTGGAAGTTCAACGGAAATATTGAAACCTTCACTGTATCCATAGAATTTCATCATCACCACCACCATCATCGTCGTCGTCGTCGTCGTCGTTTTGTAGATCTACTAGATATACTATATTACAAACGGACTAGATTCTAGATCACAATGTTTAATGTGTCCATAATTTTGCAACTCTCTACTGCTAACTAGTATATGTAAAATGTAGAGCTATTGCTGATATAGTTTGAAATATTATAGCCCCCTACGTTATTTGGTTTCTTGAGTGGGTATATGTGGATGTATTACACGCCTAGATTTTTATTACTCGAGCCGTTAAAGCACGTAAAAAAACTTGCATCTAACATATTTGAGTTAGGGAGCAAGGAATGTATATTTCGATATCAAGTTCTTATTTGTCGATGACTAATCATAAGAATGGAAAATTAAAAGGAGGGTAATAAAACTCTACATGCATGTAATGTAACTCTGGGTGACAAACTGCAAGAGGACTTTTTTCCAGTCTTAAATATTTGATTTTGGTAATATCAATACGGAAATAGATCAGCAGGCTGCATGTTACAAATTACAAATTGATGTGAGGTTAAAAAATTGTTAAAAAAGATGCCCTTTGAAATCCGAGATTATTTGTACATGTTTATACAAAATCGCATTTTAAATACATGTCGGCTAAATACCTAATTATTTTGTAGAGAACGAAAAAATTCATGGAGAAAAACTTCAAAAAATGCTACGATGCGTCTTCAGTAGATGAGACGGACTTGCCAGCTACTGAGTATCGCCGGTTCCTGAAAATCTGGGATTTTCTTGTGATTCTGTCAGACACCCTGACACTTATTGGAACACGTTTTATTGAATCTAAAATAGAAGTATGCACTACATGTATTTTCGTAGGCACTTTGTATTTCTTGTGGCAGAGTCTTAATTTATCGGTATTTCGGCTATCTAAGAACTTAGGAATACTGATAAAACCACATCATGGAAGGGCAAAAGGGTCAAAATAATAAACCACTTTTGACTATTTTTTATTTTTATATATTAGTCTTTGCTATCACCTTTGGCTACTTGTCGTACTACATTGTAGTTATACCATATTCTAATACAGTTCTTATCTCCTAATGTCTAGAAGACATTTCATTTGTCTTTTTGTCATATTTTTGTCCAGATATCGTTTTTTTTTCGGGTTTGTCAAATTCGTATTGCTAAATCTAAATAGCATTCTATGCCCCCAATTTTGGCATATTACAATCGCACAGTCTCCGAACTTCCATTTTTACGTGTCTGGGATGTAACTATACCATGTATGTATGATTTTCTCGCACGTCAAGGCTACATTTAGAGTTCAAAGGTAACGAAATCCTATACATGTATATATACCAGTATTTATGTACACATTCTTGTTTAGGCTGTAACTTTGTCATGCGTGAAGGGTTTTTAAGTCATATGACACAAATGTTCAGCACATGAAGACAACGTGTTGCGTGCAAGACCCGTATCCCTACCTCAAAGTTCAAGGTCACAATTAGAGTTTAAACGTCACGGACTCCGTACATAAGCACACATGTGTGTCCGGACTGTAACACTGTTATGCATTCAAGGATTTCAAAACAACTTGACAAGAATGTTCAGCACGTGTAGACTACGTGTCGCGTGCACGTCCCTACCTTAAAGACCAATGGCACACTCACAAGTTTAAAGGTCATGGAATCTGATATAACTATGTTCACACTTTCATTTCCGGACTGTAACTCTCTTGTGCATTGAAGGATTTTAAAACAATTTGGCACAAATGTTCCGCACGTAAAGACGACGTAAAGATGACTTGTCGGGTGCAAGTCCTTCACTTAAAGGCCAATGTCACACTTACAAGTTTAAAGGTCACGGAATCTAGTATGTGTTCACACATTCATGTATAGACTGTAATTCTGTAAATACATGCATTGAAGAATTTTAAAATAACATGGCAGAAATGTTGAACACATGTAGATGACATGCTCTTGTTGGTTATGTTTTTGACGTTTTGCTTAATTACAAGTGTTGTTTCATTTGATCAAAGTAGAGTAGAGCTCTGTTACTTCTTTATACATTTATCCTAGATTAGACAAAGTTTTAATTGATTATACCGTGTAACATATAAACGAAAACTTTGATTTGTTACTTTCTGAACAAGTGCAACATCAAGCGTTTTGCTTTACCGTTATTGCAATCCGCCTATCCGCAAATCGTTTACGAAACTTACGGCTGGCTTTACGTGTTGTCACCGGTCAATGTTTACATGCCCGTAAAGGAACTTCGGAGGGTATATAGAAATTGGAAGTGCAGTGCCCAAGAGCCATAACATTATATTGTTTTATATTGAATTAGCTCCCTTTACTGAATTTTCTTGTCCCGAGCATTACTGCAAAATGTTATAGAGAATAACTTCAAACTTCATTCAGTGATTGAGCAAAATGAGAGGAAGTGCAGCACTCTACCTTGCCTATCCTTTCTCTCATTGTCTTGTCTGGAGCATAACTCTTAAGATGTTGAAGGAAATTCGATCAAATTGCATACAGTGAGAGAGGACATTAAAGGAAAGTGCAGTGCCCAAGAACCATTACCCTATATTGCCTTGTCTATGAATTATCTCCCTTTATATTTTATATTAATTTTCTGTCAGAACACTTTGCGAAGCCTTCTATATGCAATGATTTTGTACCAAACTCTGAATATGAGTGATTTTCGCAATGAATAGACTCGAAAACATTTGGGAAGAACCACAAGCCATAGGCTTAAACTGTTTTTAAATGATCCCTTAACGGGGACAACTACCAAAGAGGTATGATTTGAACAGTCTTGGTAAAGGACCACTAGGCAATGTTACAAGCCGAATATCTAAGTTCTGTGCCTTGTGTTCTGAGATAATATGATTTTAAAAGATTTCCCTATTATAATTCAATGAAAATTCAAGTGAGTCCCGAGTTAGTTCTGACCAAGGGGTGATGATTTGAACAGTCTTGGTAGAGTACCAGTGGACAATATATCTAAGCTCTAGGTCTTTTGGTTAAACAATTGGACAATAAGACAATTTATAAGATATTCTTATATAAGCCTATGCAAAAGCCGATGACCACGGGGCGGGATTAGTTTTGACTTTGGGGTCATGATTTGAAAAATCTTGGTACAGGTCAACTAGGTCAACTGCCGTATTCTAAATATCTAAGCTTTTAGACATGAAGGTTTTTTGAAGTTTTACCTATATACATGTAAGCATATGTGAAATAATGTGATCCCCCGGGCGAGGTCAATCCGTTGTTCATGATTTTAACACTGTGGTCCTTGTGGTTTCAGAGAAGAAGATTGTAAAAGTTTTTCTAAACAATTTCTACGTAACAAGAACTATCCTTAAAAAGATGGTAGGCGCGATTTTGGGTATATGAAAGAGATGGGTAGCTACATATCATAGTAAAAAATCCTGTCAAATTTTATCTTAGGTGCACCCTGACCAGGAGTCGAACTCGGGACCCTACATGGCGAATACTCTACCGACTGAGCTTACCGGCCGATTACACATTTTTCTCCCCAATTGAAGAGCAAGCAAAATTTATAAAAGTGCATTTTATTTTTTTTTAATTCAACAATTTTTTTTTAATTTGCAATGTTTAGTGTATTAACTATAAGAAATAGATTAAATTTCTGTGTAAAAATACCGAATGCGTTTTAGTTAAACAAACAAAACGAAAGCAAAGAACTGTTTTAGAATACGGTAGTATTAGTATGACAAGAAGCCAAATTGTATGTGTGCGTGGAGAGGGGAGGGGGCAATAAGGACAAAGCAAATACTTATATACAGGAATAAAATACAGTACATGTAAGACGTTATTTATAAGTTATAAGTTTATAAGATTGAAAAACACTTCCAGGACTAATCAGGACTTGTGAAAATATATATTTCAGTGAAAACACATAAAGCATGATATTTTCAATATTCGTATTGTGCAAATATTATTCTTGCATACATTGCTGAATTTTACATGAAACAAAATAAGGCCTCTGGCGGGATTCGAACCTTGAGTTATATGATCTTATAGCAACGGCTTTACGTTACTGACTTACTGAGGCCATGGATGTATGTATGTATGTATGTATGTATTTTAGAGTTTTATCGTTGGTACCGGATAATCCATATGACCAACGCCCCCAGAAGAATTTAGTTATTATAGGTTTCGGGGGATAGTGCAAGATACAGAACGCGTCCAGGTACATCCCCTGGTTCTTTAACATGCCCGGTGTACAGCACCGATACATCGGACCTCGGTTTTAGATCTCATCCTAAAGACCATTAATTATGTGAGTGGAGGAGCATGGGATCGAACCTACGATCCCTGGATTACAAGTCCAGTGCGTTAACCACTGGACCACTGATCCGCTCCATCATGGTTGTATTAAGTTTATATACATACTACGGTTGAATTATGTGAACCATACTCCGGTAATTTATTGATTTTTCGATCACATATAGTAAAAATATCTTTTATGTTATTCAGGGTTGATGTACTTTGTATTTTTAGATTTCAGTATGTAATAGAGCCACAGTCACAAATACGTTAAGTGCGGATGTACCGAGAAGAGTTGTAAAGCTTTTACCACCTAACTTTTGACATACTTTTTGGACCAATCAAATGTTACGAATGGAAGCGTTGTGAACAGAATTTGTATACGACCCTCTTCTTAAAATAGACTGCCATTCCCGGTGTCCGGCTATTTTATTAATGAATACTTTCCGCTGTAGACGATATTGTTGGGGAAAAACAATGACTGCAGGTGCGGATTTGAATATCCGGCTCTCGGGTATCTTATTCAACTCAACGACGTTTATCTTTTTAAAGATATTTCTTGTTTGACATTATGTTGATAGAAGCTGTGTCCAGAAAGAGAGATGATGTATTCTTAAACACTGCCTTCTTATTGTTTCAGGAAACAGAATTGATACTTGAAACACTTGATTCATATACAGTCTGGCTTGGTGTTGGTTGTGTTTTGGCTTGGCTTAGTTTGCTACGATTCTTTAAGTTCAATTTCAAATTTCATGTAAGCTCTTGTTTTTTAGGATCATATTTTTCTCCTGTCAAAACATTTACGCATACTTTTATAAAATGATGCTTAGTTCAGAAATGTTACCTAGTGTCCTTCAAGTTGTTTTTCTCATTTTTATCACCATCCGGATCAGAACCCGGTTGTCCAAAAGCTATACGTCGATTAACTGATGTGAAAAAAATATTCTTGATGGGCAACACTGGGGAATAGTTCTATCTCGCTTTGACGAGTTTTAGTCCTAATTCGGTTGAATGCAAAAAAGTGTTTTAGTTCAAACTGTAGAAATATAAACAGACTGTTGACTGGATCGTCGATTAAAGTTTTGAACAACTGGGCCAAGAACTTCACGTTCTGATTCCCTTAATAGTTTGCAAACATGTGTTTAAGGATTACAAGTTGAAAGTGATATAACCATTTAATTTTAAACGCAGAAAAAAACATAAAGCAGTGATTTATGCTGTATAAAATGAATGTACCAAAGTTTTTCTGAATTCTTTTATCTGTTTTAGCTCACCTGAGCACGAAGTGCTCAATGTGGGCTATTGTAATCACCTGTAGTCCGTCGTCTATCTGTCTGTTCACACTTTATATTGTAAAAGAGGCTTCATGAAACTTGGTCAGAATGACTGTCTTAATGATGAAATGTAGGTCAAGTTCGAAAATGGGTTTTCTGAGGTTAAAAACTAGGTCATAAGGTCAAACCCTAGAAACACATTTTGTTTGCAGTAGAGGTTACATTTTTGTTGGATGTTCATGAAACCTAGTTAGGATGAATTTCTCAATACAATATAGGTCGAGTTAAAATATTGGTCATCTGAGGTAAAGAACTATGCCATCCGGTCTAATATGGGGTCAAAAACTAGGTCATCTGGTCTAATCATAGAAACACATCGTGTATGCAATAGAGGTTGCACTTTTTCACTGGATGTTCATGAAACTTGGTAAGTACAATTATCTTTATGAAATCTGAGTTAAGTTTGGATTTGAATCATCTGATGTCAAAGACTAGTTCGCCGGGGCAATTAATAGAAAAACGTTTGTATGCAATAGAGGTGCCATTTTTGACTAGATCTTCATAAAAATTAGTCAAAATGAGTGTCTTCATTAAATCATGGTCTAGTTCGAATGTGGATCATCTGAGATAAAAATTTAAGTCACAAGGCCAAATCATAGAAACACTTTGTGTATGCAGTGGGGTCTAGATTTTTTTACCGGAACTTCATGAAATTTGGTCAGAGTGGCCGTCTTGAGGTCACCAGGTCAAATCAAAGAACACCTAGTCCATGCCGTAGAAATTACATTTGAAACCAATCATTAAGATAATTGGCCAGAATGTTTTTTCAATGATTTCTAGGGATTAAAAATTAAGCCACATAGTCAAATCATAGAAAAATCGTGTAAATACGCTGGATGCCACGTTAATTACCCAATCATAAAGAAAATTGGTCCTAATGTTTGTCGCATTTATTTCTAATTCAAGTTCAAATCTGAGTCAATAGGGGTCGTCATGAAGTTTGGTCAGAGAGTTTGTGTGGTCAATTGGCATTAAGAATTAGGTCAACAGGTCAATTCCAAGGAAAACCTTGTTGATACTCTAGAAGCCACATTTTATAGCCAATGATCATATAAATTGGTCAGAATGATTTTGTCTTGTCAAGGTCAAACAGAATGTTTGTGTTCATGATATATAGATTAGTGTTGAATTTTGGTCACATTGGGTCATAAGTAGGTCACAGGTGAGCGATATAGAGCCTCTTGGCCCTCTTGTTATTTTTGTTACTAAAATAAATGAATAAATATTATATCTTAATTGTATTGAATATAATGAAAAAATTACTATCCTAGTCCCAAAATAATCTACATACATTTGTAAGTTTATTTTTCATTTCTATCTACTCGGTGTAATTTATTTCTTACTCATTCTCAAAACATGCATTGCCTTTATAGTATCTAGCTTAACTATCATGCATTATGCCCATTTTGCTTTAAATTCAGAGGTCCGCTGTAAGCCACGAACTGAAATATTTTTTGGATTCCCCTAATGGTGGTGGAGGGGACACGCAGTTTTGCCACGGATGCCCGTATGTCTGTCACAAATGGTTTCCGATCAATAACTGAAGAACCGTTCGTCCTAGCATCCTATAACTTGGTAGGCTTATTGGTCATGGCCAGTGAAAGACCCCTATTGGTTTTAATATCAGTTGGTCAAAAGTCATATCAAAGAGACCATTTATAAAAAAAAAATTGTGGTCAAAATCTGAAGAACCATTGGTCGTAGGATGGCTTATTGGTCATTTAAAGTAGATGACCCTATTGATATTAGAGTCAACGATCAAGGTCACCGGGACTTTTAACTTCCGATCAATAACTGATAATCTTGCGTCATAGGATGGTATGACTTGGTAGGCTTATTGGCCATGGCCAGTGAAAGAACCCTTTTGATTTTGGGTCACAGGTCAAAGTCATAGAGACCTTTAATTAAACATGATTTAAGTAAATATGGTTTCCAATCAATAATTAAGTAACTGTTGACCGTAGGATAATATAACTTTGTAGACTTTTTGTGTTATGCAATGAATGACCGCTTGAGTTTGAGGTCAGTGAGTCGAAGGTCAGGTCACTTTGGGAGGGAGTTAGGGTGCAAAAGGGGGAAGACATATGTTTTCCTCAAAAACAATTTCTAGTTTTAAGCAACTTTCTTATATTGAGTTTTATTTGTAAGAAATATATGGTGGCATACTTCTGCCACCACATAACCACTTAATTATAACGTTATATAACTAGTTAGTCACTTAATCATCATGATAAATATCTGATTAACGCGTTAATTTTTATGTTAACAGATACTTATGACAACACAAAAAGGTGTATGTTACTGCCCGCTACTGCCAACTGATATTTTAGATAATCTATTAAGTTGTTAACGTGTTATGTGACTAGTAGGTCAGATAAGTATCGTGATAATTACGTCGTTAACGTGTTATGTAACTAATTAGTCAGATAATTATTGCGTTAATTTTTCTGATTAACCAGTTAAATAACACGTTAATCTCATAACAGATATCTAAAAAATAATATAAGTATATTATGTAACTAGTTAGTCATATAAGTATCGTGATAATTTTGTGACTTACAAGTTTCATAACACGTTAACTACACAATTATCACGATACTTATCTGACTAACTAGTTACATAACACGTTAACCACATAATTATCACGATTCTTATCTGACTAACTATATAGTTAACCACATAATTATCACGATACTTATCTGACTAACTAGTTACATAACACGTTAACAACTTAAAAGATATCTTAATATAATTATGTAGGTATCTGGTGACAGTAGTGGGCAGTATCATACACTTTTTGTGTTGACATAAGTATCTGTTAACATAAATCAGATATTTATCATGATAATTAAGTTACTAACTAGTTATTAAACGTGATAATTAAGTGGTTAGGTTGGTGGCAGAAGTATGCCACCAAAGAAATGCAAATAGCTGTATATAATTTCAGGTTTTATTTAGTACTTTATACCGGGCTTTCTTTGATGTTATGGCCTTTCTTCTCTGTGTGACAGTCTTGTTTATTGGTTTTTGGGTGTGTGGATATGTCGTTATGGGACCATATCATGTCAAGGTATGTGACCATGCACATATTATGGACTGTAATAGGAATTTTCCCATAATTATTACCGGACATTGGTACAAATGTACCAAACTTTTCCGGTACATATTTCGGTGAAGCCGAAAGCATTTGAACTGACATATTGTGTTTGATGGAAGATACTGAAGAATGGGCAAGATTATTTCAGTCTGGTTTAACATTCTAATGCTGTAAATTGGGTCATTTTCGCGTGACGAAATTTTTCGATATGTGAGCAGACAGACTTAATCGCGAAAGCTGAATTCTCTAACAGTGAATCTATGTTAGATGACTTTTTCGCGAGATTTTTAAATTAGCGAAATGTGAAAATAACGAAAATTGAATCATTGGGAAAATTACCCAATTTACAGTACTACGGTTTCTAATACTGCGTGAATTTTTTGTTTACTGTATGCAAAGAAGTATTTGACTGGTAGGCATTTGAAGTCCAACCGTTGTATGCACTCCAATAGTAAAATCGGTTTCTAATTTTAAGACCTTTTCCATTTTTTATACAAATATGTAGCTTAAAATAACGTTCTCCATTTACGTTGAAGAGTAAGGATGCAGCCTTTTCTAATGATGTGTAAATTCAACTACATGTAAATGTATTTTATAATAAATAATTTTGACATGATCTAATATCCTTAATAATGTGATGTTTGTTTAGTTTAGGACCCCCGAGACAGCAGCCGAGACATTGTTTGCTATTGTAAACGGAGATGAAATATATGCCACTCTTGCCATCTTGGAAAGCGAAAAGAGCGGGGGTAAATGGGTATTCTGGTTTTCCCGGCTCTATATCTGGACATACGTTGCTATATTTACCATCGTGGTCATCAATTTGCTCATAACACTCTTCATGAACGCTTATGATTCTATCAAGGTTCGTTATTAATAAGAGTTATGTCACTAAAATAAAATATGTAGATGAAATATATCCGTTACAATTCAGCGGTCATGAGCGGTGTGCATCTTCTAATGAACCAATGATTTGGAGTTCTGATACACAATTATTTTTCACGAAAGTCGGAATCCTGAGTGGTGTATAACTGAGCATCAGAACGACAAATAGAGTTGTTTATTTAAGAAACTATTTCCGTTTAAGCGGTGTTCATTGTCTAATAAACAACGCTTTGTAGTTCTGATGCGCATGATATTTATAACTAAGCAGCTGAACGACTAAGTTGTATATTAGACAATGAACAACGCTTAACGGATGTTATTGCGATTATAACATTACTGGTATCGAAGTAGTATCCGTATGCTAGCAGTATCCGATATACGCGGCGCTACTTTTCATTCAGTGTAACTCTCTACAAAGAAGTCTCGATTGTTTTCATAACATTGCCTTATATCACAATAAACTAGAAATGCAAGGCAGATATTTACTAATCTAGCACGACCAGCAAATAACCTATATACATGTAGAACAAAATCTATTTTTGGTTATTCTGCAATTAACCGACCTTGAACGACGCTGCGCGCGCATCGTTTTTTTGGCTGTTAAATTTATCCCTTACATGGTCTACTGTGGATGACTTGGTTGTCCCGACCAGAGGAAAAGCGGGGTGATCCGATGGATGACATACGCCCACTTAACTTTATTAATGTTACGATACCATTTACACTGACCTTATTAACTGTTTTGTTGTTGTTGTTTCTGTTTACACAGTGACGTCATTTATCAAGAGAAACTGTGACGTCATTTATCTATACTCGTTACCAATATTTTTCGTTACTTGAACCGTTATTGCGTTCCCTGAAAATACGAACCATCTCTGAAAATGAAATTCCTGTTACTTTTACTTGAATTATTAAAGATTTTATTTTCTTATAAGACTGTAATCATGGGGAACTATAATGACCACTACCGATATCACAAAAATCAAGGGAATTAAGTCAAATTTCATGTGTCATCACGGTGTCTACAGAGTTACCCATATTTTATCGATATTTGCGAGGTGTGTGATTTACGGGGTCATAAAACCAGTCACGTGTAACGCGCCTGCCAAACTGGAAAAATCAATATATCGTTGTTTTTAACCTAGATTATTTATAGCCTAAGGGAGATGTGAAGTTGAAAGTTACTAATTTAGGTAAAATTTAGGTATTGTGTTTTTTCTTCTGACTATTATATACCGAACGATATCACCTTATTTTCAATAAAACAAAACATGAATAAAATTGTTTCAAGTGGGAAGCACAATATCATTAAAACGTGTTTATAACATTTAATGAATTTGATCATATTTAATGTAAAATGAAGTGCGTTGAAAATACGAATCCAGTGATACTAGTAATAATAATTGTTGACAATAGTAACAGATCGAGGAACTCAAAAAGCTGTTACACTCGTTGTTCTTGACATATTTGAATGAATCTAAAATGTGTTCATTGGAGAACTTAAATTGTCGACTGACCTCTTCGCATGCGCGTTATTTTGTTTGTTCATGTCAACAAATACCTTATGAAAAATTTAATGATGGACATGGAATTCAAGAACATGCGTGCACGGCAAATCAATTGTTTGGGGCTGGGAAAGACACGATGCTTATTTTAAATGTAGACAACTTTAAATGTCATCCTTTACTAAGTTTGGGTCATTTCCCACATATCAATGATTTGTTTATATACATTTTTTCACACTAAAAGTTACACTGTTAAAAGGAGGAAACAAAATTTAGAAACAAATTCATTTCTTCGGAAAGCTTTAAAAAGACAAAACATACGCGAATTTAGACTGCATCTGTATTGTGCAAACAAAAGGGATCTTCAAAACATTCCCTTCCTACACTACTTCATAAAATGACATTTTCACCTTCCTATCAAATGAAATCAATTGGCGCTGGGGTCAAAGAATAGTGAAAACCACTGTTTCAATTTAGACATGTATAAAATATGTCTCTGTCCAAGGATTGAAAAAAGAGGGGGGGGGGGGGAAAAAACAAAATAGGTTTTAAACATTTTACAAACTTTAAAATTACGTGAATGATAATAGTATTATTAATAAAACATACGGGTCTTGTATATAATATGATGAAAAAGTATATAAATTATCATTGTATAGTTCTAGAATTCAGTAAAATAATTCGTTTCATAGACATATTTTTCTTTTGAATCGGTATATGAAGCATAAAACAAAACCCAATATACAGCTTAAAGTATTTTATTACGGGTCATTATCAATGTTACGTAATGTCCGGTCATAAAGCACTATAACCGAGCAGACGGGTCGATCATTCGGAAGGTTCGAGCACGACAGTTCGAAAAATAAAATATACATATACACGTTTCAAAAAACAAAAAAACGAGCATGTTTTATTATTCCTTTTTATTGAAATGATATCACAATGTTTTATAAGTTCCGTTCGGGATCGTAAAAAGTGTTATAAGCGTTGCGCTACGCTTTTCTTTTCAGTAAAACTGGCACATTTTGCGGTTTTACTATTATGAAATGACAGTTGTGGTTTTAAATTTAAAACATGCAAAATTAATGAAGTCTCAAAAAAGGCAAAAAACATTAAAAAGGGGAAATGTTGTATGTGATTATGCCTCTATGATTATTAAATAACTTCATTAGTTTAAATTTCATCACTAAAGTAGTTAATTATAAACATGTATAGTAAATCACAGGTGTGTATTAGCCTTGTATGTGACACTCTGCTACATGTTTGAGCGGTTCAGTGGTCTAGTGGTTACGCTCTGGACTGGTATCCAAGGGTCGCAAGTTCGACCCCGCACCTCTATTAACAAAACTAATGATCTTACGGATGAGACCTAAGACCGAGATGTATTGGTGCTGTACATCGGGCATGTTAAATAACGAGGGACTGTCTCTTGAACGGGACGCCTTCTATATCATGCACTATCCCCCGAAAACTAAAACAACTTTAAAACGATAAAACTATACAATAAATACATACATGCGACATGCTGGAATCTTATATAGCCGCGGCCGCGGCTGTATATAATTTAATGAACTTGTGTAAAAAAATACTTCTTATCAAAAATATTATATACTGTAAAATGTTTATAAAAGCTTCAGAGGGTACAGACCGATATATTATACAACACTGCGTATGCAAGAATGCGTGTCCGTGAAACAAAGACAGGAAATTACTTTACCCGCAGGCAATATCCAGATAATAGATAGGTAAAATGATTAAGGGTCATAAAACTGATCCACTTTAACCCCATTCAAGTGTAAAGATTATTTGAATCGTTGTCAATTTGTAATATCAATTTAAATGATTAAACATCATATCTATTTATCCTTATTATGATGCATTTGCTTTACTTATAACTGTTAATGAAACATGTAAGTCAATTCCATTTACAAGTATGAAGAATAAGAGTAACAATCGCGTTGAAAACAGTCTTACGTTATTTTAATGAAAAGACGTGAACAATAATTGACAATATACATTGAACAAGTAATATCACCTGTGCCCTGATGACACTACCCCTACCCCTTTTACCCAAGGTGCGATCCGGTCACAAGGTTTTGTTTGAATTCATAACTATTATAACACTTGTATAAGTTAAATAATTATGCTTTCAACGACAATGTACTTAATTTTTATTCATATGTTTTATGAAGTTGTATTTGAGATACGAATCAGTTAATTAGTTTTATAAACATGCCCTTTGGTAATATTCGTGAAAAAAGTTATTAACGTTGATCAGGCGAATTAACTTTAAAAACATACTAGTGACAAACTATTAGTATCGGCGTTAAAAAGAATGTGCCTTACGTAAAATGCCGAGTACTGCCGACCGGTAAATTCTTATTTAAACAAAACAGGTTAGTTGAGTTAAACTTAAAAAGGACTGCAAAATATCCATTAAACATAATTATTTTTATATATCTAAAAAGTAAAATGAAATATCAAGACATCGTAATAGTGACATTTGTTCTGTTATTTTAGCAAAAAGGTGAAAATTTGAATTAAAGTGCAATATTTGCACCTAAACTGGCATTGTTTCGCGTTTCCACTATACTTCAATGCCCGTAAAAACGGTCGGTAATGGTTTTAAATGTAAAAAGGACCATTGATTTAATACTTTAGATTGACAAAAAATATTCATGAAATGGCGACAAATTAAACTAACATTTGTGATAATGACAATTTTTTATGTTAAACAGAAAAGAAAAGTTATGACGAGTTATTTAATAATATCCTTCTTTACTCTTTGTAAAAACGCATATCGGTTTTCCAATACACGATGGTTAAAATAGTTGGGGATGTTACGTTAAAGAAAATTTGAAACACCGCGTATACATCTTTCATGAATGAAAGTCACGTTGAAATAGCGTCTGTACAGCGTTCGCGGGAGGAAACTTCAACGGCAAAATCTAGGTGCGTAGCTCACGCAAGTGTAATTTACGTTCGATGAAAATAGCTCTCTCATTCTTAAAATGTTGCTTCAAATAAGTCGTGTTAGAATCGAAATAATTAGTATCCAAGTTTGGTTTAGCGTACAATAAAAACAAAAATAATATCAAACAGGGAATGTCACGTACCAAAAACGCAGCCTCCCCAAAACGAGCCCCACAGCACCCAGAAGTGCACACCACCAACACACACACACACACACACACACACACACGACACACACACACAATCATGTACACACACACATATACACTACCAACACACACTAGCATACAAAGCAAACACACGAGGACAAAACGAACAATTAAAGGAACACAGTGGGGCACCGCCTTGGAACGGTCAGTGGCAAAAACACCACTGGGGAGCTTAAACCGGTTTATGGTGCGCACCCTCGTGTGTCATTATTATGATTGTCCCGACTAGAGGAAAGCGAGGGGATCCGATGGCCACTTTTGACATCATATCAGCGTTGTGTTTGTATATTAAGGTAACTTAATATCACAATAAACTATAAATGCAAGGCGGATATTTACTAATCTAACACGAACAGCAAATAACCTACATACATGTAGAACAAAATCTATTTTTGGTTATTCTGCAATTAACCGACCTTGAACCACGATTCTAACATGACTAACGATTTTGTCTCTATATATAGGCCAACAAAGAGTAGAAAATCAGGTTTTAAATTGGATATTTTTCATGTAAGTAACTCAAGAACTGAAATGACATGTTTTAACAATATTTGCAACAAAACACACTAATACAGGTTCTAAAAGCTTATATAACAGTAATTTGATTGTGTATTATGTCAAAAGACCACCAGACTACATTTTAGTGATATCATCATGTTTTCACTGGTGGCCATTTTGTTCCGGGGCAAGTTACCTTAAACCCTGATTTTCTACTCTTTGTTGGCCTATATATAGAGACAAAATCGTTAGTCATGTTAGAATTACAAATCAAAACTTTCACCGTTTAGTTAGTGGGGAGCTTTATTTGTTATCAGATGATATCGTCGTGTTTCTGCCTTTTTCCTTCTTTCTAAATCCAATAGAACGTCTATTTTAAACATGTAGACATACATTGATTAAATCAGTTTATAGTACTTCACCACCATTTAGTATAAATATGGCGTTTTCATTGGATGACAAAGTAAGCATTCCTGTAAGTATAGGTGTTAATGTGCAGCCGTACTGAAAAAATAGAAAGTCTCCTATCGATATACGCTCCTAACAATCTGATTGTATAGTTCAGTACGGATGAACACTAACATACACTTAAGTATATTAATTAAAGTGACATTATGCTCATCTTACTGCACATAGTGTATTTTTGGTGACAGTTTTATAAAAGCAATTTTCGGTTGCTGTGCATTTAAATGTGTTAAACTAATGATAATGCCTCATTAATATTTGAAGTTGGTGCTTTAGAAATTAAAAAAATGGACAAATGAAATAATAATTCCTTCCTTGGCAGTGATCTCCCTTGTGTTATTAGTGTTGCTCGGCAGTGGAAGGGAAGCTACTCCTGCATGCATTTGTTTATTTCTTAAATTGACTCTCCCAGTCAAAATAGGAAAAGTAATATTTGGAAAGTTATTATTTCATACTGGTAGCTGGAAAAGTTTGTTGTATTGGGTTAAAAGTTATTATTTCCTCTACCCTTTTCACACACACCTATTTCAGCTGGAATTTTACTTTTAAAAAATGTGCATAATGTCACTTTAAATCGCCAAGTCCTGCTTATAATCAAAGCGCTGTGAGCGCTGAAGGCCTTGGGGCTATAGATTATCTCCCCTAAAAACAACTTTTGACCTTCGTGATTTACGCTGAACCTTACCTAAAGCGCGGATCGAAATGTGCATAGGGCGAAATTTAGTATATGACACAGAATGAATGATTCACAAATATATGGGTGGCAGGGAAGTTTGTTTTATTATAAAACGTACGTTAAATGAAAAATAATCACATGGTCAACAATATCAATTGTTTGAGAGAACAATAAAAATAATTCAATCTGCGCTTTGTTCAACTTCAAGCGATATCTGATGATGTGGATCGAAAATTATTGTGTACCAAGGACAAGACCTTGAAACAGAAATAAACAAAGCAATACCAACAATGAAATATAAATACAGTACTGTACAATGTGTATAACAGGGAAAACCAAAAATGATTCTTGGTTACCTTGTAGTTGTAATCGGTGAAACCGTTCACTGGGCCTTGACATGCAGCGTCCTCGATAAATGGCGGGTGATTTTGATCACGTGAGTTCCTTCTCGGGAATGTACGTTAATTGTATCTTTCTTTTTTTTAAGAAATTTATTTTTAGGTAAATATATATGTAATCGTTCGTAAATAAGAAAGTTGTCAATGAAATAACATCAGAAAGTTGAAAATCAAACTACAAACTCTTATATCGAATTCCGTACGTTTCCGTAAATTTCCGTACTTTTCCGTGATATGCATATGATTATCTTCCGTAATCAGCTAACAGCGCAGTAATTTCTAAAACAGAAAAAATTGTGTAATGCAGCCCGTAAGCTATATATACCTTTCTGCAATCGTTTGAAGTTGTATGTACTGTTTTTATTTGTAATATGTTCTTATCATATGCGACATTCAAACAAAAGATTGATCTGGTCTGTCTTGCACTACTTTCCCAAAGCGCATGTTTACAGTTGTTATTCGCACATAGCACAGTTAAATTGTCTGCAGTGTTTGAAATGTGGTATGCTAACTTAGGCCTAGGGGACTTTCAGTCCCCAGGCCAAAAACTGCATTCAAGGCTTGTTTATATACTATTATATATATATTGTTTTACTTACAAGGGGCAATATTATTTAAACGCATATGTAATTAAGTATCAAGCTACAGTCATGTCGAAAATACTTTTTATACTGAGCATATTAAATTTAGGACCGATCTTATATGAGCTAAGCTTAACTTCGATGACCGATTTACTGAGTTGTAAGTATGTTAGAGATTATTCTAGACTGACAAAAAAGGCAAGGTGTTTTCCAAAAAGAAAAGTGGTAGGGGGCACTGATGTAGACAGTTTTTTACGAGTTACTTTACTTTTAGAAAAAAAAAGGATTTATTGAAATTAATAGGACATGCTTCTCCATATCTGTTGGTTACAACAAAAGGGCAGCAGGGGCGACGGAAAAGGGGCAGTGTGCAACACCCTATACTGAAACAAGACGGCATCCATGGTTGAGTGGTTAGAGTAGCTGACTTGCAGTCACTATAGCATCTCATTAATTGAGATCATTGGTTCAAGTCCTAGCTGCTACCGACCATGTCTCATTATGTAAGAAAGTTGGCAGTTACTTACGGAGGATAGGGTTCTCGTACTGTTTCTTCTCAGGAATGATGGTTATACAAACAAAATGCCCGCCTGATAAAATGACTGAAATACAGTTGGAACGGGCGTTGAACCCACCGCTAGAAACAACAACAACCCTACTGAAACGACCTGATATAACTATATATATAGTTCTTGTGATGCAACACCTATATATATATACATTTGTATCGTATAGTTTAGAATAAAAACATTAGTTTAAATTTACAGGAATATTATGCAGAAAAACAAGAAGAGCGCAATTTCAGCCCAATGGAAAAGGCTTTACGCCGTTATCTAACAAAATACGACGAAGAAAAAAAGAAGAAGAAAATTCAAGTGACAGCCAGCAATAATTTAAGTAAAAAACTTTACGAATTTCTTCATGAAACTGAAGATGCTAACGAATTTCTTCATGGAACTGAAGAGGCAAACGACTTAAAAAAAGAGATGTTGAAGCTTGTGAAAAAAAGAGATGACGATAAAGACGTGGTCGTGGTGAAACCTAGAACATTGAAGGCATTTATGGAAGCCGAGGATAAAACAAAGGACTTTAAGTGTTGTTGTTTCGAGGTCTCTTTTGTTTTATTCAAAAAGTAAGCAGACTTATTAAATACATACACTCTTCAAATTATTCGGTAATACATTTCTGACTGCCATTAATGTTATATAAAATCAGTTAGTGCCCGATAATGCATGTGTAATGCAAATAGTGTTATATAAAAATCAATCAGTACGCGGTTGACTTCATCACTTTCTATAGCAGTGAACTAATTGTTGAATAACACAAATATTTACTCTCTCAAAGTTTCAAAGTTTATTTACTGAGAAGTTAAGTCCAACGTATGTGGGCAACATCATGGAAAACGGCTAACTGAGATTATTAATTTAAATGTACAAATTACCTTTATGGTATATTTTATAAGCATAGTCAAAATATCAACTCACTATATAATAACATAAAATCAGAAAGTGATATAAGTGGGTGACTTGTACGTTATGTTTGCATTAATACATAACTTGAAATAAAGTCCCTATATTGACATTAAGAATAGATTTAAATTAAACATATCGTGTACAAGATCTTAGTAACTTTAGCATATCAGTATCACCCTGACCATTTTCTGCATCAAGTTTTAGAACGTTATACATGGATTTCAGCAAGCAGTCATTACCTAAAGAAAGTATTTTCAACCAGTATTTTATCATAATTAATTTTCGTTGTATTCGCATAGGATGTCTCCCCGTTTCACCATAAAGTCCATCAAGATTGGTTGTCTTTTTTACACATAAGATTTTTCTAAGAAATTTACAATGTATCATTTCTATATTTTTTCCTTCATGGTATCCAAAACTTTCAGCACCGTAGTTTAAAACTGAACCAACAATGCTATCAAAAAGTTTAAATTTGTCTGTTATAGATAATTCTAACTGGTTAAATACGGTAAATAAATTGTATAATGAAAACTGGGAATGTTGGGCTAATTTCTTTTGTGTTTGGTACCACTGACCATTTTTGAACAAATTTATTCCAAGATATTTAAATATTTTCACATTTTCCAGCGCTATATTATCATATATAAAATTGTGTTGAGTGTGTCTGCCTTTTTCAAAATTATATTTGCCTCATTAGGCGGGGATGTTCACTGAATTTGCTTGTGTAATATTGATATTTATATCCAAGTAAATATGTGTTATGTTATTTTAGGATACAATACATTGGTAAATCTACTTTGCAATAATCAATATTGTTTTCATTTGCCTCTACATGTCATGCCATCAGCACAAAGGACCACAATGAAAATAAGATGTTATCCTTGATGTTGATGATTGTGTATAATGCTTATGTTGTGATTAACTTTAATTACTTTACTTGTTTTGTTTAGCCATGTATCATGTATTCCTTTACTGAAATAAATCTTGTCTAATCTGTATCCTATATTGTACAACTCATGTGTGGTTAAACAATCAGTTGGTGAAAACCGGGGTCATGCATACTAGTGTGAAATCTCGAGATCGGGAGGTACGTTACCTGGCATTTTCCATACTAACATGAGACAATTTCTACCATAAAAATCATTTGCAACATCAGTCCTTTTAAATGTAACTTTCTCAATGATTCTGTACATATAACGATGTTATTACAACAAACACACGTTCTTCGTATCACAGACTTTATTTATTACATATGTTTAAATTTCTCAACATGAAAATAACAAAGGGAAATAATATGGGACTTTATTTGAAATATATAGTTAGGGAAACCCCTAAAATAAGTGATATAAATCTCAGGTAGGTAGCTCTTTTATCAAGATGACTGCTTACACTTTTTATCTTCAAAGATACTGTTTTTCGGTCATCTGAATAATGTGGTATCTTTTTATATTCTGCACTTGACTATAACAGGGATAAAGACCAAGTAAAGCCGAATGGAAGAACTGAAACTGATACGGGTGCATTGCAGCTAAGCTACGAGAAAGTCAGCCTTAACTCAGTTACTGTGTCAAGTGAAATATTTGCATAAGTACGGTGGCATCTCGTTATATCGAAGTCTACAGCCAGGCCCAGTAGAAAACACGATGACTTTAAGATAAGCACGAAGTTAAGTAAAGAAGAGCTCGAGATATTGAAAGTCCGTAACATGTTGTCCCGACAACAATTTTGTCCAAAGCATTTAAAATGGCAAAACTGCCGGTGATTCTCTTCGTATGAAATATAGTCTTTAAATCATAAATAAGTACAATTATAACTGTAAATCGTGACTTCCTTCCAAAAAGCATATCATGTATTTTGCCACGGTGAACAAATGAAAAAAGAAATAGAGCTATACTTAAATTGTTTTTAAAAGACATATTAAAGTTTTTGAGAAATAATAGATAATCAGATAGTTGACTGGTTATTGGTAGACGGAGCACATGACGTCATAAGGTGAAAGGTCAGGTAGTTCAACTTTTCGTATAAACGAATTATATAATACTCACAAAAATAATCACAGTTCAAATAAAGCTGTCCTACGTCACAACCTATTTTTATGTAAATAAAGGAATTTGCCAATACGTCAGAACAAGAACAGAACAAGTTCTTTTTTTTTCTGCCAATACTATAAATTCTTTGAAGAAAGGCCACTGTCCGAGGAATCTAAACTGGTTTTTGTTGACAGGTTATTCCTATTCACGGATTATCAATTTTATCGATAGTAACCTCCTGGTCTTTATTTACAGGATGGATTATATTTGAAAGTCTTTAACAAAGGTTGACTATAGATTGTGTTGGTCTTTCTACTGGGACCGAAGATTGAATGTGAAGTTCTTGTAATGCAGCAGTTGTACTCCGCAAAGCCCGTACTTTTCGTGCCCAAGTATGCGGATTAAAGTCTCCTGGAATAGAAAACCGTTATATAAAATCCAATATATTTATTACCCCCTAACATCTTTAATAACTTAGGTCTTAGAATTTAAGTCTTCCTGACTGTATGGTAATAATGTTACATTCTTTAGAAACAACAACGCATGCGCGGTTGCCCTTGTCAACAGCCAATGAAAATCTCTCAATCGAAATTGAAAAATGGCTGGCGTCGTATGAAAATGGGAAATAATGGGTTATTATTTGAACTACCGAAGATGAATTCTAGCTTTTGCTATTGATACCTCTATCTCATCCTCACTATGATCTGTGTCCAGGGCATCACATGCACGTTTAAACAAATTCTTGTCGTTGTCTAAGCAGTGCATACAATATCTGAAATTGATACGTTTCACATTTTTAAAAGTAAAGTAGTCTGCTAACATTTATTTGCGTCAAAAACAACTTCAACAGATTATCTGATTCCTAAAGGTCTTTGGTTGCAGACGGCCAATAATCAGCAAGGGTAAAATAAAAACGAGAAACTAAATCATTACACGGACCTATATGTGTATATAGGTCCGTGATCATTGCCAGCATTTTCTAAATATCTGCTAAGATTATCTCCCTTGATTAAACATCGGTTTTTTATGATCCATGCATGACTAATTTGTCTCCCTTAGACAACGTCGTAAACTGATACAAACACTGTTGGGAATGAATCTAGTGCGCACTTGATTTTTCTTATTCGGCTGATCCCTTTACACGTGCGTAATGTTTGCTCGTGAAAATTGTCGACCTACAATTTTCAAGTACAGACGCACACGGCAAATATGTTGCAAAAGCATGCTGTGCTTTTAAAACGTAAATGGGCGACCGCGTTAAATAGTACGTCGACTTGTTTATTTCCCAATTAGTTATTCCTGATCTGATAAAAACTAACATTTGATTACTGTAGGCTTTTTTAAGTTGAGAAAAAGCACCGTTTCCTTTTCAGAATATTAATAGATTTTACATACTCTATTAAACGCTTGATGTTGAATGTCGTAAAAAGAATGTGGTTTTCCAGTTTCAAATATATTTTTCCTTCAAAATTACAGCTGGATTGTAACACTGTCCACATTGCTTGAAATTATAATTAACATTAAGAAGAAATAAGGATTTAATGTGGTAAAAAACTTTTCCATTTTTGCAGTAGAATAATACCTGTTAAATTGGTGTCATTTAATACTCTGCACACCGATCAAACCTTGCGTGTTTTTTTCTTCTCTTTTTGTTAAAATAATAATAAGTTTATTTCTCCGGGGTGAAATGAAAGACAAACTATTCGAGGAATAAGACAACCTGCTTTTATCTGTGTATTTTGAATCTGGAAGAAACTCTATGTTGACACCTATAAAATGACACTAGTTTCAGCTGAGTGAATGCTTGCCTTTCACTCGAGACAAAGAAAAATGTAAAACAAAATAAAATATCCCGTGCAAGTGCTTCGAAATAAAAATGCATGCATAGTGAATATTTTATGTGTTGCAAATTAACATCAAAAGCTAAATAATAATGATAATTATACTGAAAATGTCATGGATCTTCGCTATAAAGACGATATCATGTATATCCGGTTTCATTGAAAGGTTTTGCCTTTTTATGAACAGAAAACTGAAGATTCTGACCCAGTTTGTATTTTAATGTAAAACAAAACCCAATATACAACGTTTTAAAGATCATGATAAATGTTACGTAATGTCCGGCCATAAAACGTATCGATGGCCTGAAGCAGTTAGATCAATCATTCGGAAGTGTTCGGCCAGCATTACGGAAGCAACCGAGCTCCGATCGTAAAAATAAAATTATATACATGTTAAACAAAACCTTAAAAAAAGACCATTCTCTTCTTTCTTTATTTTTATATAAAATATATCACTTAAATGTAGAATGGTTGTTTTATTCAATCCCGTTTGTGATTCTAAAATAATTGTTATAGTTTTTGAATAAACTGAAGATAAACTGCAAAATTTTCAGTTAAAATTGTCACATTTTGGGTGTTTTACTATATATTATATAGTAAAACGACGGGTAGAGTTTTTAAGTTAAAAAAAGACCAAACAAATAAAGTCTCAGAAAAATAAAAAAATATTCATTAAAAAGGGGAAATGTTATATTTTATCATCCCGTTTGTGATTTTAAAATAACTTTATTAGTTAAAATGTTATCGCGAGTTAATGACAGTGTTCCTATATAAACCTATAGTAAATTTGTGGCGGGTATTGGCCCTGGCTGTGACACTTTTTCTGCCACATGAACAATAAACGATACCATATTTGTATAAACTTGTAATACTACTTACACTCGCAGCATTTCCACTTGTCTTTCCAAGGTAGACCGACCTAAAGCGAGACATTTTGCTTTTAAATGAAGATTTCTTTGAAATAAAAATATAAACGTAAAACAAAACTTTCGATCTGTATCTAATTGATTTATTCATATTATGACCTAAGCGTAGTCTGACCAAATAGTAATTAAGCAACAGTTATTTTTGTTTACTGGTGAGTAATATGTAGCCATTATTTAGTCGATCTACATTGCGTTAAAAGAAAATGATTCAGTAACCATGAATAGTGCAACTTACCTCTTATCATTTCGCTCTGATCATGTCCCTAAAAAAGAACATGAATATTTGACATGACAAGCTGATGTTACTTAAATCAAAGAACTGAAAGTTCTGGTGAGACGGTTGAGTTAGCATTTGTAAATTTAATAAGTGCTCAACTCTAAGTGAAATACTGAATTGTTCATCCTCAAGTGATATACTGAAATGTTCACTCCAAGACGTGAAAATATTAATTCATTTAATTTGTGAAATTCTGTTCAACTACTAAGTTAGATTTGAAATGCTCAACGCAAAGACATTGAACTGCTCAAATCCAAGATGTTAAAATGTCAAGATGACGACCACTGTAAAGGAAATGAAAACTGATTTGCAATTCTCGCGATCTTGGGTTTAAGCTTGCAAATTTAAAACTGAATTTACAATTAGTTTCCAATAATATTGTTATTGCAATAAATCGCCGCTCAAATTGTGCTACAGAACTGTTGGTTTAGAGAAACTATTGTCGGTCAGGGTTTGATAATTTTAGTTAATTCAGCCGTGCTACACACGACCACAGAGGGTGCGACACTAGATGAGCATGCTAACTCATAAAAAAGAAACCTCATGTGCTGTTTTCTTCGAATCTGAAGCGGTTATTGCATTCCGAAAGTGATTTCAATTTGGATAATAAAACTGTTCGGACAGGAACGTGTTAAAATGTCATATGTTCGGACTCTGTTGCGTCTCGTGCTAACCAGTTAATTTTCACGACTTGGCTAAAAACCATATCCTGCGCCAAGGACATGCACAATTCTTCGTAGAAGGGTACTTACTTTTAGGGAAAACAGGTTATCAGCATATGCATATTTCCAAACAATATTAAACTTTTAAAAGCAAAATATGCTTCAGAAGTCTAACAAGAAGATTATAAAAGATTTTCCTATATCTCTATGTAAAATCAAGTTAGTCCCAGGGCGGGGTCTATTCATGACTGGTACAGGTCCTACAATGACCATTAGGTAATGCCACATGCCAAAATATCTAAGCTCCAGACCTTTCGGTTTGAAACAGGAGGATTTTTAAAGATTTTCTATGTAAAAACCAATGATCAAGGGGCGGGGTCAATATTGACCTTGAGTGAGGTTGGGTGCGCACCATAAACCGGTTTAAGCTCCCCAGTGGTGTTTTTGCCACTGACCGTTCCAAGGCGGTGCCCCACTGTGTTCCTTTAATTGTTCGTTTTGTCCTCGTGTGTTTGCTTTGTATGCTAGTGTGTGTTGGTAGTGTATATGTGTGTGTGTACATGATTGTGTGTGTGTGTGTGTCGTGTTTGTGTGTGTGTGTGTGTTGGTGGTGTGCACTTCTGGGTGCTGTGGGGCTCGTTTTGGGGAGGCTGCGTTTTTGGTACGTGGCATTCCCTGTTTGATATTTTTTTTTTGTTTTTTTTTTCGTCCTTATTTGAACAGCTTGGTAGATGCTACATCCCGAAGATCTAAGCTCTGTGCCTTGTGGTTTTATATAAGCATGAACCCAGCCCAGCCCCCCCCCCCCAAATTCGGACGAGGTCAATTTTGATCTGGGTCATGATTTGAGTAATATTGGTACATTCGTAAGATTTCGTAAAGAATTACATCGACAAGCTGTCCTACTGATTTCTGGGATGAAAACATTGATCAATACAATATATTTTTGAACGAATATCCTGAAGATATTCCGCTTAGAACTTTTTCTTTCGGCGGAGTTGTCCGTGTAATTAGGAAGGTAGTAACTCCAAAATCCGTTTATATAGTGTAATCTATGCTGTATTTCCGAAAATAACTTCGTCGTATTTATACAAGTTAATTTTAATTGATCCCGAATGTATTGTTTCTGTAAAATGCAAAGCTGCAAAGAGAACAATTTTGTAATGTAACTTGTTCTCTAATACCAGTAATAATTAAAGTTGTACAATCAAAGTTTCAAAAGAAAGAGTGTTAACAAAGTATCAATTAAAATTTAAAATTATGACCTATCAGATTTATACTAAACTTTCTCAAAGTTTACCATATCTGCCAGTGTTCTCGTGACGAGTTGCATGATGGGATTGTTTTCATACTCGTCATCATCCGGAACCTTTCCTCCGCCGGAAACAGCTTTATTGCTGGTTTCCATCATCCTTGCCGCTCCACCTCCTATTGTTCGCTGACCATCGTGATGATAAAGCTGAGTCAGGGTACCAAGAATAGTTTTCATGCCATTATCTTCCTTGTCCTCGTCATCGGCTTCGTCTAAATTACTCTTTCCTCGAGGCGGCTATTTATAGAAACAAAACGAGTGGGTCAGTTGTTTTCAGTATACACTGCCCTCTGTAAGTCTTACTCATTTTCATGTAAATACATTGTATTACAAAAATGTGTTGGTAGGAACGGGTGCAGATTTGGTGCCAGTCATGCTAATTAAAATCTATCGGCAATGTTAAAGAATGTGTTGATTTCTGTCTGGATGCAACTAGCAATCATGTACTATCTATGTGAATCGTTTTTGCATATTCTGTATAAAAATGATGATAATCTCGGCTAATTGGATAACAATAGGTTCATGTAAATTCTACTATATACAATACTAGTTGGAGAATCTCACTATAGGTGGAGGTTTCTTTGTTGTCTTGAATATTTGATGAGTCAGCATCTGTTTGGCTGAGGGGCGCTCTCTTGGATCTTTCTTGATCATCAGTGTTATTAGGTCAGTGACTCCGCTGTTGTAATCCGTCGGCATCGTCGGGAGCTGAAGATAATACATTCAATCTGATTAACCTGTGTAAGAAGA
This sequence comes from Saxidomus purpurata, assembly GCA_022818135.1. Classification (NCBI taxonomy): domain Eukaryota; kingdom Metazoa; phylum Mollusca; class Bivalvia; order Venerida; family Veneridae; genus Saxidomus; species Saxidomus purpurata. The sequence continues at coordinate 50,267,035 of JAFMSR010000011.1, forward strand.
CACTTTTATTCTACAGCCACCTGTTCATCCAAATCGGTCATTTCAATATTAAATACACCTGCAAAAGCAGCCATACTCATACATGATAAGTCACTTTTGTTGCATTTATTCGATGATTGCTTACGATGTGTTTGACTATTTATCAAGAATCTTGAGATTACAATATGTATAACATATGCCGAATATTAAAGGAATACGTTTATTTTACATGGCATATGATTTAAGACTCAGTAATGGTATGTTACAGATCATGACATACTGTAGGGCTTCCTACGTGACAAATGACAACGGTTCCTACAGGCATGTTATGTATATTCTTCTTATTTTTGCATAGCCATTCTTATTCTCTTTTTTTTGCATAGCCATTTTATTCTTCTTTTTTTTGCATATCCATTTTATTCTTCTTTTTTTTGCAAAGCCATTTCATTTTTTTTTTCAAATATTTTACGTATATGGCAAAATATATTATAGATCTGGGATGTGTTCATTGAAGAGAAACGTTGTATGTTGATATCAGTACCGTCTGGTGGACGATTTTGAAGAGAATCATCTGAGGAAGGATAGCGTCTTTATCCATGTGTGCCATTTCATACATCATGATTCCCAGGGAGTAGATATCGGTCTGAAAATAAAAGATTTTCTCGTACGTGATAAATGAAAATAATGGAGTTTCGCCTACAATAGCCAGTAAAAACCCAAGGATTCCGAGGAAGAAAATACATCTGAAACTTACATTTAATACGCCAGTATTGCAAGCGAGTAAATATCTGTCTGAAAAACAAGCCACATTAACACACAAAAATACTGCGTTACTAAATATATCTCTGAAATTCACGAACACATCACATTGAACAAACAGTTCTATTCAATTGAGAGAACAAGAAGAAGTCCCTTTTCGCTAGTCATCCAGCACATCAGTCTAATATACAATGACATTAGCTTTTCCAAAGGGGTAAACCTAGGACAAAAGCAACATTATCACGTGACTGTCGTCTTTGGGTGACAGCAACTGTATCACGTTACTGTCACAGAGAAATAGCAACAATATCACGTGACTGTAATAGGGTGACATCAACTATATCACGTGACTGTCATAGAGAAACAGCAACAATATCACGTGACTGTAATAGGGTGACATCAACTATATCACGTGACTGTCATAGGGTGACAAACTGACAACAACTATATACTAGTACTGTCATTGCTAGGCACCTGTTATTTTGGGGTTTTGCACCTCCAATGATTTTGTTAGTGTCTGACCCATGTGAGTTTGTACTGGGAACATGTGACTAGATACATGTAGGAGATTGGTCTGTGAACCTGTCAGTTTGTTCTTGGCACATGTACTTGTAAGTTTAAATCCTGGATTATCAAATACTTTGTAACAGTGTCGATAAATCAAAATTGAAAAAAAGTAGTTTTATATCGGTATTCAGTAATGTGTTGAAATATACATACCTTGTCGGAGTAAGGTATACCAGCAAACACTTCCGGACTCATGTACATGGGTGTTCCACACTGCGTCATTGCAAGATCTGCCGCGGACTGCAGCACCCTAAAATTGTTTAAATCACATTTCAGTCATGCAACTGAAGTAATGAGTTGCTGATCAGTAATGTGACCATAAAATTGGTCTTGATGACAGCCTTAGTAAATAAGTACAAAGGATTAATAACTTGCAGCTAGTCTATAAGTATTATTTTACCTCAATCAAGTTTTCTGAAGAGTCATTCACTGGTGCTCACTGAACAGTGCTCACAAGTGAGAAGTGCAAAGTTATCAGTACTCACTGTGAGTAGTACTTACTGAACAATGCTCACTTTGAATAGTGTTTACTTGACAGTGGTCACTGAACAGAACTCACTGTAAGAAGTGCTCATTAAATAATGCTAACTGTGAGTAGTGATCACTGAACAGTGCATAGTTCTCATGTGAGTAGTGCTCACTGAACAATGTTCACAGAACTGTACTCTCTGTGCATAGTTCACACTGTTAGTAGGGCTCACTGAACAATGTTCACAGAACTGTACTCTTTGTGCATAGTTCTCACTGTTAGTAGGGCTCACTGAATAATGTTCACTGTAAATAGTGCTCACTGAGCAATACTCATTGTGAGTTACGCACACCAAGCACACTGATTAGTACTCACTGTGAGTAGTTTTCACTGAACAGTACTCAGACATTGAGCAATACTGATTTAAAATAAAAATGGCGTGTGAAATGGGGAGAATTCAAATGGAATACAAATCAGATTATGTTTGGAGAATCGGTTTCGGAAAAATCAGGCAGTTCTGCGACCGTGCGACCACATACACGCATCACAATGGAAACTCCCGTTTTCTAACGAAAACGGAAAACAATTGCTAACTTTAATAACCTGACTATCCCCGATGAGGATTTGCAAGCTGGTTTACAAGTTATTTTTTACAAATTGTAACATCGAATTTATATATCAGATTTTAGTAACATTTCAAACAGTACATAAGTTTCAAAATTTCAACAGATGGAAGTTTTTATTTAATAACATTGGCCCATTTGAATTTTTAAAATATTAAACAAAAAAGCGGTCTGATAGATTCATAGCTTTTTCGTATTGCTTGTACGTATCGTGTACGTATTAACTAGTAAATCACACCTTACATTTCATTGTATACAATTGACAATAAACATGTTAGAGCGAACCAATTCAAAAGTACAATGTACCACGTATGTGAAAGAAAAGAGTGTCAACTGGTTGAAAAGTTTTGTTTTGTGATAATAACATTTTAGGGACTGAACAGAACACTTTTCAAGGATTATCTAAAATTTCTAACTTAAGAGATAGTAATACAAGTTTGCTTTGTTAAAGAAGAAAGCTACTAGAGACCCAAGATGGCTGTGGTTTTCCTTTCGAGTCTCATATTTCGTTTTTCTTGCATATCGGATCGGCATTTCTTGCATATCGGATCGGCATTTCCGGTGATTTTGCCCATGCCGGAAAAACCGGTCTGGCACCCCTCCTATGCCAGACGACTCTCGTGAATTACTTATGACGTAACGTTATAAACATTGTGACGTCAATTTCCCAAACACAACGTCTGAAAATCGTTTGTTTTTCATGATAGTTCATTATTTTTATAAGTTTGCATTTAGAAATCTACTTTAAAGTGCAGGACGGTATGCTAGAAAAAGTTTCCATCATGAGACACTTGGCTAAGATGAAAATATCCGTCACCTCGGGTAACTGTTTTACGGGAACTCGGCAGAGCCTCGTTCCCGCCAAAACATTTACCCTCGGTGACGGATATTTCGATCTGAAACTCGTGCTCATGACAGAAACTAATACTCTATTGACTTAATTATACCCAGCCATGGTGTAACGATGTCAGATTTTCATGTTTCCAGAAGTGACGCTTGTATACAGTTACCACGTCGTATGTTAGTCTATGTCTGTTTCTTCGTACGTCTGTGAACATAACTCGAACGCAATGTCAGGCATTATTTATTGCAAGATCCTATGATGACGGAGGAAGGGGGTACTGACTACAGGTCGTTTGAAGTTGACAGGAGCCCGAGTGGTCGTTACTGACAGCTTATAATATAACGTATGTATGTCCAACTGTCCGATATGTAACCGAAACTACGTGTCATATGAAAATATGGCTCCAGAAAATTCAATCCCGTACCCAGTGTTGTAATACAAAATTTACTGTATCATAAACTATATGTTTATAATCATTGATAATCAATGATCCATGAATGCTGAACTATTATATAAATTATGAAAATAATAGTATAAATGCCATCAACAGTACGTAAATGCTGAAAAATAAACTTAGTCTTTATATTATTTTACGCTAGTTTCAACTTATTGTGATAAGGGGAGCAAGTATAAAACAATTTTTTTTTCATTCTAACGTAGTTATTTCCCTTAGATCAGCTCAACGTTAGTTATGAAAAAACGTTTCTTAAAAAGATAATACACATAACTATGATAATCGCAATTTAATGTAATACATTCGCTAATGGTTTAGTACCATTAAGATCAAGCATTGCGAAATTTACATCTAAATAACATAAATAGAATAGATACAACACATATTCAATACATAGAAATCGTTTTCGACCACCCTGTCATAAATGATTTTCCATCAATTTTGTATGTACTAATGAAAGAAATGGTTCTCTTCGAATATCCAGCAAACGAATACAATGTATATCATTTTGAGCTACTAACAGAACACACATCATATACCGTCTTATTGATACCCTTTACTTATAGTGACTCCCTGTCTTATGTGACCATTATTTATCTAGTCCCGATGCATTTTATCTTATCTTGACATACAAAGACACCCTGTCTTACGTGCCTCATGACCATGACACTTAAGAGGTGTTCAAAAGTCTAACATTGAAAAAGAAAACTTTTTTTGCTTATGGGTAGATGGCTGCTTCCCAGATGTAAACAATAACACTAGGTTAACCGTTGCATTAAAAATGAAAACCAATAAAGTTTAGTACCTCGCGATTCCGAAGTCTCCAAGTTTTACGTTCCATTTCCCATCGAAAAATATGTTGGCAGCTTTCAGGTCCCTGTGTATAACAGGATTCGGGAGCCCGTGTAGATACTGTAGAAACAAATTGGTTGCTAATGCATTACTTTAAATTATATCAGATTTCGAAGCTCTCTTTCACATAATGGCGGGCAAGCAAAAAAATTGAAAATGTTTGGAAAAGAAACGGGGGGCCCGGCGGGCCGGGGGGGGGGGGGGGGGGGGGGGGGGGGGGGGGGGGTTTTTTTGTTTTTTTTTCTAGCTCTGGGTTTCTAACCAGTTCATCTCTAAGTGGATTGGAAACACTGAAAACCATTTCTGATATTTTCAGTGCCCCGGCCGGGATCCTAACCGTGAACCATGAACCGTGAACGGTGTTAGCCACTCGACCACGGCGCCACCCCAGTGTTTCAATTTGTCGGTAACTTCTGTCTGGATTTCTGGTGAGCAGTCTCGTTTATTTTGTTCGTTTCGGGTTGAACGCCCGTTCCAAACGATTTCCCGCTATTTTGACCGTGGGCAGTTTACCTGACCATCGTTCATGGAATGACCGGTATTGAAACCCTCCGTAAAAAAGGCCAACATTCTCACATAAGGAAATACCACTGTGAAATACCACCAAAACAATATATGATACTGTTTTATATCCCCATGCATTATGTTAACATAACTGGGTGAATAAAGGTAATGTTGTTGTTGTTGTTGTTGTTGCCAGGAGACATGACCGGTAGCAGGACCCAAACCCATAGCCATCGGTAAATGAGAAGTTTCAGTGATTTTAAGTCAGCGACTCTAACCACTTGATCAAGGAGACGGACAGATAAGTCTCCTTATAAGACAAATCATTGTTTAGTTTCGGTCGCATTCAAATTCCGCTGGCCGATATCGAAGAAGAGGCATACTTAAAGAATATTACCACAAGTGCGCTCGTGATTTGACGTATCCATTCCACCAATCGGCGTTCATCCATAGCAATCCCAGCATGCTCTTCGAGATAACCTTTAAGGTCACCATTCCCACAGTACTCAGTGATAATCATGAGCTTTCCTTCTTCGAAAGAAGCTTGGACATACTTGAGTATGTACTCGTGTTGAAGAGACGCCAGAAGTTTCACTTCCTGTAGCGTTTGTTCAATCTCTTTCGGATGCCGACCCACAAGCTCACACATTTTTAATGCCAGCTGAAATACAATATCCTCTGTTATTGTATGGCTTACTTATTAATTTAAGGTGATTGCTATATTGTTATATTCACATGACTGGTATACACCTCACACAGTGGATATCCTTGCTAACGCACCTACGACACCCGCGTGACGTCAGTACTATCACATACCTCAGGTCAGTATTTCTGGATGTCCACCAGTCTATCACTTCATGAACATAATGTCGATAAAAATAGCTTTTGCATCAGCCGTATTAATTTGTCAAAGAACATCTTTCTCAATAACTGCTGCTTTTATTCTGATGTCGCTTCATATAAGAAACAAGACGAATTTTGATGCAAAGCATCAAAGACGCCGCGCATGTTTTAGAAGCATGACTTGGACAGGTTTCTCTATAAATGATCATTACCTCTGTGTACTTTTTGTTTATGAAACTGATTCATAAAAATAAACTTTTTATTAGTAACTAGCATAATACTAAATCCTTGTGTTACCTCTTTTTTCACAACATTAATTATTTTCGGATGCTAATTTTACACTGGCTATTTTTAGATAGACAAAACTATTTATAACCATGCTCCTCCCACAATTTCCCTGACTACAGGTCGGTTTATAGGAAGCAGAGGCAAAAAAACCTGTGCAAATATAATTTACACCGGGTCCAAATATTGTGAAAAATAACTATTTGTAAAACAGATATACCAGCCCCTCCCTCCCTGTAGCTGGTAATGTGGATTATTCTTTCTTTCTATTCCCGAAGCGTATACACTCTAGCAATATGGCGGAAAGAGATGAAATCCACATGATTAATTATGCTGTGACGTATACATTTTATAGAACTACCATTGGCTGAGTATTGTTTTTATTTACAAATGATGGAATGGAATTCCGTTAGGGCCCTACGTATTGCATAGTTGGGTGAACGGTTTTTCTTTACAGTTTCAATATTATAGTCTAATATGTAGTAATTAAAATGGGTTTTCATTGATTTTTCGCGTTGGCGCCATGTATTCTATTATCTGAGTGGTTTAAGATAGCAAAACATCTTCCGAATCTTTTTTTCTGAGCTTTGATGAATCGGGTCGTAAGGTCCGTAAACAAAGCTATAAAAAACCCGTAGTCTGCGAGTTTGTGGAAAAGTTATTAAATACTCATTAAATGTGTCCAAAGTTTTGTAATAAGGGAAGAAGACGTAAGTATTTTGTACTTTATTATTTTCTTAATGACTTAATACAATTTAATGATTCATAAAAGTCATTTTTCATACATACAGAACATAGTTTAGATTTACAATAATAATGTTGGCTGCTCCCTATTTGATTATGCAACCCCATGGTCCAAAATTGAAACCTATTCAATACTGACGCCGCGATCCCTCGCGGCGTCAATAATGTATTAAATGGGGGGATGCTGTTAATATGTCGCTGCAGTTATACACTCAACCGGTTTAGAAACGCAAAAGTGGCAAAATATTAATTTTAATAACAGTGTTTCAAATTTATTCAAATTTCATACACAACAAAAACAATATAAAATTGAATTCTTGTGAAAGTTTCAATAAGTCATCGCAAAAAATGACTTAAATAGAAATAAACGTCATTCAAATAAAAATGTTCAACGGGGGAAATATTTGCGTTACTCTGTCTCCTAATAAGGGTCGTTACGCTATGGTTCTGACGTGGGAGCTTAAGAGGGTAGTTTCAAGATTGGGTGATCACTTACTTCAGAGAGTTGACAAGATAAAATTCCAGGTAATAAAACAGGCCTGAATGAATTACGCAAATGGCTGCCGAATACTCGGTTGAACGAGTTGAACCCTAACTTGCTACACTTACATATGAAAGTAATTCAATAAACGCACACTTACATGAAATTCATGAAATTTTGTCTGTCAAATGGGTCCGATTTTAAAGCGGAAATATTCAGAGTAGAGATAATCACATATAATTATCACGATACTTATCTCACTAACTAGTTAATAAGTATCGTGATAAGGATGTGATTAACTAGTTATGTTACTAGTTAGTCAGATATATATCGTGATAATTATGTCGTTAACTAGTTATGTAACTAGTTAGTCAGATATATATCGTGTAAATTATCTGATTAACTAGTTACATTACTAGTTAACCACATAATTATCACGATACTTATCTGACTAACTAGTAACATAACTAGTTAACCACTTATCTAAAAATAGACTTTCTCATTCGGAATCATTCGGTACCCTGTAGAAGACAGTCTATTTTTAGATAAGTGGTTAACTAGTTAAGTAACTAGTTAGTCAGATAATTATCGTGATATTTATGTGATTAACATGATATTTATCATGTTACCTACTTAATGAGAAAACTATTTTTAGATATGTGTTAAGTGATTAACTAGTTATGTAACTAGTTAATCAGATAATTAACGCGATAATTATCTGACTAACTAGTTATATAACACGTTAACCACATAATTATCGAGATACTTATCTCACTAACTAGTAACATAACTAGTTAACCACATAATTATCGTGAAAATTGTGTGGTTAACTAGTTAATCAGATAATTAACATGATAATTATCTGAATAACTAGTTACATAACTAGTTACCGACATAATTATCACGATATTTATCGGACTAACTAGTTACATAACTAGTTAACCACATAATTATCACGATACTTATCTGACTAACTAGTTAACGACATAATTATCACGATATTTATCAGACTAACTAGTTACATAACTAGTTAACGACATAATTATCGTGTTAATTATCTGAATAACTAGTTAACGACATAATTATCACGATACTTATCTGAATAACTAGTTAACGACATAATTATCACGATACTTATCTAACTAACTAGTTAACGACATAATTATCACGATATTTATCAGACTAACTAGTTACATAACTAGTTAACGACATAATTATCGTGTTAATTATCTGAATAACTAGTTAACGACATAATTATCACGATACTTATCTGAATAACTAGTTAACGACATAATTATCACGATACTTATCTAACTAACTAGTTAACGACATAATTATCACGATACTTATCTGACTAACTTAACGACATAATTATCGTGTTAATTATGTGATTAACTAGTTAGTCAGATAAGTATCGTGATAATTATGTCGTTAACTAGTTATGTAACTAGTTAATCACATAATTAGCACGATAATGATCTTACTAACTAGTTACGTAACTAGTTAACGACATAATTATCACGATATTTATCTGACTAACTAGTTACATACTTATTAACCAGTTAGTCAGATAAGTATCGTGATAATATGTAACTAGTTAATCAGATATTTATCATGATAATTAAGTGACTAACTAGTTATATAACGTGATAATTAAGTGGTTATGTGGTGGCAGAAATATGCCACCATAAGCTAGAGACACGCGTGACACTCTTTGAGCATTAAAAAGACAAGTCAACTTTCGTTTTTAAAAAGTTGTGATGAAATTTATACTATCTGATTATACCTGATCTCCGGAAGACGGCTTTTCAAGTAAGAATACTTTCCCGAAGGCCCCCTCTCCAATAAGTCCCATAACTTCAAACTTTTCGTCATCATCTGAGGCCATTTTAACGCAAAACGACAACGCAAAATATAACCAAAATAACTAATTCACTTCCTTCTTGGTCTTTCTTCCGAAAAATTGAGTGCACTTTTCAGAACCGACAATTATCGATAAAATGACACATATATAGATACACTTATTGCTTTGTTTATAATACGGGCGTGTGGTGGGCAAAACTGGTGGCATATTTTTCCATCAGTGCCAGTTCGAGTTATTCGCGAAAAGATTTTTGTTGAGCAAATGCGAACGTGACAAATTTTATCGCAAAAGCACTTGTACAGTTCAATCATCATGACAATGTGACAGTGACGTTACAGATACTCATTAAGATTTAGCTAATTGCATGAATATCGTTCACTGACCAGAACTAGGTAAGTCGTTCTCATAAAAATACACAATAAGCATTTGCACGTGGCTTAAACTCACTGACCTCTACTCAGTGACAACTAGATCTAGGCCATCGTCGAATATTTACGCTACCATGCTTCAATACAGGAGTGGCAACGGAATATTTAACGGGGGTTCCGACGATGGATCTAGGCCTACTTACTGTATATTTATTGATCATGCATTTACTCAACGAGTAGTGTTCAATGATTTAACCCCATGAGTACTACTCAGTATACAGTTCAATTTACGGAATATTACACACTGTGTTCTAACCAGTAAACATTTATCACTAAGAAATACTCATATGGGAAACCAGGTTATCGTGTATCTGATAAAAGTTACTTCCCTTCATATCGTTCTATTTTTAAAAATTTTCATTATCGCATGTTAGAAAAAATTGATATTATTTTGGACGGTAGAGATGACATCACCTGTATAATACGCATCCCCAATGGATTTACAATCTTTATATATCAAATAAATATTCATGATGATCAACTAATTGAACAAAAAAAAGCGTTTTGTCATTTCAAAATAAACTGAAATACCCCATTCGTCATGATGCTGAATGTGTTAAGGCCACACCAAATTTTCAAATTGTTATTTTGACATCCGATGATATAATCAAGTGAGACACGTAGGCCTACGTGTTGTGTTTGCTTAAAACATAATTATAAAGTCTTTAAAGGGTCGCATTCAAAGAATATGGGCATATTTGACATTTTAAAAATAAATTCAATTCAAATAACCAACTATTTTAACCATCGTGTATTTAAGGCCGTCGCGGCCATGGCCGGACCACTTTTTTGGCCTATCGGCCGTACTATTTTCCCTCTCAATTTTCTCCTTTACTGAATTGATCAAAAGTGCCGACGTACTGACACGGTAATGCAATCATCGATAGGGCGTGCTAAATGCGTGGCTACTATTGCATGAGGGTGTGAAAACAGGCAACTACTTAATCCAAGGCGCAGCAACTGGGTGATCTTTAATTTAGTTTAATTTAAAGAACGACTTCTTCTGATTTTAAATGTAAGTTATAAAAAAAATGTTTTTCTCGCCGTAAATAAAAAGAACTTATTAAAGATTATGTTATTTAGGTGTTATAGACTCATCTTGAATAAGTTTTCAGTCTTCGTGGTTTAATTATAGATCGTGGTTGCATTACGATGAAGCAAATGACCTCGCATTTTGTCGTATGTGCATGTTTGCTTACAGAGACGGCAAACTATCAAGTTCAGATCTGGACAAAGTTTACGTTCTCAATGGATTTTTGAATAGGAAAGATGCCAGTGCGTCATTCAAAAAGCATGAATCCTGTAAGTGCCATCATGAGTCTGCTAAATGATTGCCCAATTGCATGGTACCTTTTTCTATAAAATCTTTACGAAAATAGTGGAAATAACACTCCAGAAGTACACTCAGGATGCACTAAAAACACATCTAAAGGCATACAAAAACCAGGCGCGTAGGAAGGGTATGGCAAATGTGGATTCACTAAACTGGCGAGGGGTCCAGCTGTCACCTAGGCCAGAGCTTTATAGGGGACACAGGGGGCGAAGCCCACGGCAAAAAATGATTTGGGGAATTAAAGCAAAAAATTAAGTACTACATATATATGCCTTTGAATACAAAAAAAGAATACTATCACATGTTTGTATTGTCAGCATTTATGAAGTAGATTAAAATTTTACTTAGAGCAATCCTTCTAACTTGGTGTAGTGTCTTTCTGAAATTTGACCTACGTCAGAGTTGCATTCAAGTCGGAGCATAGTTAGTTAATTATCCTGAACTTGAGCTACGAAAAGGTCAAGCTCACCAGGAGGAGCATAGCTAGACCAGAAAAGGCGCTAGACGTAATATTTGATTCCAAATGCTCTCGGTCGGGTCTTGTAGGAAGTACAACAATGCACACGTAAATATTTGGTAAAGATCCATATTTGAGAGATATTTACAGCTTTAAGAAAGACGAAAGGCTTATCATCGGTGAGGGACCACCTTGTCTTCCAACGGGCTACGCTTGTGAAAAGGTCTGAAATGAATCTAGAATTTGAAATTAATCTAGAACTTGGACGCATATCGTTAATCCAGTCTAGATGTAACGATTTTAAAGTTGAAAACAATAAATTAAAATTTAAAAAATGTATATCTCCGAAAATAATGTGGATTCACCTGCGTACCTGCGTATAGGTACCTACGCGCCTGAAAACTCAAAATTTTCTAGGGGAAAACCCCCTCTCGTGCTCTCCCCTATCTCATGCCTTCAGTCGGACCACTTTTACGAAGCCGACGACGGCCCTGGTTGGAAAACCGATGTGCGTTTTTACAAAGAATAAAGAAGGATATTATCAAATAACTCGTCAAAACTCTCTTTCTGTTTAACGTACAAAATTTGTCATTATCACAAATGTTAGTTTAATTTCTCTGCCTTTTCATGAATATTTTTTTGTCAATGTATAATATAAAATCAATGGTCCTTTTTACGTTTAAAAACTGTCAACTTCGGTTTTTACGGACATTGAATTATAGTGGAAACTCGAAACAATGCAAGTTTAGATACTTGCCGCATTTCAATTCAAAATTGTTACCTTTTGCTAATATAACAAAATAAATGTCACTATTAGATTTGATTTCTACAATGTCTCGATATTTCATTTTACTTTTTAGATAAATAAAAATAATTACGTTTAATGTTTATCTATGCAGTCCTTTTTAACTTTAACTCAACTAACCTGTTAAGTTTAAATAAGAATTTACATTATGATAATAAAATATGCAGAAAACTTATACGAACAAACAATCCCACGTGTTGTTATGACAGCTAATTAGTTTAAATAATGTAAGTCGGCCTACTATACCCAATATATAATTTTGTTATCAACTTGTGTACCTTTTCAATATATTTTAAATACCAAGTACCAATTGTGTATACGCTCAAGTGCGTGGTATACTTGGTATAGAGCTTTTACGTGTTCCCGATCACTTTAACATTTGTTAATGTATAACAACTTGTCCCTCGTATCATCAACGAAGGGTTTACACTACTGTCTATTTTTGACATTGTGAGAAACCCGGAAGGAATTAAAAATATCAGGAAAATAGTGAAAGAACGGAGAAAATAATGCTTAACATATCAGTGTTACGAATGCATGTGTTGTGAATAGTAATATTTAGTGAAAACCGTAACACATAAAAACAATGTCGTCGGACGAGTTCACATTAGAGAGGACGTTAGGTGAAGGGGCTTTTGGTAAGGTGTACCTTGTGAAGGGTCGGGACACTAAGCAGGTATGTGATGTAGATCAGAAATTTTAGGGGCTGTTCTATTACACTATGTGGAATTCTGAATGAGCTATAGATAAGTTTAACAGACAGAAAGTTGGCAATTTGAAAACGAAAGTAGGAGTTTGTTTCCAATATGGGGACTAGTTAATATACCGAGGACCAAATTTAAGTTGCATTTTTAGCTCGATTTTTCTATGAAAAAGGGAGCTATCCTACTCGCCCCGGCGTCGGCGTTGGTGTCACACCTTGGTTAAGTTTTTCGTTCCACCCCACTTTATTTCAAAAGTATTAGAGGTATGGCTTTGAAACTTGCCATACTTGTTTTACCATCATAACCTCCATCTACAGACAAGAGTACATAACTCTGTCAAGGTTTTTGACAGGATTATGGCCCTTTTTACTTAGAAAGTGTATTGAGCTTGGTTAAGTTTTTCTTACCACCTCACTTTCTTTCAAAACCATTGGAGGTATTGCTTTGAAACTATCCATACTTGTTTACCATCATGACCTACATCAACAGACAAGAGTACATAACTCTGTCAAGGTTTTTGACAGAATTATGCCCCTTTTTTACATAGAAAATACATTGAATATGGGTAAAATCCCCTTATTGCCTTAACCCTTTGAGATATTGCTTTGAAACTTTGAATGCTTGTTTACATCATTACCCCCCATCTGTAGGAAGAGAAGGTAACTCTGTCAGGGGGGGGTTTTTAAAATTAAGGCCCTTTATCGACTTAGGATCTTGGTTAAGTTTTTTGTACCAGTCCACTTTTTGACTAAACTGTTTGAGATATTACTTTGAAAGTTGGAATACTTGTTTACCATCATGATCCCAAAACATAGGCAGGAGAAGGTAATTTTGTCAAAGATTTTATATGAGTTATTGCCCTTTTCGACTAAGAAACTCGGTAAAAATAGATTTTCATTCTTGTCCACTTGTTGACTTAACCATTTGAGATATTACTTTGAAAGTTGGAGTACTTAATATGTACCATCATGAGACCTATCTGTAAGCAAGAGAAGATAACTCTGTGAAAATGTTTCTTGATTTGTACTTAGAAATTCCTAGTTAAAGTCTTGTGTGCCCTTAACTGTCAAAGTTTTGTTTTATTGGCAAGCACTAAAAAAGTCGAGCATGCTGTCCTACTGCCAGCTCTTGTTTAATCCTGTACTTAATACTGAGAGTTTATGAAGCACCTGTATATAGTACAGTGGTTTCATTTAGTTCAGTCAATTGTTTTCATAAATTAAAAGAATAAATACATAAGAAAACAAAAATTATTGAAAAAGAGGTAATTAAAATCAAGGCAACACTGCCAACAAGAAAGGGTTTATTTTATAGCAACAACAACGTGATGAAAGTAACACTAAATATTAATGGAAATATAATGCATACACGATATATACGTGTAGCAAAAATCATAGAATTATTTTTATATTTTCCCTTATTAAACTCTGTGAATACCTATTTCTTCAGTAGCCTAATTCATTCAGCTGAATGTTTCGACCCATTTCATAGATTCGAGTTTTTTATTGTCAAACCGTTAAGAGTACTACAAAATATAAGCCTGTAAAATCGGTTTGCCTTTGGAGTCGAAATAGTTAGACTATGACTATAGTACTGAGATTTGACCTTGCACTAGCCTGACATTTAATCGTTCTGATGGACAATCACTTTAACCACTAGACCATATCACCATGTACTGAATACCAGATAATATTACCGGTATTTTCAATCAATCAGATTACCGATCAATAAACAAAGTGAATGACCTTTAACATATTAAAACCACTACTCTGCATGTATTTATAATATTTTGTTTAGTAAAACACTGTAAAGGTAGGAAAGAGTTTACATAAGCTTTTAGCTTTATAAATGCTCAATTCTAAATTGGGTAATAATACTGTTTCTTTATTGCACATGTATAATTATGAACTATATGCAACTAAATATTGTTTAAACCAATGTAAGATTAACAATGATTGACCTAGTTACCGGCGACCTCAGACATTTAATCTAATGTGTCACTGTGACTATCATTTGAGTATTTTAAGACAGTTCATGGCTCATTCAAATGAAAGGTTTTACACTGTATACGCATGTGATCTTGGTAAAATAATTGTTTTAATAAAGCGACTGTATATTACATATAAATGGTTAAACTAGTCTTATTAATTTGATGCTGTTCAAAGCCAGCGAGATTATTTTGAATGGGGGCTTAAATTTACTTGTGAGGTTTAACTATAAAACTATCAAATCCCGCAAAAATCGGCTCAAACCATATTTTTTTATTTCAATTCATAGAGAAATAGGAGAGATATCTTTTTGATATCAATATCTCTCATGTTTTGCAAGATATCTCTTGTGTTTTGCAAGATATCTCTCTTGAAATAGAGATCTCTCTTAAACAAAGATAGATGTCTCTCAAAGTTTATATGGAGTAATAGTTTCTGTCATGGGAATGTGGTTCATCACCGAGGGTAAATGTTTTGGCCGTAACGAGGCGCTGTCAGTTTCAGCAAAATAGTTACCCGAGGTAATGGGTAAACACGGCAGATATCCCATTCTGGTTTGCAAGGAATCTTTTTCTTCTTTTACAAAATTGAGATATATCTCTCATATTCACAAGGTACAATGTTTGTGGCCATGTTAATTTCTCCATCATAAGAGCATTCCAAAGACAATGAATAAAAGCGTACTCTGGATACTTTCGAACTATAACATGACGACTGAATGCAGTGTTCAATGGACCCTGGCAAACTGCTTTGTTCAGATAAATATTTCTTAGTTATATGTCGCTTCAACAATTTAAACAGCGAGGAACAGAACATAAAATGATATGAAACATTTCAGTATGCTATGAAAATAATTGATCTGCGTACATCACCGGAAGAAGAGAAAGAGCTTGCAGTGAAGGAAGCGGCGCTACTGAAGGAGTTGCAACATGACAATGTTCTACGGTATACAGACTCTTTCGAGAGTGATGGCGCATTGTGTATAGTCACAGAATACTGCTCAAATGGTGACCTATCCGAGCATCTTGAAAAGAGAAAAGGAAAGAAACTCGAAGAAGATCAACTCATTGACTGGTTCCGGCAAATCACGTGTGCTTTGCAGGTACTGTACTTGTTCTGTTTTATCCAAGATAAAATATTAAATGTTTATGGGTCCCGAATTTCTATGTTTTGGAGTACTAAATGAAACTTAAACATTCTAAATTATACCAAGAACAAATCGGTATCGTCTCATCTCCGATGAATGCCTTTAAATAGATATATATTTAACTAAATTAACAACCGAAGTTTGCTTTTTTTCAGTATTTACATAGGAAGACAATTATACACAGAGATGTGAAGACACCCAATGTTTTTCTCAATCACAAGTGGGAGATCAAACTTGGAGATATGGGACTTGCAAAGTAAATTAGCTTGCTTATAATTGAGTATAATTGTGATAGGGAATGCACGTGTTAAGCTTCATTAACATCTTAAGCAGATTTTCAATGTATGCTGTATCATAATATAAGTGTAATTATATAATAACAGAATAAAGGTTTCTGAAAAACTTCAGCTGTACAGCTAACCACAGCTTTTAGAATGTCCGCAGATCATAGTAGTGCTAAATATTACAGGAAAATGCGTTTTTTTTATTTCAGGGTTCTTGAAAGACCAAATGCTAAGGCTGTTACGTTTTGTGGCAGCCCATACTACATGAGTCCCGAGATATTCTCCTGCAAACCGTATGATTCCAAGGTGAGTCATTAACTACTGAAAAGTGCCAAAAAACTGAAAAGCAGACACAAGCTTGCTTATCATTCAGTACATGTATATTTTCCCTAGTAAGCACAAATATGTTGTATCTTTAAAAATGTGGAACAGATTTTATATCTTCACCTTCAGTTCTCAACATTTCTATTTGAATTTGCAATACTGTACATGTACATGATGAAATGTGCCATATGCACGTGCATTGGGTGTTTTCATCGGGATCGTTCTATTTCTTTCAGAGTGACATATGGGCATTAGGTGTAATTGTTTACGAGATGGCAACATTAGAGCGACCATTTGATGCCATGTTAATGCATCAATTAGTATTTAAAATTGTCCATGGAGGGGTAAGTAAATTCTACTGCCAATCATGGCTGATTTGACCTTAGTGGCAAACTTGCTCGTGCTTACATGTTTAAATATAATATTTACATGTACATCTTTTCTAAAATAGGAAGTATTTTTATAATTACTTATCACATGCCTACGATACGTATGTATTATTTTCCTGTTTCCTTTTAAAAGTTCAACATGATTCCAAACTCTTCACATTTTAAGATATTTAACAAGAACTTCCTTGAAACATTAATGTTTACTTTCTATTATACATTGTATTTTCTTATGTATAATTGATTTTAATATGTACAATAGACTTTGTGATAAGTCAGTTATTAGAAAACATGTACTGTAAAGAACTTGATAACAATAGATTTAGCACAAACAAAAGATAACATTGACATGAAAAATTATTGTAATTTTCTAAGTTTTATGTCTACATTTGTGCATTTTTAAAGCAACAACCAATATATTTAATGCAGTTATAAGAACTTCTTTCAGTTAGTTTTTGAGTCTAACATGAAAATTTAATGACTCTCCCTCATAGTTGAGTGGTTAAGGTCACAGTCATGTAGTCACTAAACCTCTCGCGGATCAAGGGTCCTGGATTCGAGCCCGGCTAATTACCCAAGCCTATTTGAGAAAGTTGGCAGTTTCCATCATGGAAAATGAGGTTCTGGTAAGAGTGCTGTACCTTCTTGAATTGACTACATGCCTGCACAGAACTGAAACACTGATTAACCACGATTTTAAACCCCAGTAAAAATCAGCTGTATAATTAAATGCTTTCACTTATTTCAGTTACCTAACATGCCCAGAGGGTATAGCCCAGGAGGGGAACTACTAACAAAAATCATGCAGAAAGATCCTGAATCAAGGCCAACAGCAGACGAAATTTTAAAACATGATTATTTCAAAGGAGCCAAACCAGTTGTACCTCCAAAGGTATTCTGATAATGTATTTATGGGAAGTAAACCTATTTTATTAACATGTAGCCCTAAATGTTAGGTAAGGATTTCATACAAGAGTTTTTCAGGGCCTTTCCTGAGTTGATAAATCAGCCAACACTTTTTAGCTCCACTTTGCCAAAGTGTTTGCCTTTGTTCTCAGGGGTAGCCATTGTGATCGTCTGATGTCTGTCAGTAATCTGTTTACAATCACTTTGGAAACACTCTAAAGACCACATTTCATAAGCAATTGTCTGTTTGTTCTAATGAATTCTAGGTCAGTTTGAAACTATGTCATGTAGAAAATGTAGGTCGCTAGGTAAAATCATAGAAAAACCTTGTGGACACTCTAGAGGTCTCGTTATGTTCTCAGTTATCATGAAAATTAGTCAGAAGGTTTGTATTGATAAACTCTTAATCCAGATGTAGTTAGCTGGGACATGTGGGGTTATCAGGACAATAATAGGTCATCGTCACAGTAATAGAAAATCATTCTGAATACTCCAGAGGTCATGTTATGTTCCAAATCGGCATGAAAGCATGCCGGGATATTTCTGATAAACTCAGGATTGAGTTTGAAACTGGGATATACGGGATCAAAAACTAGGTCACCAGGACAAAACATGGAGAATTAACTTTGTCTTCTGGGTCACAACGGGGTCAAAATCTAGGCCACCAGGTCAAAAGATAGAAATATCTGGTTAGTTATGAAATTTGAAGCATATATAATGATTTGTTACAGTGCTGCCCTGGACTGACCTTGAATGACCTTTAGACCTTTCTTGTTTTTCAAGCTACATTGATCATGTTTTGACCATGTGTAAGTTTTGGAAACTGTTCCCAAAATTCCTCTTTCTGACTTTGTTTCTAACTTCATACAAAGATAAGGTGTGCCATTTAGGTCATGTTACCTAGACCTTTGCTCTCAGGTGAGCGATATAGGGGCCATTATGGCTTTTAATTGATCAAAGCAAGCTAATGTTTAAAGGCAAACAATTTCTTTTGGCCAATATGCAAAATTTCCATTGTCCATTCTTTCTGAGCTCAGTAAAGGATTTGGTGACATTGGCAGATCAGTGATTTAGGGTCATGGGTTTGAGCTCTGGTACCAACCCATCTTTTTGGTTGTGTATCCTAGGAACGATGGTTGATCGGGTAAACAAACACAGGAAGAATCAGTGTCCTAATATAAGAATCAAGACCTAATAGACGTAAATATACTATGACATAAGTTTGATAAGTTTATTCAATAGTCCGTAGGCCATATGGCCCATGAGGATTTACAATCTAATGGCAAACAAATACAACAATTAAACGGTTCTTAAGAACAAGAGTTGATATAAATTTTACAATGTGTCTGTATCTAATACAAAAAACAAAACAACATAACTAACACGAATCATATAATGATCCTCATTGTCAAACGAAACACAAGATCAACAATCGGATTTCGAAATCACCCATATACACTGACTGTATCATTTCAGCCGAAAGCTGATGATGCTGGAGCCGCCGAGGTGCCGGGCAGGTCTGCTTATGGTATTGTTAAACCAGTACCTGGAAGAAAAGGAGCCCATGGGGCTGGAGGACCCTTTGATACAAAAAAACTGCTGGACACAATGTCAAAAAAACGAGAAGAACAGCGCAGGAATGCTGAAAAGGTTAAAGGGGCAGTGGGTGGTACAGGAACACTTAAAGGCATTGGGACAATTATTGCTAAAAAGGAAACTCCAGAAAAGAAAGGGAAGCTAGTGGATAAATTTAAGAAAGATGTGACAATTAAACCAACGCCCAGTAAACTACCGCCCACGAAGTCAGAATCACAGGTTTCCATATCAGATGTTGACTTATCAGTGAGGTCTAGAACAAGTGAAGATTTTGAAGAAACCTTGAAGAATGTTCAGAGCCAAGTTGCAACTGACGCCTTCAATGTGATGCAGTTGATCGTACGAACTATGACGGGTATTTTTCCTGTAAGTTTTTTCCAGATTTCTTTTTGAAGAGTACTCACATACTGTAAATAGGAAATATTGGCCACGATTAAATTTTTACCAATTTTTTTGATTAGTAGTAAATAACACAAATCCAAAGAAAATTTATTAATAATGGGAATAATATATAAATAACCGTTACAAGCCTGTGAATGTACGTGTTATGGGATACTGTTACTGTAAACCAATTAATTTTCGCGCCAATTAATATTTGCGTTTTGCCAATGTCTGACTGATTCGGGAATATTTATACTTGTGTTTTTAGAAAAAAATGAAAAAATATAAGTAAGGATAAATTATTCATATAATTATTGTAAAGTTTGGGGAAAACTTGCCTCGGGAATATATATTAGCCAAACTAAATTGCACACAAAAATTCGTTAGTTTACAGTAACCTGATGAAGAAATAACTCTTAAGGTGTTTATCAAAAAACAACAACAAAACTACATATTGCATTACAAATTACGTTAAATTATAGGACAGTTAATCAGTGAATGATAATATATTTGTCATGATATGAAGCACTGGAATGGAGAATTATTTCAAATTCATTATTAATGGTTCATTACACAAGTCAGAAAAATAAAAAGTTTTGTTTTTCACATTTCCAGAAAGATGGCAAAGAGGCTTTGACACGTAAGTGGATGTTTTGTTCTGTTGAACCTGTATTAGAGGTCAGCTCAAGTAGTTATCTGCCTTAAATAAGCATCATACTGACCGTTGACCGCAAAACTCTGTAGATATGGTGCTTCTTTATTTGATGTTTTTTTTTCATATAAGTTGCACTTACTACTGTTTTGTGGTCAACCCTTGATATATTATTCCAATTTACAATCCATATTTGATACACCAGCTTCAAGCAACAATGTACTTTAAGTTGCAACTTTAAACGAGTCCCTTCAATGACTGCATACGACAGGTTGGACTGTATCAGTGCATTATACTTAAGTAAGCCTCATTTTCAGTTAACCAGATGGTAAAACTTTGTCCAGCAAGGAAATTTAATTGTCCTGCCACTATATTTCTGGTTTTTCCCAAAAGATATACATTCTATATTTAGTTTCGCTGGGATTCTAGGTAAATCAAAACTTGGAATACATGTATTACCTTACTTACCTATGGTTCAGTTACATATTAGACAGAGTATTAAATTTCAATTGTTCAAATGGCAAAAATTATTATCTCCGGACATTGATCTGCCTTTTTTTTTCTCTTTCCATTCAATTTAAATTGTTCATTACCCTTTCATCTATCTTGTTCATTTCCCTATCATTCTGTCTTTTCATCCATCTCAGTTTATTCATTTCCATTAGGGATTTCAACGAATACCCAAATTGTTATTATGCAAGACCCACGTCCCTACCTTAAAGGTCAAGGTCACACTTAGAGTTTGAAGGTAATGGATTCCTCTATAAATGCGTATATGCACACATTCGTGTCCGGACTGTAACTTTGTCATGCATTGAAGGATTTTAAAATAACTTGGCACAAATGTCTAGAACATCAAGACGACATGTCGCGTGCAAGACCCCTGTCCCTAGCTCAAAGGTCAAGGTCACACTTAGAGTTTGAAGGTAATGGATATCTCTATATGCATATATGCACACATTCGTGTCCAGACTGTAACTTTGTCATGCATTGAAGGATTTTAAAATAATTTGGCACAAATGTCTAGCACATCAAGACGACATATCACGTGCAAGACCCACATTCCTACCTCAAAGGTCAAGGTCACACTTAGAGTTTATAGGTAATGGAATCCTGTATATATGCATACATTTGTGTCCGGACTATAACTTTATTATGCTTTGAAGGATTTTAAAATAACATGGCACAAATGTCTAGCACATCAAGGGGATGTGTCGCATGCAAGACCCAAGTCCCTACCTCAAAGGTCAAGGTCACACTTAGTGTTTAAAGTAATGGAATACTGTATGCATGGTTACTCTGTCATGCATGAAAGGATTTTAAAATTACATAGCATATTTATTGAGCACATGGAGAGGACACAGACTTTGAGGCACCTCTTTCGGGGGCATTCATCACTTGTGAGGGACAGCTCTTGTTTTATTTTTCAATTAAATATAGAACTATCAGGTAAACTTGTTTGATGTTTGTAATACGGGGCGCAGTTCAAAAAGATACTTCATAAATGCAATAGCTTAAATAAGCGGCTTTCAATCATCTATTGGCATCATCAAGACTTTTAAACACTTGCATAATAATTGTCCTTAATCTAAATGTTTGTTCAACAATTCACACCTAGAATTTGAAATTGTTTTGTTTGCAGAGTCACTTTTGTCTACCGTTAAAAGGGGAGACACTCACAATTCCCTTGGTCATAATCCTCTTGGTCCAAAAATGGCATAGTAGTCATTATCCCCTTAATGGATTTTACATTTTAATTTCAATAATTTCTATTTTTTTCAATCATTCTCTATAGTACAGTTAAACTAGAGACAAATAAAATATTTAGTAAATTTTTTTATTCAATGTTATGCTTTTCCTCTTGTAAAATCCATTGAGGGGATTATGACTACTCTGCCATTTTTGGACCAAGGGGATTATGACCAAGGGGATTTTGAAGTACACTCGCTAAAGGTTGACTGTAGAAAGTGTCATTACCATGGCAATTGGGTATTGTAAACTGACACTTTATTGGCTGTAAATTGAAAATTAAAAATTGTCATGGAAACTACGCGTAAATATTCAAGTTTTTAATTGAAATTCGTTTTTTGGACGAGTTTACCGAATACTCGAATACCTGTATCAGACCTGAATATTCGGAGGCTGAACGAATATTCGGAGATCGGGATATTCATTGCCATCCCTAATTTCCATATTCACTGATCTGTCTTTTCATCCATATTACATTGTTTATTTCCCTCCATCCACATTGATTTGTTCATTTCCCTCCATATGTCTTAAAGTGTTAATTTCCTTCTCTACCTGTCTGTCTTTCTATCATCTGACTTTGTTCATTTCCTTGTTTATCTTTAATAATAATAACTTTTACATTGTATCAACCACACTACACCAGTATTGTAAACAAACTTGTCATACTGCTGGTGGACAGTATTTCTGTGGTCAGTTTGTCAAACGTCAAGTATACAGCTGACCTTTGCTTTGACAATAGATTCATTTGAGTGACAGGATGTAAACAGTTTTACATGTACATTTAATTTCCTCGCATCATATTAAACAGAAACTTAAAAATTATACATGTACAAATTAAATACTGATTAATCTGATAATTTTTTTTCGTGTCTGACGTAACTATTTCTAATGAATTTTCATGATACTTGTATAACTTTGTTTCGTAAATGTATAAAAAATATTTCTTGAATACTTATTAACAGAACAATTGCACATGGCAAAAGGTAAAATGCTAGCTAGTAAACATGTTTTAAAATGTAACACTAAATTATATGTCATAGATATATAGTGTGTTATTACTTTGTGTTATATTAGTTCCTGGTTTGAACTAACTGCCAGTCATTGATGTTCAATTAGTTCCCAGTGTAATAATTTTGAAACTGAGTAATATGTGAACAGTGTGGGGTGATTAAAAGTAACTGAAGTTTTTTGGTTATTTTCAAATAGAGTATGTATTAAGAATGAGTTGTACAAATGCATTTATTTACATGTTACATATGCTATTATTCAAGATTTAGCCATAAAGTGTTGCACAAATAGAGTTGCAAGTTAATTTTTTTTCTTTTTGGTTAAAAAAAAGGCCAGAGCTAACAAGTACAGCGTACATTTAAGTAAGTTTTGAAAATTTACTCCTAAGATCCGAACTTCTAATTTAAAATGAATGCGACGTACAAGTTCTTGTATATAATTATGGGCTGTTTTACTGACTGGCTCCCAGATTTTTTAATGTTACAACTTTGCCCATTCCACTTTGATCTTTTTATACAGTATTAAAATTGTTTGCAGAGGTGGTTGATGAATTAATTTACCAACTGAATAGAAAGCTGTGTAGACCTTGATAAGATTGCATGGATGGGCTATGTGATCATGGTCTACACTGACCTGAAAGCTCCTATAACATGGAGGTAGTTGGTTTGAATCCTGGCAGCCGCATTTGATCATGACCTTTAGAATTCCTTAATTTGGCGCGAGTTTTAAGTGGTCAGAACCAAAGGAAACAGTAATCGAGAGTAGCTAATACAAGTTGCAAGGACTTATTCTACATGATCGATGTAAAATAAAAAAGTTTGAACTAAATATTAGTTTTTAATCAACCCACACGCTCTCCCATTCACCCTTTGAACCATGGTTTACCACTAAAATATTAAAATGTGTGAATTGTACAGTACCTCCTAGTAGGTGATTAAGATATGTACATGTAGGTAGTTTTATTTTTCATGGCACACAATGGCGTATACCCTACTTTCAAATCCAAATGTAATATGAAACACAGGTAGAATTTAAGGATCAATTTCCTTTTAGAGTTTCTAAAATCTGGTTGCTCTTTATTTAGTTGACCTGAATGGTTGAGTGGCTGATTTTAAATCACTGAAACCTCTCATAGATTGGGAGTCATGGGTTCGAGCCCTGCTGCTGACCATATCTTGATCTTTATTTGAAAGTTGGCAGTTTCTTACATAGATAGAATAGGGGTAAGGATAAACTTTGTATGAGGTTTTATCATTTATATATATATCAATAAAGATTATGTATGTATGAATAGGGGTAAGGTATACTTCCTGTCTGCAAGGAAAACTTAAATATGATTGAAATGAGTGTTAACCCCCCCACCCCCCGAAAAAAAAAAAAAAACAGCTCTGTACTTAAAGCTCATCTTTGAGACCTTATAATCTCATCTCTTAATGTTGGCAATTTTCAGTGAAAGATACAGTAAACGTTTTTTGAAAGTTGTATTGGTTACTGAGCACAGAAGCAGTTTGCTGTGCTTTCTTTGCCATACTTTTATTTCTGTCAGATTTTTATGTACAAAATGTATAATGTCATAAGGGTATGCTTATAAAGGGTTCAACCTTAAATTGAAGTGTGAAAATATCATATGATGTCTACCTTTAAAATAATTTAATTGACTTATGCAGCGTTGTCATGTAGCCATGGCTGCGAAGATAAATTTGTAAAGAATTTTGGCTCTAAAACTCAAATTCTAGGTTTTGTTTTGCTCAATTTTCTATTGTTTCTACAGGGCCTCCATTGTGTGTTGATTAAATGTCTCTTTGTTCTTGGCCCAAATAGTAACTGTTGTAAAATTTTATGACAAGTTTATATTGAAATTTTGTCATGAGGAAAAAAAAACAAACAAAAAACCTTTCTGTACCAAATTCAAATTTCTTTTGCCACTTCTCAGAATTTGGCTTTTTGGGTAAATTTTTTATTGGCAGGAGAGGCCTAGGTGTCCAACAACTAAATGATGTAATTCAAATACCCAAAGAACAACAACAACATATTCAAATGTCTGTAATATTGAAGATTCGCATAATGCATAGGTTAACATTATATTCTATCTTGTTTCCAGGAAGCCATGATCCCCAGGCTGTGATGTTAAGACAAGTAGAACACCTTCAATAGTAAGTACATGTGTACACTAAAATGAAGAAAAGAACAAACCATACAATATACTTAGGACATTGCGACAGTCAAGCAGGGGAGGAGTCCTTGATTTTAGTGTAGAACTTGTCCATAAGTCATGTACGCTTTAAGCTTTTGAAAGGCAATTTTGGGGTAGTATTTGGTCGCCTTATGGCTGAGTATTTACGGAACTAAATACCGGTACTTAAGTGCAATAGTTGCGGACATTTCTTTTTTTTATGCTTTTCGGTGGTTTATCGAAATATAACGGTGAATTATATTCTGATAAACTCACTGTCCACGCAGTGAAAATTATCAAAATAATTATGTTACCCGGATCAAAGTCAAAAACTATACCGAGCGTAATGAATGCTGGAAACCATAATGATGATGACGTCCTTTAAATGACGTCATGCTTGCGATGCTTTCTGATGACGTTTCCCACGATTTTCGACATTTGATTGAAATAAACTCAACAAAAATAGAGTTTGAGACATTAAACAAATAGAGAAATTATTGGCATCGATGTCATATCACGATAATTTCACTTGTGAACACAAAAAGTAGTTATTTTCACGAGTGGCTGTGCCACTCGTGAAAACATCACTTTTGGTGCTCACTCGATGAAATTGTATCGTGATCTTACATCGAAACCAACAATTATCCTCTATGTACACATAATTATATCTATGTTCTAACTGTCATATTCTCCTACATTTACTGTACGCAAATAGTCGAGTGACATCATTTATTTCTTATGTTGCACAACATGATTTATTAAGCAATGAGCATATTAAGATTTTGTATAGTGAGGTTTGACCTAATTATAAACGGTCTACTTTAATAATCAGCCTATCAGTTATAGGCTAGAATCAGGATATGTTTCATTTGAAAGTACAATGTACTTATCATGGCAGCTGCTGTAACTTCCTTCTAATTGTTTTTACTCAATTATAATTGATTGATATAACATTATGCATGTGGTAATGAACCATTAGTAACAGGACTGTTTTGAATTGTTTAGCAAGGTAGATCATTTGGGTACCATTTAGATATACATTTGTATCTCAGTCTGTATATTTTTATAATGACATACGCGGTTGTCACATTTATAGATGTTGCATGACCTATGCTGCACAATATTTACATGATGTAATACTCTTTTTCTATAATGTATAAAGATAGAATGTTTCATTGTTTCTCTGTAATTATCTATTTGCAGTTACTGTATAAAAGTTCTTAACAACGATGTTGCGTTGTTTCAACGGGCTTATGACCTTCTTGGTTTCGAGAAAGATGAAAACAAATTAGAGGTAAGAGTGAATGATACACCTAGTTCTCATGTTTCTCCATCAGGTTTTAGTGAAATATAATTTTTTTTAATTTTTCGCCATTTGTGTGCAGACAGACTTATTCACGAATTGTATATTCGGGACAGAAGAATTATCTAATAGTAAATCTATGTGCATTGAATCTTTTTTGCAAGATTTTAAAATTAGCGAAGTGAGAAATTTACGAAACTAGTGAAAATTAAATTATCTTGTATATTACCCGAATTACAGTATAATACAAACACATGATAAAAATGCAAAATGGGTCGGCAACAAATCCTTGCAACATGAGTCAGCTTGTAACCCTCCCCAGGTATTATATCAAAGTAAGTTATATACTGGTAACAGTTGCTAGACAGTTGTAAATGAGGTCTCAAAAAATTGAGAGATTGCAGTTATTTAAGTCAGTGGCCTTTATTCACAATACTCAATGTGTCAGCATGTTCTGTAAGTAATGGTCTACATTCGTGTATAAGGCAGATTGTATGTAAGACCAGGCCTAAAATTTGTCTCAAAATTGATGTTACTTGAAGTTAAATTTTGTGTTTTTATCAAAACATTTTATTTCTAAAAGGACAGAGTCTATTTTTGGAAACAATTATTCAATTATACTTTATTAAAGAGGTCTTCATATTAAAGAGGTCTTCATAAAATTATCAAATACGCTAAGAACCGCAGTCTGGTCCCCCTTTGCAATGTTCGTTTGAAATTAAGGTGATCAAGCAACACTGATGTGTAGTCTGCATTGAGAAGAGATTGAAGATTATCGTAGAAAAAATAAATCTACTTTTAAAGGAAAAATTAAACAAAATGTTAAGTTTAGTCATGTTGTTTAACAGATATTGACAGTTTTGTTCTAAATGTCTAAGACATTTGACTTTCTATTTCAGGAACAGCTGATCAATGTACTAGGTCACGAGAAATTTGGTTTGTGCGGTGTGCAGCTAATGTTCTTAAAAAATTTCGAATACAACTTGTCCAAGTTACAGGGATAACAAATTCAGTGTGATAAACATTAACTCTGAGAAATTCCTGATCCTTTTAGGATTGTTAGTGCTAGTTAATTCTGCCTCAGTGACCAGTGCAGATCATGATCAGCCTGTAATTTCCTGTGCAGTCTGATCATGATCTGCACTCTTTGCTATTCAATGCTATTCAATCAGCCAATTTTAACCCAACTTAAGTCTTGTAAATAAATGAAAGTGTCTAAATTGACAAATGGATCAGTCCATTCAATAAGGGTTAAAATGAATTCCTTACAGTTCATATGTTCATTTACAATGTAGTTTAAGCAGAAGACTGTGATACGTGAAGCAGCCTAACTTGCGATCGTGTTTGCAAACAAAACGTCGTATAATGCAATATTTTCTCTTGATATAACATAACTCTGGCGGGCAGTGGTCGGTAATGCATGTTTTTGTATTGTTAGTGGTGCTTTTTTAACTGCAGTAAGTTTTATAAAATAAAGAATATTTTAATAAGTTTTATATCATTGGAAAGCTAATAAAATGCACAATTTATTATTTTCAACTTTAGTTAAAATTCGAAATGAAAAAATCGCAAGCGTGTAACTTGCACTGTTTTTATAAGTGGTTATTATGGCAACATGCCGTTATATAAAATTAAATGTCATTAAAAATGGTAATTCATTTTAAAAAGATAGTGTAATGTGAAAATATGAGTATCAAGAGCATTTCAGATCTTTTTGAATTTTTAAAATCTGTTGTAAAGGTACCGGTAGCAAAAAAGTTATAAAATTTAAAAAATATCTCTTCGATACAGTAACATTGTAAACACAGCTGTTATTGCCCACTGAATTGTATCAGTCTTAGCGAGTGATGTCACAGCGATCACCACTATAGTGGAAAAAACTGCCCGGTATCATTTGTGAATATATTGATTAGAAAATTATAGAACATGTTCTTCATAACACTATTGGATTAAACATCCCTCATCTCGAACTCGAACGTGGCAATGAGATGAAAAACACTGAATGCTAAATGATGATAAATTTTGACAATTGTTTACAATATGTTATACATTTTTTTTGTAAGAAATTGAGACTGATTTTTTTCTGAGATATAATTTGACTGGTTCCCCCATTGGTATCCAGCAGAGAGATAACATGGTTGTACACATGATGTTCTTTTGTTATTCTGATAGAAAAATCACTGTAACGTTTGCAAGAGATTTTTCTGTCAGAAACCATATCACATATAGTATGTTAAAATTAAAGTTAAGATGAAGTTATCGTGTTAAAGATTTGTTACAAATCGTATTATAATTTCTGTTATACTGAAGATGAAAAAATCATTAAATATTACAAGAGATTTGAAATTAAAGTGTTTTTTTTTGTATTTTAGATATAAAAGAAATTAGTTGTACATATCATCCCTGTGATTTTTTGTGTATTAATCTTTAAAAGTTTTCTATGAAAGAGTCTTGTGTATCTTAAATTGTAGTAGTTACGTAAGTTGTTGAAATAGCTATAAACAATACTCAATAATTCTTATTGATTAAGACATAATAATTGATTGGTTATTTTCTGATCTGAATTGTAAAATGGCTGATTAATTTTTTTCTGATCTGAACCTATTTTGAAATTTTATTTTGTCAGACTTACTGACTTTGATCATGATCTGCACTTTGCAACTATTCAGTAAATAAATTTCCGGTGGACATGGCACCCCTTGGAGTAATAAATGGTACTGTCCAAACTGAAAGATGAACCAGTTCATTCTAGAAATGTGGGGAAGTGAGGATTAAGTTGTTTTAAATGTCTGACTAATACTAAATTGTTGAATTCAAGTAAGAGGAGCAGTATACAAAGTTTGCATATGTAATTTTCTGTAATTTCATCAGATGCATGCAATGGAAATGTTTGAATTATAAGCTTCATCTCATTAAAATATGTCTTCCAAGACATGGTCATACTATAAACACATCTAACTTTTGTGTGTGTGTATTTCCAAAACTGTCTCACTTTAACATTATATGATAACGGTCAAAGTATATACATTAATTGCGTAATTGATAAGGTGAAAATGAAGCTGCGCTGTAGATACACTGTAGCCAGTACTCTAAACTTACCATGAAAATAAAGTCAATCAGAAATATATTCAAATTGATATTCCATCGCTAGAATTTATTACTAAAATGCATACATTATCTGAATTCTAAAAATAGAAAGGACATCTTTACTGTGCCAACAAGTGCACTGCTACAGTATCAGATGCTCACAATGTAGTTATTACTTTGCTTGACAACAATGCACACAATTTTGATAAGCAGTATTTTTAAATCTGAAAGTTCAATCTTGTTTACCGTAAATTGAATATTTGAAAAAAAATTATTGTAAACCATTTTCATTGTTAAAAGATATGTGTGTAAGTCAGTTTAAAGAAGTTGAGATTAGGTTTCCTCTTTACTACAGGGGTTATATAGTGTTCCTTTTTCTCAGAGGTCACAACTTCTTTACACATGTTTTTCCTACACCATGAAATATTCTTGGTATCAATGAAGTGACAGTAAACATTTTAAAATTTAAAGTATGAACAGAAAGTCTTAAACTTGTTAACATATAACATACAGGTATATACATTTAAATGTATTTATGTATAGGTTGGTGTTAATTTTGATGCATTTACGAAAAGAAATTGACAATTTATTGTAGTAAATGTATCAAAATGAACATTGACCTATTTAGTGTTTGAAATTATAGTTGTAAATCAACATTATTCCCCCATTTACTGACTCGGTATTGATTATATGATTATTGATTTAAGCAAGTTAAAATGCAGCCGAATCTAGCACTGTGCTGTGATTGGACAAAAGATAATTTCAAACACTTGAATGTATGCAAGTATGTACCTATAATCAGGGCTTCGATAATTTGGTCAGTTCAATCGGTCCGGGCGGAGTCTCTGACATTAAATCATTAAACATTAAATCTGAGTCCGATTTAACACACATTTTTCTATTTATTAAACATTATATAGCACCGTTATATTTTTGAGACTGCAGATATTTCGAGAATTGTTTATCATGAAACTATTGAACCTGCGATATAAACAATGAAGCAGACGCCATAGTTTTGTGACAAACCTATGAATGGTTACTCTGCATAAGTATTGTTTGTATTTATTCATGTTAAGTATTTGCATAATGTTTTGTATCGATACGTCACATATTTGCTTGTATCTTTAAATTCCTGTAGACTGTGACCGCACATAACAGTAGGGTTCACAGGTATGGATGTGCATCTGTTAAAATGTATGTGAAGCGTATGAAGTATAACTATGTGTGAAAGTTTAGCATAATGTGCAAGTCTTTTATAATGGCTTTGTAGACAAGATATTAAGGTTTTAATTAATAAATTTATGATGAATTCATTGTTTTCATGCTTCTCCGCCTCATTTGCAACAGACCAAGCCAACAACAACAGTCAACGAAAATGTGAATATTTACCTTAGAAAAAGAGAGAAACTGTTTGTCCACAAAAATATGCATGTTTTATCTTTTCTGTTAGTTCATCAATATTGACATCACAGTATTGCCTTTTAGAAGTAACTGAACCTGGATGTTAATTTATTTAGAGTAGGCAAATCACTGAATACTTGCTATTTTACTTTTTTTAGTGAAGAATAAAAAAAAACCGATACAGAGGAGAAAACAAGCAGATAACTCTGTCCGAAAGTAGGGTACCCTTGGTTGTAAAAATTATCTCCTTTGGTAGCCTCATTGTCCAGCCTCATTTTTAAGCTAAATCTATTCTTAGAAGTTAACAAATACACCCTTCAGTAGCACGAGGAACAGAAGTTAGTTGAGGTAAACTTTCATCAAGATTTGGCTACTAGTCTGCAAGTAATAACAAAATATGTGCCAAGTGTCCGAAACTAGAACCGTAACCAGTAGACTCGCATTCTCAATAAGACACTGCCAACTTCCTTTTCATAACCTGTCTGGTGGATACTTGTGTTGGAACTTGATGAACCAGTTTACCAGTAATGCTTAGTGGTACTGCTACCACCCTACCACAGAGGCAGGTCAATGATATCATCTAGTCATTTATTCTTTATTATACTGAAATGAGACAAACTGTCATAGCGCCATAGCCATGTAGACTGTGACAGAGAAATGACCTTCACTTGTCACAACAGTCAACAGGGTGTTACTGTCTGACAAACACCAAGTTTTACATTAGCTTACCTTCGCGAACAGTTACTAAGCACTTTTTCTAAGTGTAACTTTCGTCAAAACAAGTTTAAAGAACAAATGCTTCTTTACAAAATATAATTTATTTCTTTAAATGTAAATATTAAATGCATTTCGTTGTCATTCTCTCACTTTCACATCGCCTGATATATGTCACATGATATATGTCTCATGACTTTGGTGTAACAACTGGAGATTCTGCAACAAACACACTATACAATGTACTACTATTCATCCATACTGCAACATTATTAACAATGTAGTGAAGAACAGCACAGTACAGTAGTACAGTGGAGAACAGTAAAATAATACTAAACTCCGACACCAAATAAAATAATCAACAAATTAAAATTTTGTATCATAACACACCTTTTCAATATCCAATACTGCATACAGTAAAACCTGTCTTAAGTAGCCCGTCAGTGGATGCATCAAGAATGGAAACTTAAAGTAGACGATTGCTTAATACCAGTGTTTGAAAATAAGAAAGGCCAACGGAGATACAAGTACATAAGTATTTGTTTCTTAAGGCAGATTTTACAGTTTATCTCCCATGGAAGTACGAGGTGTGTGTATACAAATGTGACTTTTTAAGGCACCAAATCATGAGGTTAATGTGATCCACACACACAAATGAAGTGAAACAGATTAAGATTTCATTGACAAAAGTCATTTGAACCTCAAATACAATGATGTATGACACTTGAATGAATGGATTTCAGATATAATAAAATATAAACTTAAAAGTTTTATCAGAAAGTGTTAACAGTCAATACAAAACACTAAACAACATTGATAGCACATAAAATGATCACTTCTGTTCTATTCTTTGGTTTGTTGCTGCACAAAAGTTTATAACTTACATTGTAATACAGGCTGCATTTTTAATTAGATCTTTATCAATCGAATATAGAACTTGGTCAAAATCACTACCCTGATGAAATCTAAGTCAAGTTCAAATATGGATCATCATGGGCCAAAAACTAGGTCATCAGGTCAAATCTTGGGAAAACCACTTCTGACATCTTGATTGGAGCAATGGTAACTCGAGTGAGCATTATAGGGCTATCATGGCCTTGTTTACTTATACCCATTGACAATCATTCTGACCAAGTTTACAAACGGCTGCTTAGTAAATGGCACAGAAAACCGAATAAATGTTCATAAAGCTATGCGAACAGACGGCAGACATCAACAGTCAAGTGATCACGACAGATCACCATGAGCTTTCTGCCTAGGTGACCTAACAAACTGCCTCCAAACTCCCAACTGATCAGCTGAAACACTTGTGTGATAAACACAATACTGGTAATGAAATTAAAATGAAAATATACAATTTCAAAAAATTGCAGCAGTTGACATAATTTCACAAGAAGCACGAGCTTGTTTGTTTCTCTTTGTCCTTAACATAGAACCATAAAATTTCACAAAAACCAGAAATTTTCATCACTATTGGTTACGGATTCTTGATAAAAAGTTTACTGTCATCCCATTACAGAACGGAGATCTTTGAGATTAACATCTGATGCAAATTTCACAAAAATCTTCCAAGATGTTGAAAAGATGTGGAGCAAACATTAAAAACAGTGTGGCCTTGACAATGAGCATGCACAGTTGAAACATGGGTGCTGCTGCATGTCAACTTGACAAGATGAATATTTGACCCAAGGTATATGACAATCCTTCAAAGGGTTAAGGAGTTATTGAGTGGACACACAAACTCAAGAGTGTGGCCTTGACCTTAAGCAGGTGGTTTGGTCAAGAATTCTTCACATCGTCTTGACTACAAGAATCTTTCACTGGTTGCAGGTGTGGATGGGAATATCTGACTCAAGGGTAACTAATTTGGCGGTAACGAGTCTCTGCCTAGTAGGAGGCTTGTCATTAAGAGCACGAGAGGTATCTTACATCCCCCTGTATAAATCCAGATTTTCCAGCACTGGTAAAACTGCAGATATCGTGATCTGCAATAATTATGCAATAAAAGATGAATATTTCACAAAGATATATGAAAATCCTTTCAGGCAGGGTTGGGACACGAGTTGTGTATATCATCTCTGTCATTGGGAGATGAACTGCTTGACCAGAGTTATAGGGAAATCCTTCCAGGCAGGGTTGGGACAAGAGTTATGTATATCATCTTGATGAGATGAACAGTTGACCAGAGTTATAGGGAAATCCTTCCAGGCAGGGTTGGGACAAGAGTTATGTATATCATCTTGATGAGATGAACGATTGACCAGAGTTATAGGGAAATCCTTCCAGGCAGGGTTGGGACAAGAGTTGTGTATATCATCTTGATGAGATGAACAGTTGACCCGAGTTATAGGGAAATCCTTCCAGGGGTACAGGAGTAATAGAGCATACACAAAAAGCAAATGACCCCCAAGAGTGGCCTTGCTCTGGAGCAGGTGCGGTTGGGACATGTGCAGTTGGGACATGGGTTCTACAGGTTGTCTTGATCAGATGAACATTTGTTCAAAGTTATATGAAAATCATTCAGGGGTTTAGGGGGTATGGAGTTAACATGAAATGTTATAGATGGATGGACAGCAGGCGGAGAAAAACCATTCCTATATCCCTGGAAGATCATAACACTTTAAACTTAAGATACTGAAGTAAATTCATTTTTCTTTATTTTAGGAAGAGGGATCTTGTTCAGAGATCTCAAGTTTTGCTACAGGGCATCTATTAACCAACTTCCAAGCCACTATATTTATACAACCTTAGAATATACATGTAGAACAGATAGGAAAATTTGACACAGCCAAGCTTTTAAAGCTCCATTAACTTCAATTAAAGACATACTTATGGTAATCATATACATATTTTTGTAGATACATTTTTTTCTTTAGGAGAAGTTTTATTTCATCACTGCATGAAATGTAAATAAAAGTAAAGCATGATCTACAATAAACATAGTGACTTGTGTAAATATGAACCTTTATCACCTTTAAAAATGTCGCATTTCCCTTCCACTTTTTATACATCTTTTTACTTTCTCTGTCAAACAATTACATTTTTTGATTACTGAAGTGAAAGTGAAAGAAATTTGGCAAGTCTTGTGTTAATAACTCAACTCAACCTAATTGCATTATGCTTTTATTTGGTTGTATGACTTGTTCCTTGTTGGTTTAAATGTCAACAATTTTGCGTATCTTTTTAGCAGTTTCAACCAATAACAAGAGATGTCTTCCATCCGTAAATGGTCCCATATAAATTGCCGTCCCCTGAAAAATAGAGGTATATTATTTTATGTTTTCCAGTGATTTATAGAGTTTTCTCAGTGAAATAAAAGTGATAATCCACAGTTTTGAAACAGTGGATTACCATTTTTATTTTTCACTGTTTTTGCAATCTTTAGCCCAGATTTACGCCAAAAAAGTATACCGCGGGCGTTATTAATGCTGGAGACCATGAGGCGATGGCGTCGTTGACGGCCCATTTGTTCTATGTTTTCTGATGACGTTTCCCGCGATTTTCAAGTTTTATAGAAACAAACTCAATAAAAATAGTTTTAACCATAAAATAAACAGAAAAATTGTTGGTACGGGTAATTTCATGTTAATTTCACTGAACACGGAACACCAAAAGTAGTTATTTTCACTCGCCACTCGTGAAATATCACTTTTTGTGCCCACTTGGTGAAATTATAACGTGATCTTACACCGAAACCAACAATTATCCTCTATCTAATTAATGTGTAAACTAACATAAAAAAATTAATGTCAATTCTACAGTTTAGTTTTTTTCAGATAATATGCACTTATCATTGACACTGAAATTGAGACAGATGCTTTTTTCCCTGAAAGTCAAGTAGTTTACAATGTCTGAATAGTGCACCGGAGGTGAATTCAAATTCATTCAGACTTGTATTAGTGACATAAAACAAAAAGTCTAATACATGCTAAAAAAAGAAGATGTTATTTGTTCTCCACAGGAGTCAAGATATAGATAAAGCTACAGTTTAAATTTGTCTAAAATTGACTGGTTATGAAAAGGAACATACTGGGTGAAGTTTTTGTAATTGGCTTAGTTCTATACCTTGCTTTTGTAATTTCTTCATGACAAGTTTATTGAAACTTAGGGCAATTTTCATCAGTATAATAATTTGTATAGGGCCCAGCTTTATATCATGCATGTAGGTGTTCACTGACATTAAACATTAATTCAACATCTCAAGAAATGTCAATCACGTTAAACATTAATTTTCATAGAAAGAGTCAAGTTGGTGCAGGGCTCAAACCCATGTACAGGGCTCAAACCCATGTACCTAACTTAATGAGAAGTTTAGCAATAAGAAGTAAGCAATCTATATCAATCTACCACAGAGGTCCATCAAACATCAATACACCAATAACTGTAATACAAATGTACATACCTTTTTGCTATCTCATGAACAACATCATCATTTTCCCGAGCAAACTCAAGTAATTCTCTGAAATTGAAATGTTAATTTCAATTGCAATTTCATTTCTTGCTATTAAATTGAAGCTGTTGCACATGTTTGTATGTTTCAAGTTAATATGCAAAACTGTTGATTTCTTTAACAGGAGGTTTTAAACTGTTAACAGAAAATGGGCCATTCTGGTGCATATGTCTTAAGTTTATATAATTAATATTCTTGTGTCCCACTTTTATCTTCAAAAGGGTAAGACAAAACTGGCCATTCTGGTGCATACGTCAAGAATATAGTGTTTTATTAGTTTATGAAAAGTAGATAATACTGTCAGGAATCAAATTAGGGTATGTCTATGTAAGACATCTAGTTTTTTTTGGGGTTTTTTTTTTTTTTTTTTTTTTTTTTTTTTTTTTTTTTTTTTTTTTTTTTTTTTTTTTTTTTTTTTTTTTTTTTTTTTTTTTTTTTTTTTTTTTTTTTTTTTTTTTTTTTTTTTTTTTTTTTTTTTTTTTTTTTTTTTTTTTTTTTTTTTTTTTTTTTTTTTTTTTTTTTTTTTTTTTTTTTTTTTTTTTTTTTTTTTTTTTTTTTTGGGGGGGGTTTTTTTTTTTTTTTTTTTTTTTTTTTTTTTTTTTTTTTTTTTTTTTTTTTTTTTTTTTTTTTTTTTTTTTTTGGGGGGCTTTTTTTTTTCTTTCCACACAATTTTTTTTCTTGGCGGATTTTTTTTTTTTCACCTCTTGTTTTTATAAAAACTAATACTTGTATATACCTGTCACCTGAATATATGTCATTCATTACCTTCTGTTACTAAGTAAAGTTTCACTGGAATATCTGTAATATTGGCTGAGTTATAACATCATATTAGGACACAGAAATGGAAATTATAACATACTGTAAATTTGATAATATTCGCAATGATTTCATTTTTGGTATTTTCGAGAATTTCCTATGTCTTGAATTTGAACATCTTGCAGAAGATTCAAATCTAATAGATTTACTGTAAGAGAATTCTATTGCCCAAATTTAAAAAATTCACTAATATGTCTGACTGCTCACAAATCACTTAATTGTTCATCAGATGACAATCACAGTTTACAGTAAATACTAATGCAATAATTACTTTTAATGTTGTCTGCACTCGATACTGCTATTTATTGAAATATTTATCTGTGTTTGAAGTTTGAAGTACAGCCAGATGGGCAAGGTAAGGGCAATTTAGTTAAAGTCTGACAGACAGATGGACATAATGGACAGAGACATGACTGTTTTGCAGACAGGCAACACAGAAAAACCTATCCTCTACTAGTCTGCCTTCTGGGGGAAACCATTACTTACTTCGCATCTTTGAGATCTTGTCTCACAGGTATATAATGCACCCAGGGCTTCATTGCTGGGTAAAAGAATTCCAGCCAGTCCTTGCCAACATGGAACACGACAGCATCACAAAGAAACAGGTGCTTGAACCTAAAACTGGCTGCCACTCCACGGAAATTAAATAAATATCTGAAATACAAGACTTGAATAAATATCTGAAATACAAGACTTGAATAAATATCTGAAATACAAAATTTGAATGAATATTTAAAATACATTTTAATATACAAAAGTCAGTGAAACTGCTGGTTAATTCTAAAATTCTGATTACAGGATAAAACAGAAGCATCTCCACTGACCCCTGCTCTGCCCCTTCCCTTACAGTAACTTGACCCACCCCTCTGCACCTCCCCCAACAGTACCTCTATTCTTGAAAATACAGTATGAGCAGCTTGAAATGCAGCAGAATGCTTTGCAATACAATTTCATATACAACACATACATGTAGATCATGATGAGAGACCATTACAAAGTGGGATGTGACGTCATATGAGGCAGTGGTGTTATGACTTAAATTTCAGCCCCTAAGCTAGAGGTAGTGGGTACAAGCCTGACTGGGTGTCACAACTGTCCGCTGATAAGACACCTGCTCTATTTTTCCCCAGAAAAAGGACTTGAAAGTGACTCTATAAGCTTACTTCATCAATATCTCCTCTACAAGAGCATGCCATTGATCTAATTTACTGGTTCTAGCTTGTTCAGCTACTACTGCATGTACTACGTCAGTTAAGACAATAATGTAATTTACCAACGTACGGTACCGGTAATTGTTTAACTGTCGTCTGCGCATAAACACTCACGGGACGACATTCGATATTGCCGATTTCATCACAAATGTATCTAGGATTGTTTTTTATTTTTGGTTGATTCTCGTGGCCTCGCTTATAAGACGAGGACCCCACTTTGAGGCTAAAATTGGGACTTTATTTCCTTATCTTATAAGTGGGGAAATACGGTATTCTACACTACTACTTTGTAAAGACAATACAATGTATACTATTCAACAGTACTTACTTGTAATCACAGTGGTCTTCTAATTTTATTTCTTTTGCTGGATCAGCTCCTAAGGTATCCTGAAGTCATAACAACAATGTTAAATAGCTCCATTAATGTGGTCCATATGGACCTATTTTGTACGCAAAATCGATTTTTCATGTTAACTGAGTTGCCATTTTAAAAAATAAGTAAAAGAGTGTTATTAACACTGTGGATAACTACTGGATAATAAAACAGCTAAAATGTTACCAGAACTCAGGTTGACATTTGTTAACCTGATAATTATGATGAATGATATAGTCAAACATAACCATAGTCAAAGGCATATTTAGTAGAAGCACTTTCAAATGAAGATCATCTGTTAATAAAGACTGCTCCATCTTCTTCCAGTCAATGGTTTTGTTTACAGGTTTGATTGAACATCGAGCATTAACAAGTTTTGACTGTTCACCCAGCACAGGGTCCGTATATACGGACCCTGCCCAGCATAAACAAGATCAGTTGCAACATACCGCTTTAGACTTCCACGCCTGATTTTTGGTATACTGAGCATCAACGAGATCCGGTTCATTCCGAGATAGTATAATGAGTGGGTCTCTCTCAGCACTTGTCCTTGAACCTAAGAAAAATCCTTTGTTGTGTTTCTTTTCCCATGGCCATTTTTTAGCTGCTCTGGAAAAGGTAAAACCGAAACGAATGTATTTTCTAATTTTCCGGCACATGTCTTTTTCTCCTATGAATTTAGTTAATTGCAGTTAATTTTCAACAACT
This sequence comes from Saxidomus purpurata, assembly GCA_022818135.1. Lineage (NCBI taxonomy): Eukaryota > Metazoa > Mollusca > Bivalvia > Venerida > Veneridae > Saxidomus > Saxidomus purpurata. The sequence continues at coordinate 50,306,687 of JAFMSR010000011.1, forward strand.
TGACCTGCATACTCCTACATTTTAAATAAGGATGCCATATTTAGTTTATTTTAGTTTATACTGATACACAACCTCCACGATGAGGGGCAGACACCTGCCATATTTGTCCTTTCTTATACATTGTTAAATGAAATTAACAGACTTACTTTAGAAATTCTCAGACAGAGGCAACAAAAGTATACCTTGGAATGATTTCTCTCTGTTCATCCCATCGTCCTAAACCAGTTGGGTATATCGGCCACACTGCTGGCCCACCTTCCCAGAATGTCCATGCAGGGTACATGATGTCCCAGTTCTGACCTGGCTATAGATAATACTCTATGATTTTAAACCTTATCCAATTACATTTCTAAACTTTATTGCTCTTAAGGATGCGTAAACAGGTTCTTATAACTCATATTACTCGCTCTCGAGACTCATTCGAATAAGATGGAATCAACCTCAAAGAGGGGCAAGGAGGTATTATCTTTTCTACTACTTGAGCACTAGTGGGGATCAAACTTTGGACCCTCTGATCAAGAGGCAAATGCGCTACCTGCGCTACCACTACACCAAGGCAGCTCCACAGTGGAGATAGTAGTCATACTGAGAACCAACAAAAACCAATTATAGACTGATCTGATGGGTCTCATAATAATTCAAGCCTGTAGTACAATATGTATGTTAAGCACACTTCTATCATGAGAACGCTTCCTTATATTTGGCTGGTTAAGGCCTGAGTCATAAGTGTTTAGAAATGTACCATATTACTTTATAACAACACTTGTAACAGGTTTCTGGAATTAATCATGCTTTGACTAGACATACCTAATAAGTATGAATGAAGCATTCTAATGACTGAGAACAGCTTTACAGAGTTCCTGGTATAATGCTACTAAGGTTAGTCATGTATTCTGAATAAGTATTAAATTTTCTTTCACAATTTACTGATTCAGAATACTTGCAATATTCTTGGTATATAAAGCCACACTGACCAGTCATAGGTGTTAAGTACTAATGTATCGGTTATTATTGTACCATTTAACTGAATAAGAACATTTTTTAAATGGATTCTCATTATTTAAGGCCAGTTAGATGTGTCCGGTATAAATGTACAGCATTATTGAATTAAAATGATTGTACTAGTATTGGGTTCTTAATATTGAGCAGACTGAAATTGTGTTATTCAGTATAAACCTACAACTTTCCTTAAGTATAACATTCATTATAGTACCCAAGTATTCATCAAGAACTAGGTGTTCAGTATACAGTCTAACCTCCCTGAACGACACCTTTGTAGAGCAACAACCTCCCTTAAAAGACACACATTTTCTTTCCTGTTGTGTAAATTATGTAAGAAATCAACCTCTCTAGAATAACACGTCTTTAAAGCAAACACATTTCTGTGTTCCTAAAGGTGTTCACTCCAAAGAGGTTGCACTGTATATTACTTTTACAACTTGCTGAATAAGAACAGTGACAATGGGTTTCTTGAATACTTTAATATTCAGTACAACCTCTCAGGATCCAACATCCAAGGGAACACAGACGTGTTTTTGTTGTAGAGAGGTGTTGTTCTGCAGAGGTAGATTCCTTACACATTTAACGCAACAGATAAGAAAATGTGTGTCTTTATAGGGAGGTTGTTGCTCTAGGGAGGTATTGTATAGGGAGGTTGGAATGTAGTAAAAATGCGCAAATAGTAGGCATTTAGTACAACCTTAATGAAAACACAGTACATGGGTTCTACATATTTAGCAAACCCAGCTCAATAATCAAATGCATTCACTATAAACATTATCAACTTCCCTGAATAAAAAAAAAAACTGGCAATGGGTCAAGACATGTGTTTTGTATATATTTACCACTTTACTGAATGAGAACACAGGCAATGGTGTCTGGTATTTTGAGGACTGTGGCCAGTCTCGAGGATTCAGTATGAACTCCATGTCAGGCAACTTTTTAATGATTTCCAGTATAAAATGCTCTACTCCACTGCATCTGTAAACATACACACAATACACATATTCAGATACAAAAGATTTAAGACAAGAACATTATACACTGTTTTTCAGTTGTATTTCTTTGTTTTAATTGATTACCGATTACTGATCAATCAATGCCCCATTTATGTTTGTGGGACATTCATTTTTATCATTTTTTAAGATGGGTCAAAAATAAATTAAAGATCTCAATGAAATGCTATCTGAAGTTTCTATTTCGTTTAAAACTAATGAAATCCAAGACTTTTAGTTGTGACAAACCTGTACATCTATCATAAATAGCAAAAATCTATGAAATCTTAGGCCAGCAAATTTACATGCATTCACAGTACAGTAAGTTCCTATAATAAGACCACCCTTCATCTGAGAGGCATAAAATGGTCTTAATATCAAAATGGTCTTTTTATTGAGACCTTTTTACAGTAAAATGGGTCCGTTGGTTCAAAAATATTTTGTCTAAATAGCAAGGGCAGTTTTGATAAAGGAATAGCTTAATATCCTTTTATATCAGTATGTAGTTAGCCCAGAAACATTATAGAGCCGTATACCTGGCAGGGAACATGCAGTTATCCTCCCTGTACAATTTATGATTGATGATCTGATAGTGGGTCCCACGAGGCTTGGCTGCTTCAAAGTTTTCTTTGGTGATTCCATCTTTCCACACCTCCAAATCTTCATCTATAACACTAAAAATAAAACACTGAGTGTACATACAATTAAAACCTCCTTCATAAGTGAGTTTCAGAATGATACAAACAAACACTCAGTAATTCATAACCGAAGTGTCAGGACCAAAAAAAATCAAATTTATACACTTTACTCTTCAAGTAAGGCCATGCGAAACATTGGAAGGCAATTTTTACCCCTTAGTAACCCTCTTGGCTGATTCCAGAGTCCTGGTCCTAGATGTGTCGGAACACCTAGCTTTCATGTGGAATCAAGCACAACAGAGATCATTCTGTGGAAAAACTTTAGAGCTGTCACTATAGATGACTTATTACTCAAATACATCTTGGACAGTGATCAAAACTGTTTTAGTTAAAGGGCAGTAACTCTGTCAAGCTTGTCATGCAATTATTTCTTTCATGGTGATAATTTTAGCTAAATACAATTGCAATTGCGGGATGGTAGTTTGTGTCACTAACTATTGAAGCAGACAAACCAAGCACAAGATGACTGATGTACTCAATCTGCTATCATATTAGTACATTGTACACCTGTATCTCTTAATCTATATCCAATGCCAATTCTGTAGACTAATGTCTGGTTGGTAAGACATGCTGGGAGCTAAATATATATATATATATAAATATAATTATCAAGTTCTATATTTCAATAGTACTTACCATTACTGTATTTAAAGGCAAGCAGTTTACCCGACTATTATTTCAGGGAAACTTTCTCAAATGAAGAGTCAGGTTAGTAGAGGAACTCAATCAAGCCCATGACCCTCATCAGCAAGATGTTAGTGATTTCAAGTCAGCTACCTTAACCAATCAAACACAGCCAAAGGTCAACATAGTTGACATGTGACATGACAAAGTGAACTACAAGAGACCTTAAATTCTGATTTTATGTTACCTTGCATGGCAGGAGCAGCCCTCCTGAACACAATCTTTGTACTCTGTGACAGCCCTCTCTATTTTACTCAGATACTTGTCCCATTTCAAATTGGATTCTGAAAAAAACAACACCTTCATAAAAGACTTGTCCCTTCCAGATCAACTCATAACTAAATCAACTCGCACCTATTTCATAAAGATCTCTAAAAACTAGCAATTAAAACTTTATACATTGTTTATATGCCTTGTTTTAGACACAGTAATTAATTAAACTCAAAATGCAACATACTTGAATAATGTAAATACATGTAGTTTATTTTCCCTGGCTTATTTTGGGCCATATATGCCTCTCTTTCTCAGCTTCACCTTGACGTCATAGTGGCCAGTTAACAAACTGAATTATTAGATCATGTTAAATTTGTCTTTTGGTAAAAGGTGAAAACTCAGTCATGCAGTCTTTACGAATACTTGTATGCAAGTTCAAATTTATTTCAAACACATAAAAAGCTTTTATCAACATAGAATTATTATAAACTCAAATCTATGATCTGATAATTATAAGTTAACTGTAGGCTTTTTTGCTTGTATTTTGTACATTTCAAAATTATAGATGTATAGATACCAGCGATGAAACCGAGGAATCACCTTTTCTAAACATAAATAACTGATATGTACCCAAATGTGTGAAGCTCAGAATTTAATACCTCTGTTTTGAGCTGGTTCATTCTGCGGGCCTCTGAGGGCCTATGAAAAATGTGCTGAAAATGTTGATTTTTGCTGTTTTAGCAGAAGAATTGTGAAGAGTTTATAATTTACGTTGTTTGTACGTGTTTCTTATTTATAAAGAGTATACTTGATGGGGTTTTATTGTATAAAATAGCCGATATAATTGGAGGCAGATTAGGCTGTGGGCTTCGTCAAATAGGCATGGTAAGGAGTTGTAAAGAACAAAACAACACATTTTATGATATACATAATATTTTAATAAACAAAACGAACATTTATTTCAAAATAAATCAAGTTTTAAAAATATGTACTAGTATCTTTAAACATTTACACACTGTATCTTCATCGCAAGTATCAAGAATTTTTTTGCAACCAATAAAACATATTTGCATGTTATAAAACAATTTAACTAATAAATACCACACGGCATCACATCGTAAATACTGAATATGATATACCAGATATGTTAATACAGTAAAATCTGTGTGAAAGACCAGCTCTGAAATATTATTGATTCAAGGTTTTCTGTATAGAAACATGGAATAATTTCAAAGTGCATAAAAACATCATTAATACAATGCACATGTACTTAATTATAGACTTTATTATCATATAGATTGCTTCAGTACATGCAACATATACAATTGTAATTCAAGAATCCCATTAGGATTTACGATAAATACACACGCATGAAATAGTACATGTATGCTTAAATTTTCCATTTGGGGAATATTATGATACGTACATTAACCAAACACCTTCGTTACTTTAAAGAAACACACTGTACTTAATGGCAGCCTTTACAAACCCAGGCATCATGATAGAAATCTCGTACACATATACCATGGAATCATTTCACACTGCATTTTTTGTTTGAACATTTTTTTAAAGTCATCTATACAGTCAGGCATTTTACATACGTACAATACAACATTAACTTAACAACTCTACACTTTGTAGATGGCATATTTGGCATTTTCTTTATTTTTGGAAAAGGAACCATTTCGCCATTTTCCAGACAAGTAATAAGATGCTTTTGCATTTCTGGCATTATGTATCTCGTATTAACATCAAAATTATAATTGTTCAAACATTTTAAATTATTTATTAGGTTCACCCGAAAGGCAATCGTGAATAAACCACAGTCTGATGTATTAGGTTGTTGTTTAACAATAATGTAAGTTAGGTCATTATCTCCATGAATTTGGCTCAGTTGAATTTTAATAAAGTTATTCAGTGTCCTGTTTGACTTTAAACTGTCTAAAACGTAAATATCTCCGGATGAGTTTCTGTAGGAGACGATCCTGTGGTTGTAACCATTGAAATGAATTTTTGCAGAAGGACCTGGTATATTTTCCACTGTTCTGTTGACGTTCCATCTCCGTGTTTCTTCGACAAAATGTGGAGCGTTTAAAGTGCACTGAAGTCTGTGTCTATCGGAAGTTTGTTTCTTCAATAAAAAATTAACAGCGTTCATGTGTTTATCATTGAGCCATCCTGACCCGTTTTCAATAAGGTCACGATCACTTATATTTAAGTTTAAATCATGGCTCCAAATTTCTAACTCAAAACTTTCATCAATTCTAAGATCACTGACTATTGTTACATTTTCCTGAATATCCTAGTTAAATTTTTTTCTTGGATGGAACACTTATAGAAAGCTTTCGTTTTAGATTTGATGAAGTTCGCATCATCTGAGTTCTTTGTCAAAGTTTTAAATCATTAGAAGGCCAATCAATTCCAAGACTGTTATGTTTTGGTGTTTCTGTATTCAACTTAATCGGTGTTTTTGCAGAGTCATTGACTGTTTTGGGGGCATTTGTTGAAATCAGTTTTTTTTACTGTTTTTTTAGCCACTTTTTGTTGATCATGAAATGTTTTTCTATGGCTGTTTAACATCGCTGACAGTCCCTTTCAATGCTTGTTTCACCGCTATTAAATGGTAACAGGTGCAACTACAAGTTTCGCACAGTCTTAATGTAATTATGTGCACTACTATTATGCACACTTATCTAAAACCAGAGTAGCATTCATATTATCTTTTTCAGTGTTTACCTTTTCTTTTTCAATATCAGATATAGAAGTAGAACTAACATCCGCTGGTAAGACATTTTTCTTGATAAAATAAGAGCTACTTGTAATTGTGATCCTTGGACTTTAAGCAATTAATAGCCCACACTTAGAATAGGCTATCATTTTTATGCATTGTTTAAAAACAATTTAACAGGAATGTGAGATATGTGGCCACAGGGGTCTAGACAGACCTGTGTATTCAGAGTAGGGGTCTTAGCCAAGGATAGACTAGCTTCTGTTTTTCATAATTAGCTACTGTGTAGCACTATTACAGTACCGGTAGGTAAAAGTTGATAAATGATGGTGTACATGGTTAAAATAATTAAGGACTTATTTTTGAAAAAAAGGTAATATATGTTAGGAAATAACAATTTTACTTATGCTTTTCAATAGCATCTACGCATATCAAACATTTGGTTAGTACAATGTCAATGTAATACCTTAATGTATGCATTTTCTCTTTCAAATTGAGTAAAGTGTTGAGTTATGTAAGTTGTTATGTAAATGAATTACTCAAGTAAGTTTCTTTTGCTACAGTCTGAGAAAATTAGGCGTAAAGGTGTGACAGTTATAAAATATCAGATCTGTGAACGGGGTCACACTGAAACGCCAAATTAATTAGGCTATATAGACACCAGCGATGAAAGCCGAGGAATCACCTTTCCCAAACATAGAAAATTGATATGTACCCAGATGTGAGAAGTTGAGAATAACCCTGTTTTGAGGGTAACAGGATCTATTGAGGATATGTTTTGATAGTAAATATTGTGAGAAAAAAACATAAATATCAGCATTATTTTCACATATAATCAAATAATGACAGTAGATTCTAACATGCGTTATCAATTCAAAAATCAGGTAAGTTTAAGAAAAATAACGTAAACACGGACTTTCCTGTACTATTTTCCTAAGATACGAGTACGAGATGACTAAGGTACGAGTTAACTGGACCCTACCGATGAACTCGATACAAGCAAATGATTTCTACCTTTTGTATATTTTTTCTTCTCCTCAGGTACAGAGCCTGTGTTTTGGCAGTTTTCTCCTGAGCCATCACTGCATGTCAGCTCTGATTTAACACATATGTAAACCAAAAACAAACCAAACACTTCTAGTTTCATTTTTGTTAGTTGGCTCTGGGTTATATGAGTACTCAAGAGAGGTAACTCATCCTTATTAGGTCTTACACCACTAAATTTAAAACAAGCGGACCAAGATGGCCCTATATCGCTTACCTGGCTACGTTTGGCTATAATACAAGGTCAGCAATCGCATCGTAAGAAGGGTCAATTTTGATCTGCGGTCATGATTTGAACACTATTCGTAGAGGTAAAAAAATTCTTTTTTTCCAAGAATCATACACTTTGGAACTGCCTACCCTTTGATGCTGTTTCTTCATGACATGAAGTTAACAGTATCTTGGTTGAAATCTAAAATTTGATTAAAACCACAGTCTGCTTCCTGTGTTCGGGTAGCAGACACCTACTTCTTTTACATAGATGTTTTAAGTGGAAACGTCTATCTTTGGTCTTTTTAATTGTATCATACATCCGTTAAAATTATTTAGGATATATCGTCTCTTATTGACGCCGCGAGGGATCGCGGCGTCAGTATTGAATAGGTTTCAATTTTGGACCATGGGGTTGCATAATCAAATAGGGAGCAGCCAACATTATTATTGTAAATCTAAACTATGTTCTATATGTATGAAAAATGACTTTTATGAATCATTAAATTGTATTAAGTCATTAAAAAAATAATAAAGTACAAAATATTTACGTCTTCTTCCCTTATTACAAAACTTTGGACACATTTAATGAGTATTTAATAACTTTTCCACAAACTCGCAGACTACGGGTTTTTTATAGCTTTGTTTACGGACCTTACGACCCGATTCATCAAAGCTCAGAAAAAAAGATTCGGAAGATGTTTTGCTATCTTAAACCACTCAAATAATAGAATACATGGCGCCAACGCGAAAAATCAATGACAACCCATTTTAATTACTACATATTAGACTATAATATTGAAACTATAAAGAAAACCCGTTCACCAAACTATGCAATACGTAGGGCCCTAACGGAATTCCATTCCATCATTTGTAAATAAAAACAATACTCAGCCAATGGAAGTTCTGTAAAATGTATACGTCACAGCATAATTAATCATGTGGATTTCATCTCTTTCCGCCATATTGCTAGAGTGTATACGCTTCGGGAATAGAAAGAAAGAATAATCCACATTACCAGCTACAGGGAGGGAGGGGCTGGTATATCTGTTTTACAAATAGTTATTTTTCACAATATTTGGACCCGGTGTAAATTATACTTGCACAGGTTTTTTTGCCTCTGCTTCCTATAAACCGACCTGTAGTCAGTGAAATTGTGGGAGGAGCCATGGTTATAAATAGTTTTGTCAATCTAAAAATAGCCAGTGTAAAATTAGCATCCGAAAATAATTAATGTTGTGAAAAAAGAGGTATTTAACAATATGGAAGTTACACAAGGATTTAGCATTATGCTAGTAACTAATAAAAAGTTTATTTTTATGAATCAGTTACATAAACAAAAAGTACACAGAGGTAATGATCATTTTATGTAGTAAAAAGGGTTCGCTGATTTTATAGAGAAACCTGTCCAAGTCATGCTTCTAAAACATGCGCGGCGTCTTTGATGCTTTGCATCAAAATTCGTCTTGTTATATTATGTACTTGATCAAAGCAATTTGCCACCTATTCACCTGTCATAATGCACCAACTGGAGAGAGTACAATATCTATAGAATGATAGATAGGTCTGCTACATTCCAAATATATATATAAAAGATCTAGGTCTTGTGTTTTCAGAGAAGAATTAAGATGTTTAAACTTTTTAAGCCAATGTAAAATCAAGTGACCCCTGAACGGTGTCAATTTTGATCCGGGGGTCATAATTTGAACAAGCTTGGTAGAGGTCCACTAGGTTAAGCCACATGCTAAATATCTAAGCTTTAGGCCACTAGGCAACGCTACATGCTAAATATCTCAGCTCTAGGCCTTGTGGTTTCAGAGAAAATTGTTAACGTTTTTCCCATATAAGCCCATGTAAAATCAAGTGACCCCCGGTTAATTTTGGTCAAGGGGTCATGATTATAACAATCCTGTTAGAGGTCCACTAGGCAATGCTACATGCCAACTATCTAAGCTGTACGTAGGCCTTGTGGTTTCAAAGAAGAACCTTTTAAAGTTTGTTTAAATAGATAAGTCTATATAAATGCATATGATCCCCGGGCGGGGCAGAGGTCCACTAGTCAATTCTTCATGTTAAATATCTAAGCTCTATGTCCTGCTGTGGTTTTAGAGAAGATGTAGCATATGGAACTTTCTTTTTTCCCCCGATAATCGATTAGACGTGGCTTTTACATATTAAACAATGATCGAAGGGTGATTTCGGTTTAATCGTTATAAATAAAAAAAAATTTAATCGTTTTTGCTTCTGTCAGACGAATTAATATTATTTTTCCTCTTGATAATGATGTAAATTTCAAAAAGATTAATTTGGTCTTTCATTTATCTTTTTAAATTAAAATATGTACCACCGCATTCCTATGAATTGTTAAAGATTGCAAGACTTTTTTTGGGTCATTTGTCTAAATATTTTACCCATATATAGAACATCATTTATAACATCGTTTTTGCTTCAGTAATATCGGCAAGGGAATTATATCAGCTACAAATTGGTGTAAAAATAAATAAAATATTTGAAGGATTTCGCTTACCTTTTTAATATTTTTGATAAGCACAGTCACTTAAAAATGTAATCGTAATACAGATCGGGCGCGTCCGTAATTTTCATGGAAGTTGTCAATCATATCGTATTAAAATCGTGGGGATTTTGTACGTCTTGTTGCTTTAAAAGGCAAGGATGACATAAACCTTTCTACTTCCTTGTTTTTAAAGTTACAGTAATGAAATTTGAACTGTGTGTATAGATTTAAAAATTACCACCATATGACATTGATCGTGACCTCTTGACCTACGTTCTTGTTTTGAAGCTATAGTTTTTTGTACTTTATTTTCATCAGAATGAAATCCAAGTCCAGATGAGTATGGAAAGAACGATTCCTTTTCAAAATATTTCGAAAATCCGCCGAAAGTTATGATATTTTTGTCATGGGAATTTTGAACTAAGAGAACTGCGCAAATAGTCCAAATTTCATATCCCTAGCTTGAAAAACAAAAACTAGGTCAACGGTCACTGTCAGCCAAGGTCACAGTTGAAACCTGCATTCAAAACTGTACATATGGCTTAAATTTCATTGCTGTAGCTCAAAAAAGAAAGTATGTCAAGGTCAGCCAAAGTCAGAGTTGAACTGTGCATAGAGTTTAAATTACATTGATGTAGCTTCTAATACAAAAAGTAGGTCAGTAGGTCAAGGTCAGACAATGTAGAAGTTGAAATCTACTAGCAAAATTGTATACATAGTCTTAATTTCATTGATGTAGCTTCTATAAACAGTAAGTCAGTAAGTCAAGGTCAAAGTTGAAAAAAATGACCTAGGTCAAGGTCAAAGTTGGGGGAAAACAGTGACCTTGGAGCAAACTTGAACCCAAGGAGTATAATTCGTACAATCTTGGTGCAGGACCACTAGTCAATGCTAGAGGCCAAATATCTAAGCTATGAACCTTGTGGTCCAAGACAATAAGATTTTTAACGATTTTCCTATATTGCTCCGCGCCAGGACAGGGATCACAATTTCAACAATCTTGATAGGGCACTGTTATTTTCTAAATATCTTAGCTCTATGCCTTTTGGTTCAAGACAATATTTTTTAAGATTTTCTAATATAATTAGGCCTCTATAAAAACAATTGACCATAAGGCAGGGTCAATTTTGACCTTGGAGTCATGATTTGTACAATATTGGTACAGGTACGCTAGTCAATGCTAAGTTCTAAATATCTAAGCTCTAGACCTTGTGATTTTAAACAAAAAGAGTTTTGCAGTTTTCCCTATATGAGCCTATGTAAAATCAAGTGACCCCTGGCTGGGGTCAATTTTGGCCCAGATGTTTTGATTTGAACATTCTTGGTAGAGGTCCAATAGGCAATGCCAAATATCTAAGTTCTGTGCCTGTAAGCTTTTCCTACAGCAACTAGAGTTCTGCTTGGACCTACTTCATTTGAACAATCCATCTTTGATGAGGGTCGCCTAGGGAACAATTTGGTGAAGTTTAATTGAGACTGGTTGAGATGATTCAAATTGACCATCATAATTTTAAGAAAAACATTAATCACTAATTTATACTCTTGGAATAATGAACATTTTGCACCAAAGTTATCATGTCTTGCATTATGAGGACACTGGGTAGATACTTCCATAACATGAATTTCAAAATGATGGAGTGATACAAATTTCATACGGAAGAGAATTTTAAGAGTTGGTTTCCTAAGGAAGAGCATCAAGGCAATAACCCATGTTAAGTCTACAGTTTAAACGTTAAAATAAAAAGATCTGCCATATGATTTGTACCACTTGATCATTTGGAAATTCATGTAACAGAATTATCTACCCAGTGTCTTCATAAATGCAAGACATGATAGCTGCCGTGCATCGATAGCTAGAAATATTAGCTGGCATATATTGGAAGGATTGACAATGAAATAAAGAAGGAAAAGGCAGGAAAAAAAGGTGGTGCATTGGAAGTTTTATTTAGTACAATTTACATGCTTCTCTTTTATTAAACATATGCTTCTCTTATAGATATGGCTGTTAATAACCGTGATAGTATGACATGGTTTATTAGGAAAATTCTTTTTTCACTATTTTTAAAGAGTCATCCCTAGTTACTTTGTAAGAGAGCAGCTTAGCATAACTTTTTAGTAGTTTCAGCCAAAAACATGTGACATCTTCCATCCGTAAGTGATCCCAGATGAACTGTCCTCCCCTGAAATATATACATGCTCATATTAAGTACCTTAACAGAAAATGTCATTCACGACTTACTAATTTAATTATAATTCTAGCCCAAGTTAGCAAGTAAATACTAAAACAGTGAACATAACATTTCAAGTTTATACTTTACGCTTTACCATGCTGGCAGCAAATAATCCTGTCTTTGCAACCAGTGCTGATCATTGGAGAAGAGTTTCAAAGATTTGTCCATTTTTAGCTCTGGTGACCATGTTGTTCAGTCAACCAGAGCCTGCACATGCAGCTCCTTGAGCAACAAGTAGTATTGTCCAATTTGAAAGACGGACTAGTCCATTTTAGAAATTCAGTGGGGAAAGGATTATAGCAATTTGTGTCAGCTCAATTGTAACACAAGGTCTAGAGACATCGTCCATGATCAAAAAAATCACTTGAAAGACTAATATTCAGCAAACTTTCATTACTGGCTCTTATTTATCCTACTTTCTTCTATATTCAACCCCTGCACCAGTTTCGTGACGTAGACAATCTTCGGAATTTTTGCTCGGGGCACTGGCGGAAACGTCCGAGTACTATATGCAATTTTTTCCTTACTGAAGAATCAGATTGTTTTTCAGCCCTATCAACAAAGACAATGGGTAAAAGGCCCATTAACACAAAAGAAAAGTAACTAATTTAAACGCAAAATTCCCTTTGCCATGGATTTTGACTAAAATAAATCAATATGTGCAGCTGCGATAACCAGTGGGTGTCATTCGGGCGCTTAACAGAGTTTACATGCACTACCTTAGTTAATTGAATCCAAATCGTAAGATAAATACGGTGCCCCTGAAGTGACATGTGAAACATTTTTTTATTTCGTAATTACAAAATGTTATTTGTAAAAACGAAATGTTATTTCATAAAAACGAAATGTTATTTCGTAAAAACTAAATGTATTTAGTAATTACGAAATAATATTTGGTTTTTACGAAATCTTTTTTCGTTTTTACGTAATATTTTATTTCTTTTTACGAAATGTTAATTTGTATAAACAAAAATGATTTTTCATTTTTACGAAATCTTATTTCATTTTTACAAAATGTTATTTCGTTTTTACAAAATGCTTTTTCGTTTTTTACGAAATGTATTTCATAATTACGAAATGTTATTTAATTTTTACGAAATGTTATTTCGTAAAAACGAAATGTAATTTTGTAATTACAAAATACATTTCGTTTTCGTAAAAACGAAATGCTTTTTCGTAAAAAAAAACAAAATAACATTTTGTTTAAACGAAATAATATTTTGATAAAACGAAATAAAAACAATTTCGTTTTTAAATGTTTTTTGTAATTATGAAATAAAAAAATGTACCACATGTCACTTCACGGGCAAAGTAGATAAACTACTCCACTTGCAACATCCATATAATTTTCAATTTACGTTCCGGATTATGGCCGATATAACATTGCCAATACAGTAAAGAAACAAATATTATTTGGCTATTCATGGACTTAGTCATTGACATCCCTTCCATTTCCCGACCACAAATGCTGTTATAGCTCACAAAATGTTTATGTAGTTAAATGAATTGAACCCCAGTCCCCTGGATAGTGAAGCAGAAACACTATGGCCCACAAGAGAACATATTAATTAATACAATACTTTTTTGTTCTAATGACCTTTACAACACGTATAATCCAATAATGAAATCTCACTTTCAAAAATTAAAAATTGTGACTGAATTTAGAAAGACCTTTTAGTAAAGATTTTGTATTCAGCTTATGACTTATATAACAAGCACTTTCTGTCTCACCTTTCTGCTATTTCACGAACCACTTCATCATTTTCTCGAGCAAACTGAATTAATTCTCTGCAATAGAGAAAAAAAAACAACATCTATTTACATGTACTTGCACAGTACTGGAAATTTTTACCTCGATCCTCATTATATTTGTTGACAATTGTATCATGAGTTGATGATATATATTTTAGTGTACATGGTTTCTACAACCTATCTGACAATTTTGAATATATTATAATTGTATTGTAAGGATATATTTTGTTACAGTTGTCAATAGCTGGTATCCCTTCCCAGGCATAAGAAAAGCAACTAAGAGAGCAAGAGCTGAGAAATTTACAGTATCAGCAGGAGCTGTTACGGACAGAGACGAGTGGAACACCAACCTCGTACAATTTGATAGAGCTGACAACGGTATAAACGAGTTTCAACAAGACACTGCAAAATAGTAGAAACATTGATTATGACTTTGACAATAGCTGATATCCCATCCCACAAAAATATATATCTTAAACACAAACATTATGTTTAATCTTGACAAGACAAACCTTCTGACTAATTTACATAATGATTGGGTTGTAAATTTCACCGAATAAGGCTTTAAATTGGGTGACCTAGTTTTTGACCTCAGATTACCCAAATTCAAACTCATCCTAAATGACCAAATTTCATAAAGATCCAATGAAAAATGTAACCTCTATTGCATACACAAGAGTTTTCTATGATTTGACTGGGTGACCTAGTTTTTGACCCCAGATGATCCATATTCAAACTGGACCTAGAACTCATTAAGACAATCATATTGACCATGTTTAAAATAGAGATCCAATGAAAAATGTAGCCTCTATGGCTACACAAGGTTTTATCTATGACTGAGCCCATGACCTAGTTTTTGACCCAAGATGATCCATATTCAAACTTAATATAGATTGCATGATCAAGATAATCATTCTGATCAAGTTTCATGAATATTCAAGGAAAAATGCAACCTCTATTGCATACAAAATGGTTTTCTATGATTTGACCATGTGACCTTGATTTGACCCAGATGACCCATATTCAAACTCGACCTAGACTTCATCACGACAATCATACTGACCAAGTTTCATGAAGATCCATTGACAAATGCAACTTCTATGGCATTCACAAGGTTTTCCTATGATTTGACCTGGTGACTTAGTTTTTGAACCCAGATGACCCATATTTGATCTCAACCTAGATTTCATCTAGGCAGTCATCCAAACCAAGTTTCATGAAGATTCAGTGAAAAATGCAGCCTCCATTGCATACGAAATGTTAAGTGTGGACAGACAGGCAGATGACGGACACCAGGTGATCACAATAACTCACCTTGAGCACTTCGTGCTCAGGTGAGTTAAAAGAAGGACTAACTTTGCATCTGAAAGATCTTCCCTAACTGGTATATAGTGTACCCAAGGCTTCATCGCAGGATAGAAGAATTCAAGCATGTCTGGTGCTGCATGAAACACTAAAGATTTACAAAGGAACAAGAACTTGAATCTGAAACTTGCAGCTTGTCCAATCATGTTAAACAGATATCTGAAAAGAAAGATTACTTTCTTATTTGATTGTGCCATATAAAAACAAGAGGGCCAAGATGGCCCTATATCGCTCACCTGAGACCTACTTGTGACCATAGGTAACCAAACTTCAACTCTAAACTATATATCATAAACACAAACTTTCTGATTGACCTTGACAAGATAAACCTTCTGACCAAAACAAGATGATTGGCTATAAAATATAGCCAATACTTCTAGAGTACCAACAATTGACCTGTTGACCTAGTTTTAATCTAGGTGATCCACACAAACATTCTGACCAATTCCCCATTTTCTGTAAAAATCCAGTTTCTAAATTTCCCGTTGTTAGAGAATATAAAGCTGATTATTTATGTCAAACAAAATCGAATTCTGACAAGCTTTTTCAATAAAAAGAAGCATTTTTTAAAATTTCGCCACCCCATTAGGGCCTCATCTCCAAGTTTGAAGTAAATATGTTTGATGGTATAGAAATTATTAGCATTCATAAGCATTCTTAAAAATCTTTTAACCAATGTAGACACCGACGCCGAATAGTTGAGCTAAAAACTGATGCTTGTATTCATCATACTCAACATTAAATATTTTGTATTACTATGGCATGACTACATTCGATGAGATATTAAAAGGAAAATGAGTATGACCAAACCAGCATAAAAATACTGTACAAGAAAAATACACAAGTTAGGTGTTCAAATAAATACCAACTCACTTGTATTGGCAGTGGTCTTCCAGTGGTATTGTTGGTGCTGGTTCCGCTCCCAGAGTATCCTGAAACATAGAGAGTTAAAAACTGTGCAGGTAGCCAGTATCTCCCTAAAACGTAAGTTACATTGCAGAATGGAAGACCTCAGGAATACCTCATCCTTTAAAACTGCAATCTGAATAATAGTGTAGACAGTGAAAACTTCTACAGTGAAACCTGTGAATAAAGCCTACTGGTTGAATGAAACCATAGTGGCCTTTGTTGATGAGTGGTCTTCTTTCGATGGCATTTTAACTACAGTATCTGAATGTTGCACCATTTTCAGCATCTGCTCAATTTAACTTGCTAGATAGTCTAATACTTGAAGGTGGTCTTAAACACAAAATTTATGATACATATGAGTACCTTAAAGAGCCACAATTGTAAAATGCCACCTGCCTTTAATGGCCAATTTATTGGTATTCCCATACTTGTCTCTTACATAGTGTTGATTGTATGTCATTGTATTTATTAAAGATCTCTATCTTGTATTGAGGTATAGCCCCTTTTCTGATACACTTTATTTTGGGACCTACTTTCTGTGGTACCAATAGTATATTTCCACGTAAACTGTATTTTACCAGTAGTTCACAGTGCTACCTTTTGGCATGCAGATCTTTCAGTCTAAATTTTATAGTATGCATTTGTGATTGTGTTATGCCATTTTTTCATTTTATCTACAAACTTACTCTTGGTTTGGTGTATGCTGCATCCACTAGATCAGGTTCATCTCTTGACAATAAAATTAAAGGATCTCGCTTGTGTGTGGTCCTTGAACCTCTAAAAAATCCTTTGCCAAGTCTTTTTTCCCATGGCCAGTTTTTAGCTGCCCTTCAAAAGTAATTAATTTACATCAGACAGAAATATGTTAGTTTAAAGTTACTCATCACTTCAGAAGTGGCATTCTAAATAAATGAAAAGTAACATCATTTAACTGTCATTAGACAATAGAACAATTCAACCATAAGCTGAACTATATTTTTGTGCCTCAGAATGACAAAAGCACTTATTACTATGGTAACTCGAGCTATCACTGTAGGTGATTCATACCCCAAATTGTCCTTGACTGAAAAAAAAAGAGAAAGATGTTTGTAAAACACATATGCCCCCTCTCCCCCTCCAAAGTAACTGCAATACAAGAAATTGCTGATTCTCTGGTGACCCAGAAGTCATCGGAGATCAACAGGGTCATAAAATTCTCTAAAAAGACTTTATGTCAAAGCATTGTCGAATTGCTGAGCAGAAAATGCTTTTTAAATGCAAGGTCACTGCCACCCTGAACATTGACCTACTGACCCAAAAATCAATAGGAGTCATCTACTCTCCATCTTTATAAACTATAAACCTGGGAAGTTTGAAGATCAAAACAGTGTCAAGTTATTGAGTGGAAATGGTAACTGAAATGCAAGGTCACTGTGACCTTGACCTTTGACCCAAAAATCACTGACCATGAACAATGTCCCTACCAAGTTTAAGACTTCTGGTTCAAAACATTTTCGCAAGATACTGAGCAGAAACCAAGATCCACTGACCAACTGACTGACCAACCAACAGCTGCAAAGTAATATATTACCACTTCTTCGAAGGGCGACCCAATACATTATAATGACATACATGTATAATGTTGAAGGGGGACACAATAATCCTTTCTTTTACCTTTACCATACTTGACACATTTGGAACATTGGTTCTGCGTTCATCTCAATGAAATGCCCCTTTGAAACAAGTTTCCCAAAAATCCTTTGAGGGGTTTAGAAGATATGTACCCCTATACACAGCCCTTTGTTTGGTGGGGGTATAAAAAGTGTATAACCTGTAAAGCCACATCTTAGGAGTAGATCAGTGGTCCAGAGGCGAACACGCTGGACTCGTAATCCACGGATTGCAGATACAATCCCCAGCTCCTCCACTAACATAACTTATGGTCTTTCAGCTGAGACCTAAAACCAAGGTCTGATGTATCGGTGCTGTACACCGGGCATGTTAAAAAACCAGTGGGCGTCTCTGGAACGGGACGCATTCTGTATCTTGCACTATCCCCCAAAACCTATAATAACTCAACTCTTCTGGCGTCGTTGGTCATATGGATTATCCGGTACCAATGATAAAACTCTAAAATACATACATACAAGCCACATCTTAATCTTCTGCAGCTGAGGTTATGCTAGCTTATCCTTCACAGACAATCTGAGTGACAGTATATCAATGTTGACACTGGTAAGTTTTTAAGGCAGAGACTAGGATTCAGAAATGTACACTTCTTCCCCTCAGACTACATTATGTGGAAAAACATTGGTTTTTTCACTATTGGGCTTATAAATATTATAGCATGAAACTCTAATAATGATCCTTACTTCTTTTCACCCTTAATTGAAACAGAAGACTCTAACTGCTGAGATATATATAAACTCACTTTGATATGCTTTCCCTGTGCTCATGCCATCTGCCTAAACCAGTATTGTAGAAAGGTTTTACTATTGGTCCGCCAGCCCAGAATGTATGTGCAGGGTATCTGATGTCCCAGCTTTTGTCAACCTTAAACAAATGAAGAGGGATCAAGTCATCAGTAATTATTTAGTTCTCTTTACCCTAATATCATGAAACCACACATGTGTACCTTACCACTTAAATGGCCAAAACTCTTCAGCCTGCAAATATCAGAACCATTATATAGTATTGAACATTCCCTAAAACTTTTAACGTACATAAGATGAAATTATAGTTGGTAAGTATTAGAATACCATTATACACAATGCAGTACAGTTTTATTACAGCAGTGGCCATTTCCTGTTTATTGTTCATTGGATAAAATTTGTGGCATTTAACTTTAATGAATTTCTTAAAATAAGCCACATTTTGCAAAATATAATTATCCTTTGAGATTCAAAATATGTTCAGAACAGTCTTGCAGTCTTGAACTTGCAGCTTAAACTCATTTAAGACAAGAGGGCCAAGATGGCCCTATATCGCTCACCTGAGACTTACTTATGATCCAATGTGACCAAAATTCAACATTAAACTTCTGTTTCACTTTGACAAGGCAAACATTCTGACAAATTTACATGATGATATGCTATAAAATGTGACTTTTAGAGTACCAACAAGGTTTTCCTTGGAACTGACCTGTTGACCTTGTTTTTAATCCCAGGTGATCCACACAAACATTGGAACCAAATTTCATGATGATTGGGTTGTAAATTTCACCTGTATGGCATACACAAGGTTTTCCTATGATTTAACCTGGTGACCTAATTTTTAACTGAAGATAACCAATATTTGAACTCGCCCTTGATTTTATCAAGACAGCCATTCTGACAAAAATAAATGAAGTTCCGGTACAAAATGCAGACTCCATTCATACACGTTTTTTTTATGATATGATTGGGTGACCTAGTTTTTGACTTCAGACTACCCATATTCAAACAAGATCTAGATTTTTATCAAGACAACTGTTCTGACCAAGTTTCATGAAGATCCAATGAAAAATGTAACCTATATTGTATGCACAAGGTTTTTCTATGATTTGACCAGGGTAACCTAGTCTTTGACCTCAGATGATCCATATTCAAACTTGACCAGATTTAATCAAGACAATCATAGAGACATAGTTTCATGAAGATCCAATGAAAAATGTTACCTTTATTGCATACACAAGGTTTTTCTATGGTTTTACCCCATGACCTAGTTTTTTACTTCAGATGAGCCAGATTCGAACTCTGTCTAGATTTAATCGAGTGTCATTCTGACCAAGTTTCATGAAGATCTAATGAAAAATGCAGCCTCTATTGCATACACAAGATTAAGTGTGAACAGACAACAGACAGACGACAGACACCAGGTGATCACAATAGCTCACTTAGAGCACTTCATGCTCAGGTTAGCTAAAAATCAAAACTCAAACAGCTGCAAATACCTAAAAAAAATTCAACACATTGGCTCTCAATTAAAAATATTTTCAACATCTTTACATTCTAGAAATGCAGACAATGTTCACTGACAAAAATCAATTTACACCTGCATTTTGTAACATGTATACAGTTATTACAATACATGTATATAAGTACGGCAGAATTATCTTTAGAAAAACATATAGATTGTAAATTTGCTTACAACTTTGCTAAATGAAAACATTGGTCTCGGTTCACGGGTCTTAGGCGATTGCGGAAGGTCATTCAAATTCAGAATAAATTCCACATCAGGTAGTTCATGAATTATGTCAAATATAAAATGTTCCACTCCAATACATCTGCAATGAACAACATCATCAGAAAATACTCTACAATTTGACTCCAAGCACTGAGCCAGAACTTAATCGTGCTCCTTGACAATTTTACCTTTGTATTCACATTCATTTAAAGGTAAAGATACTGATCAAGACTCACAACTGGACCATACATTGTAAGTAAAGCATGGCAAGACCACTTACCACAGGTGTCTTGCTCTAAGAAGTCATTTACTAGGACAAAGCATTCTTTTATAGGTTCGATTTCATTTCTACCATTAACATAACAGAGCTGATGTGGGTTTTACTGAAACGGCCGGTATAGGAAAAATAAAGCTTAATTTTATTATGTAATGTTCGTCATTTAATTAAAGGGCAAGCAACTATAGAAGACACTTTTCATGACAGGCACTAAACCTCCCAAACCCTAGCCTTTAATGACAGACACTCAGAATTGTGGGCAACACTCTTAACATACTGTAAATTGGGAAAATTCGTGATTGGTGAGCAGACAGACTTATTTACTAATTCTAAATTCATGAAAGGAGAATTCTCTAATAGTGAATCTATAAAATTAGCAAAGTGGGAAATTTGTAAAAACAGCGAAAGTTATAAATCATCATGAATATTAGCCAATTTGCAATAGCTAACAGTTCATCAACTGGCCATACCTAAATGAACTCCTATTGATAATTGAAACTTTAGTCTCCTGCCCCTTAGGCAGCTGACTGAACCATTCTCCCCATAATTATATTGTATGTCGTACAATGTGTACAACATATTTAGAGCATAGGCTGTAACACTTTGATTTATTAATTGATTAATTGATTTTTAGAATCAGTTTTTATGCTATACATATTGTTGTTGGAGCTAGTTCAACACCTGTTCGTTCCATATTTTGGACATTTTAACAGGTAAGCAGTTTAACTAACCATCGTTTCTGGGAAGAACCAGTACTAGACTCCTATCCTCAGTAAGAAACTGCTATCTTTCTCACATAAAGAGACATGGGCTCAAACCCACGACCCTCGGTCTATGAGAGTTTACAGTGATTTCAAGTCAATGACTCTAACCACTCAACCACAGAGGCAGAATGTTTTCTGCATCTAATGCTTCTAAAACAAAGTATTTTTAAAGATAAGTTACTATACCTAAAAGTGTTAATAGGGCAGCGTTCACTCCTATACAGTGTATGGTTTATCACCTGGTAATGAACGACTTTAGCATGTTTGGCAGCAAGAACCTTTTCTCTTGTAATTCCATCTTTCCAGATCCTCAAGTCTTCTTCTATAACACTTAGAATAATCAAAATGAGTGAGCAACTATCTATATCATATATATATTAACAAGAGCTGTCCCTCATAAGTGACGAATGCCCACAAAAGAGATCTCACAGTCCATGTGCTCAATAATGAAGCCATGTAATTTTGAAAATCCTTTCATGCATGACAGAGTTACCATGCATAGAGGATTCCTTTTAAACTCTAAGTGTGACCTTGACCTTTCAGGTAGGGACATGGGTCTTGCACGTGACACGTCGCGGGTGGGAATTCTTGCACACTGCAGCAGTGTCATTATACTTGTTGAGAATGTGAAGCTAAGTGCCAGTAACAACACTGACCTTAGTTTGATCTTTGTCAAAATACATAATATATAAGTACACCACACACCTTGCATGACAAGAGCAGTTCTCCTGGACACAATCTTTGTACTCAGCCACAGCTGTCTCAATTTCCCTCAAATGTTTGTCCCATTTCAAGCTGGATTCTACAATAGAAGAAAATATACTCAAATCATTTTGTATTCAAATCTACAGATTTGAACTCTAAGCCATTTAGCTTACATGACTTTAAGATGGTTGAGGGTGTTCTACACAAGTGCACGACAGATACAGTATCTCATGGCAGAAAACTTCATGCCCATAGCTCCTCCTGTCTAATTTGAAATATGTCAGGTTTACAAAGCATGTAAAACAAAAATAAACTTGTACATGCATACACTAATTAATTAAGGTAATGTCACTGAAAACAGAATTTTCTTCAACGTCATTTATACCTAGTGAGTATTTGTCACGTGCATGTTGCGGAACATTTTCTTTAATCCCGCATTCTCCACCAGGACATGATCCATCTGACTTCACACATAAAAACAGCGCAGACATGCACATCAAGTCCACTCTCATTGCAAAGCTTAGTTGTTCCTTCAATGAATGAAAATGCTTTAGCATGTGGCTATAAGATAGTACACAGGTGTGCATGTCATAGTATAAACATGAGTATAAAAGCTGTTACACTGAACAGACAAGGAGATACTTAAAATTATAATATAGTTTATATATAATTATGTTCAGTTTGATATATTCATATCACTATAGAGTAATTCTTCAATTTACAAACATTCCATGTTTTCCACTGCAAAATTAATGCTTATGTTACCATATTTCACTATTTAGAGGGACCCACTTTTCTCAGGGGTCATGTCAGTACTTGTAAAGGTTACCTACCCCTCATGCTGAGGTTCCATCATCCATCTGGGGTTGTTCAGGGGTCAAAAATTATTATTCCAGTAGCATCTTCAGTCAAATCTTAAGATTTTCCTTAAACTTAACAGTTTCCTTAAGAAGATAATTTAAAAAGGAGAATGTGCATTGCAGCATGTTACGAATTTATTTAATCTTCCATGTCCATTTTATATAATGATGATGAAATTAATTAAAATTTTGGACTCAAGTTAAAATACTTAAGATGCTACTGGAATACGACCCCAGGTTTTTCAGGTTTGACAGCTTATCATACAGCTGACCATGCTTTCCTTTAAGACATGTATTTGAGCTTGAAAAAGTCTAATGGTGACAGCTGAAGTCTTCTTCTGCCACCTGATGCTGAAAAATATTAAAAAAAACATCAAGATGTACAGCTTCCTACTCCAGTTTCAAAGTGAGAATATCAGTACATGTATGTCAATAATCTTGGATGGTCTATGACATATCAAGCTAGAATCCTTCTTTGTATATAATGAGAAATGGTTAAGATGTTCATTGCTAAAACCTGAGGTCATGGGTTCAGACTCTACTAGGGGCTAGCTCCAGATTCCTTCCAATATGCTACCTGTATCGAATGAACATTCCAGCAATGTATGATTAACCTAACCCATAGCTATAGTCATAGTCAAGCTGAAAAAAAAGAGTGAATAATCTAAACTCAAATCCAAACTGTCTTCCTTCTTATTAATTTACAAACAAGATGTTGCACATACTAAATATCATCAAATAAATTAGTTTTTTAAAAAAAGAAGCTGTCATTTACTGATAAATTAACATGTCATGCCAGCTGTCAGTCAAGTAATTAAAATACCAATTAAAATTACTACCTTCAAAAACAAGAGTATCATTGAAAACTATGGATGCCCCCTGAAGCAACATAACAATGGAAGAAAAATCATTACATCAAATAATAAATAGAAGAGGCAATTTTATTGAGGAGATAATTTAAAGAACAAGAGGGCCTTAAACTGCCTAATATCGCCCACCTAGCTACCATTGGTTATATACACGGTAGTTCTAAAAAGTACTAGTAACAAGAAAGTATGTCTGTAGGTCAAGTGACCACTGGGTGCCAAAGGGTATGATTTGAACAGTCTTGGCAATGGACCACTAGTAGGCAGTGCCACAAGCCAAATATCTAAGCTCTGAGCTTTATTGTCTGGGACAAGAAGACTATGAAAGATGTTCCTATATCTCTCAAATTAATATCAAGTGACCCACTGGGCAGGGTCTATTTTTACCTGAGGGTCATGATTTGACAATCTTGTTAGAGGCCCCCATCAGGACCATAAGTAAATGCTATCTGCCAAATATCTCAGCTCTAAGCCATTTGGTTTGAGACAAGAAGATTTTTATAAAAATTTTCTTATATTATATAAGCTTGGTAAAAACTGGTAACTAAGCGGTGGGGTCAATTTTAACCTGCAGTTTCCTGATATGTATAACCTTGGCAGAGGTCCACTACACAATGAAACATTCCAATTGTCTTAGCTCTGGGCCTTGTGGTTTTAGACAAGAAGATTTTTTAAGGTTGTCCTAATTATTATATATTAAGCCTATATGAAATCTGAATTGAAGTGACACCACAATGGCCCGCAGGGGTCATAATTTGTACAATTTTAATAGAGGTTAGCTTGGCAATGCTAGATGCAAAATAATTCTAATTAAGTTCTAGTTTTGGAGAAGATTATTTTTTTCTTCCACTGTATAGTCTAGAAATCTGTGTAAAATCAAGTGACCCACTGAGAGGTGTATGGAACGCCAAATCTACATATACTCAAATATTTGAAGAGGTCTTTAAATAATTGGGTCTTGATGTTTAGGGCAAAAATGAACTGAAGACCTCTCCATCAATTGAAGATATCAAAATTAAGGGATTTCAGCTGTTTTTAAGAGCCGAATTGAGTTGAAGAGGTCTCAATTGATTTGAAGACCCGAATGTTTTTAGGTGCTACAAATTAATTTATAGAGGTCTGAATTCAATTACAGACCCTAAACAATTTGAGGGTGAAATTCAATTTTAGATGTCTTGAATTGTACCAAATTTACATATACTCAATTATTTGAAGAGGTCTTCAAATATTTGGAGAGCTCTGTAAAATATTTGGAGAGGTCTATAAATCAATTTGATGTCAAAAATTCGTTTGTAGGGGTTTAAACCATTAATTTGGAGACATCTATAATTCAATTGAAGAGGTCTCCATTTAAATTGTAGACCCTATAATTGTTTTATAGCGCAAAAGAAATGAATTAATGATATCAAAAATTGATTTTGAGAGGTCTATAATTGAATGTACCGCTTCAATTGTATTATTTGAGAGCTCTCTATTTCAAGGTTGTACATGGATTATATTGAAGCGCGGTACAAATGAATAAGAGACCTCTCAAACAATTTTGATATCATTAATTCATTTCTTGCATGCTGTAAAACAATTATAGAGGTCTCTAATTCAATTGGAGACTTCTTCAATTGAATTTAGATGTCTCTAAATCGATGGTTTAAACCGCGCTACAAGCAATTTTTGATGTCTTTAATTAATTTGTAGACCTCTCCAAATTTTTTTCAGAGCTCTCCAAATATTTAAAGACCTCTTTAAATACTTTAGTATATGTAGATTTGGCATGTATAACATCGATTTCAAGATATCTAAAATTGAATTTCACCGCGCCAAATAGATTTAGAGAGGTCTCTAATTGAATTCAAGACCTCTATAAATTAATTTGTAGCGCGTATAAAACAATTACAGAGGTCTTCAAATCAATTAGAGACCTCTTCAATTCAATTACAGAGCTCTTAAAAACAGCTGAAATACACCTTAATTTTTGATATCTTCAATTGAATTGGAGAGGTCTTCAATTCATTTATTGCGCGCTTTAAATCAATTTTTGATATCAATAATTGAATTAGAGAGCTCTCCAATTAATTAAAGACCTCTCTATTACAATTTTTGTGCGCTATAATTATTTGGAGATATCTCTAATTGAAATTGAGACCTCTAATATTATTTGAAGAGCTCTCCAAATATTTAAAGACATCTTCAAATATTTGAGTATATGTAGATTTGGCGTTCCAGAGGTGGGGTCAATTTTGATCCCGTGATCATGATTAAAATTTTCCCTATATAAACCAATATAAAATCAAGTAACCCCATGCCGGGTGTCATGATTTGAACATTCTTGGTAGATTATCACTAGACAATACTACCTGCTAAATACCTAACTAGGTCCTAAGTTTTGTGCCTTGTGGTTTCAGAGAAGATTTTTAAAGTTTTTCCTACTGATAGAAACCTACATGTAAGGTCAAGTGACCCTCACTCCTTACTTCTATTCATTAGCGATATGTAATCTTCTGACCTAGCACACTATCACTACAGTACTTTTGTACTGCCTTATACTTTCACTTTCGCTTTATTTGTTTACACGAGGATTTAAAGGTAGACAACTCTTGCAAATGATATGACGAGAAAATCAGCAAAACCATTAGATACTTTGAAAAGCATTCTTTTTCAATAAAGTTGTAAAAAAATTAACTCAAGTCAATAAGATTTCTAATAAAATATCATGAAAAAAAACACTTAAAGCTTAAAATGATAAGTTAAGTTTAACAAATGGTCCCTAGAGTTTATAGCAACAGCCAATCAGGAGTCGCCTCGGCCAATTTAGTACACTAATTAAATATGTAGTAGATTAGATGTGTTTCAGTTCCATGTCAGTAAATTTTCGGCAAAAACGATGCAGTTTAAACTAAGATACATTAAAGATGGCAAGTGGAAGTGACAAGTCGGGTAAGTTTGACTGCAGGACAGCACCCTACTGGTTGGGGACCACCAAACCTGGACGACCATCAAACCGGACACTTGTTTAAACGCGTGAATATTTTCTTAATATTTACAATCATATGGTGTTGATCAAACAGACACTTGATTTCCATCCACAAAGGTCAACAACAACAGTTTAATGTAACTATTTGACCAGATATCTCACTATTTATTTTGTCAGTCACTAAAAGCATGCTTACATTGTCGGGGGAAAAGTGGAAAGTGACAGACTGTGCAAGTGCAATATTTCTGAGGCCCAGCAACAATAATTTCACAAGTTAAACCTTTCATCTTGATACTTCATTAATGTGTCAAATGATTGATACAGTTAACATAATTTAAAAGCTAACATCACAATTAAACAAATCTACTTAAACTATCTGTCCGGAAACATGGTACAGTTGGTCAATAAAATATAGCAATTTGGTAACCCCACAGCCAGGCCTCAAAATTGTGATTGATTTAATCTGATGGGTTAACAAGTTTGCTTTTCGTTTCGGAGAAGAACCTAACTTTCTACTGGTAAAATTTTGGTTGCTAGGTACAAAAATTGTCAGAGTAATCGAAAATTATGTTTGAAAAGTGTCCGGTTTTAGGACTCTAGCCAGCAGAGCTCTATATACTCAGTTCCGAACTCAATTTGAATTATACAGTACTACACATTATTAATATACAGTAGTAATTATGAAGTTTGAGATTAAATCAGAGAAAATGGAACGTATCCTGTTGGGTTAAGTGGTTACAGTGTTTGCTTCTGAGGTAGAGGACTTTAGCTTGATCACCCAAGGCCGCTGCATGGTGAGGTGTCTTCTGGAGAGGAAACACAAGAGCCCTGACTTGCAAATTGTAACAGTAATGAAAGATTGCTGATATTTTCAAATGATAAGTGATTGTTAAAGTTGCCTTTTAGGCCACTAATCATCAATCTGTGAAATGAGGAAAAATTATTTCAAGATTTTTTATCAAACAAATCAAATAAGTATGTTATCAGTTAATTCACTACTGGCATGACTCGAACTCGAAATTTTTTAAAGCAGAGAAGTTGTAGTAGAAGTAGATGATGCTGTAATCATTGTGATTTAGATAGTTGATAGTTCAGCCAACCCTTGGATTTCTCCTCGGGGGTGAAACTTTCACTTAAGACTCCTGACAAGATGAAGAGACACTCCGTGTAAACAACACAATCTCTCAGTAGGGAACACCCTTGGGAACACAGAAATGTGTTTTTCATGGGGAGATGTTGTTCTCGAAAGGTTGATTCCTTATATAAATTGATGCGACGGGGAAGAAAATGTGTATCTTTTAAGGGAGGTTCTTGCTCTAGCTAGGTGTCATTCAGGGAGGTTGGACTGTAGTTGTTATCATTCAGTGAGTGTAACTGGTCAGCCTAATGGCATCAGGTTTACTTGTCCATAGCAATAACTTAAATGTTTTAATTCTAACCTGCCTGTAGAACCATTACTTATTAATTACAAACAGAAATTCAAATAAAAACTTAAATCTTTTAATGGTACAAAATGTAATGTATAAAGTACTATTGGTACCTAAATGTGTCTTAAAGATGGGTTACATGAATAAATTATGAAATGCCTGGCACAAACTTTGCTGCACATATACAATTCAACACCTTAGTACTTGAACACTGTGCTAAGTTTAAAGACTCTTTCATTGCAGGAGATGATACCTATGATAGCGCCTTACAAAGATTGATGAAGGAATGCTTGCCACCAATACTTGTTGAAATTGCTGACAAAAGACCGTCAGACCCAATACAATACATGGCACACAGTCTTTACAAATACAGGGTAAAATTTTTTTTTTCAAATTGAGGAGAAAACATCAAGCATTTCAAATTCATACAAAATACATGCAGCATACCTTAGTGTTTAGTTCTCACTGTAAATTCAATCTGACTAAAGTGCATGATCTTCCTGAACAGAAGTAGTGTTTCGAGTTGATTTTAATCAGATTGCTGTAAATTTTACTTGAGTATTCCTGTGAACAATCAATGGCACCCACTACCCAGTACTGTCTAAATGAAAGGGCAAGTTCATTTTAAAATTTGGCATACTAATAAATGGGACCAACTTGGCGGCTGATTGTGGAAATTTCATCAAGAAGCAACTGGTACTTTCAGGCTATGGCAAGTTAAAGTGCATTTGCATTTTCACTTTCATGTGTGTATGAGACATGCCACTTACCTGACTTTATATAGACAAAAGCTAAAATTATATGACCAAAATCTTCATTTTTTTTTTTTAGCTATGTTTAAGTATGTAAACCTTATGATACATTTTTGGAAAAGACTAGCCAATGAAATTCTAGCTTTTGTGATGCACTACCTTATCTTTTTTACATCAAATTGTAGCTAAAGTTCTTGCAACTTAAGTAACTACTATAATATTACTTCTTCCTGGATTTCTTCCCAGTACTTTTGCTGTAAGATGGGATGATAGAGGTAATATGGTCAAATACAGCCAACAGGATTCAAACCCATGACCTCCCTGTAACCTGGTAACTAATGGCAAATATATGATACATGTACAATGTAAACATTACACTTTTGCAGGGAAAAGAAGATGCTGCATTGTTTAATACACAGTCTACTAGAGTCCAAAGTGCTGTTGGCAATTCTGTAGAAACCATTCACTCAAAATCTGAATCAAAGTACCGAAATGACTTACAGCCAGAACGTGTGAGGCAGAGTCTTCTGGCAAAGGGAATGATTGTCGAGAGTAAGGAAGACTTTATAGATGTCAGTGAAGACTTTGATGTTTTTAATATCAGTAACAGAATGGTGCATGAACAGTGTATGGTTGCGATGAAACTGATTGGAGATATCTTTGATGAAGATGACATTTCATGACGATGGTAGCATTTACTAGAAAGGCATTAGTTATTGTAAGCTCTGTGATGTTATAGCCATCAATGTCTTACATCGTTGAAAGAGTACATGTATGTTAAACAATGTGTAGATATATGTTACAGCTGTTATAATGGTCAATATATTGCTCTTTAATAAATTAAATGACTTCCAATATAATCATGGCCATTATAGAACAGGTATTATCGTATAAATACATTCTCTATTCCATCATAATTATGATTTATATACAAGTCATGGAACAAGCTACAAATAGATCACATTGCTTTATACCCAAACATAGAGTCTTAACTAAATGATCCAGTTGTCATCTAAAAGCATGAAATACATGTACATGTATCACAATCAGACAGTCCTCCTCTCCAAGCATGAATTACAGTAGAAATCATAAAATTTTAATTTGAAAACTTTTTGCTGACTAAGGACATTGTTTTTTTTATATTGCAATTTTGTGAAATTCTTGGCTGGATTTATACTTGTACTCAATTATTCTTCATTGTGAAAAAGTTTCCATTTTCCAATAATTATAAAATGTAAATCATAAAAGCTGAGAAAATATATGAAAATTTGAATATGCCATGTCAGTCTGCCTACGTGGTCAAGTGGTTAGTCGCTGACATGAAATCACAGTAACCACTCATAGATTGAGGGCCTTGGGTTCAAACCCTGCTACCAACCATGTCTCTTTATGTGAGAAAGTTGGCAGTTTCTCACTGAAGATAGGAGTCTAGTACTGGTTCTTCCCATGAACAATAGTTAGGTAAACTGTGGGCTTGTTAAAATGACTAAAATATGACTAGAACCAGCGTTTAAATTTTAAACTCCTACAACAAAACAATGCCATGATGTCTTTTAATCAAGGACTAGAATAGCTTGTGGCTTGTCTGTAGCATGACACATTTGACCATTCATCTTGAAATATTTATTTTCACATACTGTGATGTGTAAACAGTAGCAATATTTTTAGTTAATCATGTAATGTTGACAATTAGTATAACAAAATGCTTTTAATTGCATATAAATAATGATCCGTTGATTATTTGTAAAACAAATGCTTGTATTTTATGATGCACACATTTGTTAAAGTGACATTACACACATTTTTTTCAAGAAAAAATCCAGCTGAAATAGGTGTGTGTAAAATGGGATGAGGAAATAATAGCTTTTAACCCAATACACCAAACTCTTCCTGCTACCAGTACGAAATAATAACTTTCCAAATATAACTTTTCCTATTTTGACTGGGAGAGTCAATTTAAAAAAGCCCAACTGAGTTGCTTCCCTTCTGCTGCCGAAATCTTTCTACCAACAACTACAACAACACAAGGGAGATCACTGCGAAGGAAGGACTATTATTTTATTTGTCCAATTTTTTTATTTCTAAAGCACCAACTTCAAATACTAATGCGGCATTATCATTAGTTTTACACATTTAAATGCACAGCAACCGAAAATTGCTTTTATAAAACTGTCACAAAAAATACACTATGTGCAGTAAGATGAGCATAATGTCACTTTAAATAAATGCATCCAATTTTTTGTCATGTAAACACTTG
The DNA here is from genome assembly GCA_022818135.1 of Saxidomus purpurata. Lineage (NCBI taxonomy): Eukaryota > Metazoa > Mollusca > Bivalvia > Venerida > Veneridae > Saxidomus > Saxidomus purpurata. The sequence continues at coordinate 50,338,049 of JAFMSR010000011.1, forward strand.
TTTGATAACTGTTGTCAGTAAAAAGATTTCTTACAGAAAAAAATGGTGACATGACTTAAGTAACACTCACAGGACACCCATAACAATAAACATGCGGCTAAATTTACTAACTTGATGAACAATTAGATTGTGTATCTTTATTTTCCTCCAAACTTGAAGAACTGATAAGCATTATACAAAGCCAGAGCAAAACTCATTTAAATTGTCGATGTAAATTGACATAAATTTGTCAGGCTCTGCAGTTGTCACTATTTTCTAATGTAAGGCCATCAAGAGTAACCAGACCTACAACCACTTTGACCATTTAGAAAGGACATCTAAGTAACCATTTCAGTTTTTTAGGTGGTATAACATTTTACAAGCTGGATAATAAAGCAAGATTTTCCAAGAGTAACACAGTGAAAGACTACTTATTATGTAAAATGTAATATCGACACTTCAACCTGATGGCAGTTAAAGCTTCTGTCTTACTGGGATTATGTACCCTAAATACTCGATCATGTTCCTGTGTGTACTCAACTAACTACATGTACTACTGTCCCTGATGGGGCTGTGTACTCCCACAACACAACTGCATAAGGTCCCTGTTGGCACTGTGTGCTCTAGCAACTTCATAATGTCTGTGCTAGAGCAGTGTTCTAACATCTTCATAATGTCCCTGCTCCTGAGCGTAACTGCCCATTCTGATATAAAAGTGAAAGCTGTAGAATGTATGCATGATAACTTGGAATTCTCTAAAGAAGGTCAACATTGAAAATCTGTTGCAACCTGAGGCATAACTATGGTCCATAAGCTTCAATATGAGAGTGGAGGAATAACAAATCAAATTCAAGGTCATCTTTGAAAAAAAAATGCAAAAACTCACATACACAATAAGAAAACAAGAGGACCAAGATGGCCCTAAATGGCTCACCTGACTATCATTGTCTATAATAGCAGAAAGGGTCATTTCTGACCTGGGGATCTGATTTGAACAATCTTCATAGAGGTCCACTACATAATGCTATATTCCAATTATCTAAGCTCTGGATCTTGTGGTTTCTAAGCCTATGTAAAATCAAGTGATCTCCCAGGCTGGATCAATTTTGACCTGGGGGTCATGATTTGTAGTCCACTAGGCAAAGATACATGCTAAATATCTAAGCTGTAGGCTTTGCTGTTTCAGAGAAAAAGATTTTTAAAGTTTTTACTGTATAAGCCTATGTAAAATAAAGTGACCCACCTGGGCGGGGTCAATTTTGACTCATGGTTCATAATTTGAACAATCTTGGTAGAGGTCCACTGGACAATGCTACATGCAAAATATCTAAGCTCTGGGTCTTGTGGTTCTTGAGAAGATTTTTAAAGGTTTTCCTTTCCATTGTCATGACAACCAGAGTTCTGCATGGAATGGAATTCTTTGGAACACATTTGATAGAGCTTCATGCAAGAAGCATCCTTGCCAAGCTTCATCAACATTAGCCCAGTGGTTTCAGAGGAGATGTCGTTTGAAGAAAATGGCAGACATACAATGGACGTCGAGTGATCCTAAAAGCTCACCCTGGCACTTTGTGCCAGGTGAGTTAACAAGGAACTGTCCTGTGAAGTTTGGTTGAAATTTGCCAAGCGCTTAAGGAGGAAATGTCATTTAAAGGTATATCTAAATTCAACTCTAACAGCCATTTTGTGCAGCAAAGTGAAACAGTTTTAACAATTTGGTTGGGCACTATGATCTATCCAAAACATTTGTTAAGGTTGGTGACTGGATGAATGACAATTGTTTTTATTCTTGAATATGAACTTGTCTGTGAGCAAAATTTATTTTCTAAGAATATCTGATATTGCTACTTTTTCTGATTGGACAGATTTCAAATCTGAACATAGTATTAAATATTCAGATTTATATGTGCTTGCAAAAGAAAGGTTTAAAATTCCAAGCATTGGCTACAGATTTGTATAGCAAAAAACTTGCAAACTTAGGTACCATACAACCATGTATGCGGTATGTATGAAACTACAGTTACACTGTGTTGAACAAATAAATAACTAGAACTGACCTTTTAAACAATTTTAATTTCAAGACTGAGATGTATCTCATTTTGATTTTTTTTTGTCAAAATAAAGAAGATAATGTAAAATAAAACAAAAAACATGTTCTTTCATGTTCTACTTCATAAATAACAAATACAAGTCAAGTACCGAAGATCTAGAAAACTATGCATTTCATAATTTATTACATATGCAGTCTAACCTGCATTAGTGGTCACCTGTATATAACGTGACCCTGTCTGTAATGGTCAGTTTAAGGTGCGATGGTAGGAAATCACTCTAAATGTAACCTGTTTATAGCGTTACCCTGTTTAACGCCGTCAGCGGCCACTTATTTTAGTCCGGAACAGATTATATAACGGCCAATGACAAAAAAAAACAGCGTGCAAATATATCAGCAATTAGCCGGAAGCATTAAACAGCTGATTGAAACCGATTAAATGTGGATTATGATCATTGAAAATGTGTGAATAATACATAAATTTTAAAGGATTAGATCAATTAGGTGAGTTTGTTTGGTTTGCTTGATATTATAGTGATTATCTTGAGCAATGATTGAGTGATGTCGTTTTTATGCAGGAGATTTTTTATGAATTTCCGTGATTTTGAGTAAGTTTGATCGAAAACTATTCAGGTTAATTGAAATCATTAGGTATAAAATCTATGACAAGGCAGTCTGTATGCCAGTTTTTTCCCAGTATGTCTTCACCTAAACGTAAAGCGCTTTCGTTAGAAGAATGAGTTTGTGTAATAAAAGCGTTTGAATGTGGGAATAGTTCTCCAAAACTTGCTAATCAATTCTGTGTGGGAAGAACACAGATTCAACAAACCATCAAAAGGAAGACTGTCTCAGTATGAAATTGACACGAATTACATTAAAAGCATTAATGAGTGTATCATATAAATTGATATGCCATATGTGTTATGTAATAAACTAGCGTAACTAGATATTGTCTTATTTTATCAAATTTTTATCATATCCTTGTCAACCTGGATATAGTGGTCACCTGTCTATAGTGGTCACTTTCGCCCAGTTCCCTTGCTGACCACTACAGGCAGGTTAGACTGTACATAGGTATGAGTATAGTAAAAAGATTTCTAGAACAAACATAACTGCATGTTCAATCAGTCCTCCTAAACCATACTGAAAGCTTTTACCAAACAACACTTTCTTGATGGGATTTAGCAGGACTTGGGGAAACATTTCTGTGAAGTAGTTTTGAAATTGAGCCAGCAAATTTCCAACATAAAGAATTTGTAAGTTTTAATCTTTTAGTCGTTATGGCAATCAGCATTCTGCAAGGATCAACTAGGTTTTAAGAAATCTGACAAAGGTCAATACAAAGATGGCTGTCATGAAGTTTCACCACAATTGGGTAATCTTTATGGTTAAAATGCAATTCCTTAACATCGAAGAAGTACTTTGTTTGCATGACAAACTACACAATGTTTAATATTAGGTCTAGCCGACCAACTTGGTCATCTGTTATTCAGGGATATAACCAAAGGGATAGAATATGTCTTTGGTATAACTATATAAACACCAATTGCAATGTTCATCTGGAGCTATTCTTGCTGAAAAATAAACACCAAATTTTTCCATACTGCGTAACTCAGATATCTTCCATCTCATCTTCTTTCAGCATATCAGTAAAAAGACTTAGTTTTTGGTGAGCCTTAATTTTTGCTCCCCTCTCTGAACGACCTAACAGAGGTCTCTCTCTATCTTGAGGATGTACCTCTAACTTTGTTCTCTTCTCTTTCGGGCTTCTTATCTCCAATTTTACAACTTTCCATTGCACACTTCCAGTTTCCTTTTCTGTTATTTGTTCTTGTTTAGTTTTTAGTGTTGTAGAACATGCAACTTTTGACTTGGCAACACTATTTGGCACATTTTGTGTTCTATACTGCTTCAAATTTCTCAATTTAGCTAAACTATATCTTGATATTCTGTTAGGATCTTTTTCTTTCTTTAGTTTGTTAGACTTTTTCTTTGACTTTTTAGCAGTCATTTTTACAATGTCTACAACATCAGTCTTTTTTTTTTTTCCTTTGCCTTTTAACCCAAGGGAAGTTTTTGCCTTCCCTTTGGCAGACTGTGAAAGAATTTTTTTAGACTTGTATGGAGATTTGACAGACTGGTTTCCTGTCATACCCCAAACTGTTGATACACATTTACCTGTATTTTGAATATTTGGAAAATTGGGTAGATTTTGAAAATATGAACCAGTCTGTGACCGACAGTCTGCTGGAGAAAATGTGTTGTTCACAAATGGGACATTTACATTAAAATTATTAAACATGATGTCATTAGTGGAAGCACCATACACCATCAGGGGAGCAACCATTCTATCTGTTGAATGTGGCATAACATTTTGACCTGAATTTGGTAAAGTCCCAAAGTCATTTGTCTGCATGACCTGAATGTTCGGATCATCATTAAAATCCTCATCCACATTTTCGAAGTTATGTGAGTTTAACACAGCATTGCTTTCTTGCCATTGATCTGTCTCTTGTGCACTGAAAAACAAAAGAAAAAAGCTTAATTAAATTGTATCTTTACTAATCATAGTCTGGTACCCTGCATTAACTTGTTTGTACATATCTTTAACAACCAAAGTCTGGTACCCTGCATTACGCTGTTTGTATCTTAAAAAAGTTACAGTCTATTGCGAAGCATACAACTATAAAATCAAAGTACTGAAATATGGATGGAACACGGCTAGGATAAGGCACTATTCAAGTTTTACCTCTCTGGTAAAAATCAAGTATAATTCATTAAATATTCACGTAAAATAAATTGCATACAGAAGTTATAAAACATTTTGTTGTCATTTTATACACATACTTTCAAGTTTCATTTATATATTGCGTGTACTCATTCATACATCTAGTTTAAGATTGGACTTAAAATCCCAGCTGATTACACAAGTGTGTGTGCATGCATTTTCAAGCACAAGACATAGAATAATTATTACTTGATAAATATACAGTATTTTTTTAATAAAACGCCCAACCTGTTATTTTTTCTTCAAACTGATATATATATTATAATATACTATGATTTTGATGGTTCTATGTTTTTATTTACTTGATTTTCATCGTACTATATTGAATGGCGTATGAATGAGTTCAAATGGATGTAATAAGGGTTACTGCGCATTTGGACTGGAGTGGTGCCGTAGTATTTTATTACTGAAAGTATTGCCTAAACACCAGTTTAAAACATACAGACTATCCCTAGTTCATAACTATTACCAAGCTACTTGTGACACCTTGCTCTGACAAAACCTCAGTAAACAAACAGACTATCCCTACCAAGCTACTTGTGACACCTTGCTCTGACAAAACCTCAGTAAACAAACAGACTATCCCTACCGAGCTACTTGTGACACCTTGCTCTGACAAAACCTCAGTAAACAAACTGTAATAGAATATTGTAAATTGGGTCATTTTCAAGTGATAAAAAATTTACTTTTAAATTCGCAAAAGGAGAAATCTGTAAATGTAAAACGATGTGAAATGAATCTTTCGTGAGATCTTTAAATTAGCAAGGTGGGAAATTTGCAAAAATAGCGTAAATTAGATAATGGCGAATACTACCCAATTTATGGAACGTGTAATTTGAAGAGAAATCACCTTGTTGCATTATTACATTGTAAAATATGGTAATCACGTAGCTAGCAATCTATATGCAGTTGAACCAGTTCAAGAGGTCATAATGAAGCATTATCTTGTAACACTTAGATTGTATAACTTGGCTGCATGACTTTCACACTTTCTCTCTCAATGCCTTTGTGGTCAAGTGAATAAGGTCACCAACTTGTAAACACTAATCCCTCTCACTGATTGAGGGTCATTAGTGGGTGCCCTGCCACAAAACTGATTCTTTGAGAAAGTTGTCAGTTTCTAACAGAGGATGGCAGTTTAGAGCTGGACCTTCCAAGGAACAATGATTAAGTGACTACCTATACACAACTGAAATACGGTACTTTTGAAAGCAGCATAAAAACCACTTTGATGATTCTGTTCTATAAACCTTTCCCACAATACCTTTGGTTTTGTTCTTTCCATACCCTGTATCCAGAGTATATTCTGAAGTTTTGTTGAAGTAACAGCAAGCATAATTCCTCAACCCTTCCTTGGAAAAATGGGTAGAATTGAAGAATCTGTAGGAAATAAAAAATAAAGTATGTTAGAACTTGGAAATGAACTGGGCTGTGCAGAAACTGATGTAGGTCCTTGCAACCAGGATGGATTTAGATCAGCTCACATGTATATACATGTACATGCCACATACATGTACATGTAGATTCTATCTGAAGGACAGGAACTCTGTAGGCACCGAGACACGGGAAAGCATCAGACATGCAAGTTGCCTCACGAATTGTGCAAATTGTACCCTAGAGCATTTTCAGCTATTGAACACAAGGGTAAGGTAACTGTAAAAGAACTCTAACCAGCAAAAGAAATCAGACAAAGTCTTAGCCCTGGTACCAGCTTGTATGTAAACTGCTTTCACCTAGCTCATTGCAAACAACAATTACAAGCTGGGAACCAGCTATCCTTGCCTTGCTGAAGGGTTATTACATTTTGGCTCTTTAATGAGGAAAATATGACACTTTAGTGTGGAAATTAGCCGTAAACACTCCAATATATCCACTTCATCCTTGGCTTATGAGGTATTATTTTATAGAATAATATCACCTTTAATTCATTTCAATACATACTATGCATATGATGAATACTTTGAGAAATAAATTAATCTTAAGAATACAGTCATGTCTTGTTTGCAGATATTTTATCCATGGATTCTTTTGTGTACCTCAGTCAAGTTTTATGGCATTTTTCTTGGAGATTTTTTTTTTTGAGATCTTATGTTCCTGCTTCTTTTTTAACTTGGTCACTATCAAGAAAATAACTAAATTTTGCCGACAAAAACCAAACTCTGTGCAGAGCTGCTGTCTTAATAGGTGAACTTACTTGATGAACCACATTGTCAAATGCTGGAAAGTCCAATTTGGTATTGGTAATGAACCTTCTTCTTGCATCACTGACCAGTTTCTAAAAATAGAAATATATAAGGTTTGATATAAATCTCTTAAACATCATGGCATTCATTTTTACAGGTGTTTGTTGCAATGTGATTTCAATGGCAAGCTGGGTAAACTGATACACTTGTCCTAACATTTGTACTGTCCTGATGTAGTCTTATTTGACCTGGTGACCTAATTCTTGTTCCAAAATAACCCCAGTTTTGAACTGGGCCAACCATCATGATGATTGGGCTTAAAATGTTGCCTCAAAAGGTAGATGTGAACAGACAGATGACAGATGCCAGACAATGGATCACAAAAATTAAACTTAGAGCACTTCACGCTCATGTGAGCTAACAAGACCGCCAAGATGGCCCTAGATAGTGCTCACCTGTATATCAATTGCCAATAATACAAGGGGTCATGATTTTAACATAATTTGTAGAGGTCCACTACACAATGCTTAGTAACATTCCAAATATAGAAGCTCTGCCTGTGGGCCTTGTGTTTTTTTAAGTTTTCCCTATATAAGCCTATGCGAAATCAAATGACCCCCTCCCCCCACCAAGGAAGGGTTAATTTTTAACCGAGGATCATGATTTGAACAACCTAGGTAAAGGTCCACAAGGCAATGCTACATGCTAAATATCTTTATATTATAAAGTTTTAGGCCTTGTGGTTTCAGAGAAGAAAGCTTTTAAAGTTTTTCCTATGTAAATTCAAGAGACCTCCCGGGCTGAGTCAATTTTGACCCAGGGGTCATGATTTGAATAAACTTGGTAGAGGTCCATTAGGCTATGCTACATTCCAGATATCTAAGCTCTAGGCCCTGTGGTTTCAGAGAAAAAATTTTTAAGTTTTTCCTATATAAGCCTACGTAAAACTAAGTGACCCCCCCCGGCAGGGTTAATTTTGACCCGGGGCTCTTAACTGAACAATCTTTGTAGAGGTCCACTAGACAATGCTACATGCTAAATATCTAAGCTCTAGGCCTTGCGGTTTCAGAGAAGAAGATTTTTAAAGTTTTTCCTATATAGCCTATTTAAAACCAAGTGACCCCCCTTGCGGGGTCAATTTTGATCCAGGGGTCATCTTGGTAGAGGTCCACTAGATAATGCTACATGCCAAATATCTAAGCTCTAGGCCTTGTGGTTTCAGAGAAGAAGATTTTTTTTAAGTTTTCCCAATATAAGCCTATGTGAAACTAAGTGAACATCCCTGCATAGTTTCATCAACATTGGCCCAGTGGTTTCAGAGGAGATGTCGTTGGAATCAAAATGTTGACGGACGATGGACAATCCATTAGAAAAGCTCCTCTTGGCTAATAAGAAAAGCCATTTCTCATCTGATATTTGACAGTTAAAAAATTGATTCAAACTTAACATGTTGAAAATACTTACATCAAAATTAATGTTTCATAAAGTTGCTGTTTCAAAACTACAAGAATATTTTGTGTAACTTTGGGCCACACAGTTTCACTTCTGTGAAAATCTTTTGGAAGGTTATCAAGGAAAAGGTAACAGAGGTCACTGTGACCTTGACTTTGACCCACTGACCCCAAATACAGTAAGAATCATCGACTCAGTGAGACTAATCATCAAATGAAGTTTGAAGACTGGTTTTTATAACTTGATATCAAAATATTGAGCGATTTTCAAAGTCTGGGTCACTGTGACCTTGACCTTTGATGATCATCATTCTACATGAGAGTCAAATGAATATTATTCAGTTATCAAACCAAACATTTACACTATTACTATTTTTCAAGATAATTGAGTATAAAATATGGATTCTACACTGTTCAGAGGGGTTTTCCTGACCTAGAAATCTTCAAGATAAACATTCTGATTAATTTTCCTGATGACTTGGGGTCAGTTGTAGCCTATAGTGTTCACAAGGTGTTTCTATGATTTGGCGTTGTGTCCTAGTTTTTTATCTGATGTGACCAAGTTTCAAACTTGACCTAAAGTTCATCAAAGCAAATTAACATTATATAGCAGACTACATATGATTGGGTACAAAATGTGGATTCTTGATTCTTTGATTTGGCCGGTCAACCTAGTTTTTGCCCCCTGGTACCCAGTTTCTAACTTGATCTAGTTTTCTGACCAATTTTCAGGATGATTGGGTGCAAAATGTGAGCTTATAAAAAAGTAAACCCTATCCATGTTATAAAATCATGTTTATCATTTTAATACAAGCATGACTGTACAATACACAATTCCTGGTTGTCTATTAACCTTGACCCCACTAAATTTTCAAAATGGACTTGTCCATCTATCGAATTATATAGAACCATAATGTACTCATAGTGAGTCTACTAACTGAATAGGGAACAGAAAAATCATCATCAGTCTTGCTAGGCATGGGTATTGCCAGAATTTTCTATATGTTGCAATACACCGCAACATATTGTGATATATATTGCAATATATTCAGAGTGAATAACTCTTACCAAAATATACTTTGAAATACAATGTATCATAACTTTGTTACAGTATGGTAATAAAGTAGTTTAATAATTCATTGGAAATATGCCTTGTCTTTCTGCAAACAAACACAAGTGACCCCTGTTAACCTTATCAGCGTCCATCTCCTGGAAATTAAAATAGTGGAAACACAATTTAAATGATTCTAACTCTGTCCATTTCTTTGTCAAAGAAGAGAATGTTGGGCATACCAACCAGTTTTGTGACAACTCCTAAATACAATGTACACCCTTAAAACTTGACTTGGATATACAAATATCCTACCTAATTTCTTTAATGAACTCTTTTCTAGTTTCGAAATCTTTACTTGAACACTATTCTAACTGTGAACAGATTCAGACAATTCCAATGGAAAGATGAAGGAGTAAATCTGCCCCCTCTGGTGAAATTAACTGGAGACTAAAGTCACTAATTACTGTTCTATCCGTAGAAACAGCTTAAAAATTACCTTTTCTTAAATTCGGGAGTTTAATTCCCCAGCTTGCCATGAAAATCAGATTGCAACATCCGCCACTGGTAACTTTGTTTGTTTCTATACTGCGACATTTTACATAAACCAATGCCTATTGCAAATGATTTTTGAAAAATATCACTTATAGGTTACTAGTTATAGGTGTCTGCCGCTCATCCCCAAGGTTGTCTCATATAACACCAGTACTGATTTTTCCAGGAAGCAGACTCAAGTGTGACTCGATAAGCTACCGGTACAAGTTTTCTTAACAATCGAGCTAAAATAAAGTTACTATAACAAAAGGGACAACATGCTTCCTTTTCAACTGCTGGTACACAGACAAGCGTTTAGAGTTTTGACATTTGCATCTTTTAAAATTACCTACCATTTAAAATGGTCCATTTTTAACAATACACCTGTGCATGACTATTTTTTAAAAGGCATGCAATTACGTCTTTAATTGATCAGACTATTCTAATACATGTATATATGCAAAGTCCCTTTACTAACGAATTTGAAAAATAAGTAGTTCTAAGCTGTTTCATGGATGAACAGCACTCAGTGGCACTTATTTTCATAAATTAGCACATTAAATAAGTAACTGAATGAAACACTGGTTGTTTAAGATGAACAGTCAGTACATACATAAATGCACTTGTACCAACATACTCTTCAATAGGAGGTTGTTTTTTATAAAACGTCTCCCCTATTCATATGCAATAGCTCCCTGAAAAATCAACTGACCATAATGCAATAATGATTTGCACAACTAAGCTTGATAAGGATCCCTCCTGTGCAATTACATCAAAATGTGGCAAGAGGTTTCAGAGATGAAGCCCAGACAAGCAATATGATGTTCTGTATGTGTAAAGTTTAAATGGCAGTAACTTGGTGAGAAATCAACTGATGGAAATGTGCTGTGGATATGCACAGCAAAACTGCATTCTTATTAACCCTGTCAAATTTCATCCAAATCCAGCAAGGGATTTAGGAGATGAAGAGCAGACAAAATGTTCTATCAACAGGCACCTGTGACTCCGACCTGTGACCTCAAATTATAATATGCACAAGTAAACTGCATCCTAAAGCTTCCTCTTATGTTTAAACAAAACCCAGCTATGGGTTTTAGAGAAGAAGCTAGGAGAAAAATTCTGTTAATAAGCCTTTGACTTCAAAGACTTACAGTTACATGTACTAGTACTGGCATTTACTCACAAATCGCTTTTTTCTCCTATGTTACACTACTCAATAATTGTTTTACTTACTTTAATGAAGTTTGGTGGTAACTGCTTTAGTGCCCTATCAAACTGTATATTCTGCTGTTCATATGCTGTAGAATGTAACTGCTGTTGATGTGACTGCTGTTGATCGGCTTGCTGCACGTGTTTATGCAGTACTGGTAACCGAAACTGCTGCTGCAGCTGAGATTGACGCCTTTCTGATGAGATATTTTGCTTGAATACCCGCTGCTGCTGAACTTGTTTTTGTTGTTGTTGTGCCTGTGTATTTACATATACAAATGGACCAAATCTAGTCTCGGTTCCAGTTACAATCCCTGATGTCGTCGCAGGGCTGTAAAAAGAACAATGTTTCATTTCAAAAACCGACAGAACAATTTTTTACAAAGTGTTGACCATGTTAAAAGATTCTTAAGACCTTGAAACTAACCTGAAAATTTACTGGTATCTGATAAAAATCTGATATTTAAAGATGATAAAAAATAGTTAAAAAATCAAACCTTTGCTTTTTTAGATAAAACATAAGTTTTTATTATGTCTACCCCAAAAATTGCAATTAACCTTCAAGAATAAACTTGAACTCAATTTAAAAGTGACATTATGCGCATCTTACTGCACATAGTGTATTTTTGGTGACACTTTTATAAAAGCAGTTTTTGGTTGCTGTGCATTGAAATGTGTTAAATTAATGATAATGCCGCATTAGTATTTTGAGTTGGTGCTCTATAAATAAAAAAATCTGACTGATGAGTGATGATATGACAGGTGATTGTGTCGTTGTTGTTGGTGGTAGAGATTTCGGCAGTGGAAGGGAAGCAACTCCTGCATGCAGTTGTTTTTTCTAAAAAGACTCCCAGTCAAAATAAGAAAGTCAATATTTTGAAAGTTATTATTTCATACTGGTAGCGGGAAGAGTTTGGTGTATTGGGTTAAAAGCTATTATTTCCTCTACCGTTTTGTGCACACACCTATTTCAGCTGGATTTTTACTTGAAAAAAGTGTGCATGATTCTAATTTAACTGGCTGAAACATGCTTTCTGCAAATTCTCTCAATTTGGTGAACGTTTAAAATAAATTTTGTATAAAGTTCTTTTGAGTTATTTTGCCATAAAAAAAGCTGGCTTAAACATGAACTTTGCACATTGTCCCCTTACAGTGAGCATTTGTGCCAAATTCTTTCAAAATCCTTCAATTTGTTCAAGAGATACAGAGTGCACAGGAAATAAAGTCACATGACCTTTAATCTCTATATATTAAAATATATCTTGGACAAAGTTGGCTGAAATGTTTGCTTTGCATACCATATTAAACATTTGAGTTACTTCAAAACCCTTAAAAATGGTCAAAGAGATACGGAGAGGACATGAAACGCAGTCACATTTATTATCTTTCACCTGAAAATAAGTGACGGAAATATACACTCCATACTTCATCAGCATATTGTGAAAAGTTACTCTCAGAGTCCTTGTATTCATGGGGTCAAACCTTTGCAGGTTAGATGAATTTTTAGTCAAGTCTAAAAGTTAGACGGACTAAAAATGTGGCCATATGCAAAGGCGGGTACTTTCTCTTATTTTAGCGTTAATTTACAATTCTTATTTAATTAGTGCTGTGCATTATATGAAGGTATACTGGACCAGAATGAAAAATTCAACAGAGTTTCTAAGTCAAAAAGGGCCATAATTCAAATAAAATCCTTGTCAGAGTTACCTTCTCCTACCTATGTTTGAGGATCATGATGGTAATTAAGTATTCCAACTTTCAAAGTAATATCTCAAACAGTTCAGTCAAAAAGTGGACTGGTACAAAAAACTTAACTGAGATTCAAGTTAATAAAGGGCCTTAATTAAAAAAATCCTTGACAGAGTTACCTTCTCTTGCCTACAGATGGGGGTTATGATGCAAACAAGTATTCCAACTTTCAAAGCAATATCTTAAATGGTTAAGTCAATAGTGGATTTTACCCCTATTCAATGTATTTTCCAAGTAAGGGCATAATTCTGACAAAAACCGTTTCAGAGTTATGTACTCTTGTCTGTGGATGAAAGTAATGATGGTAAATAAGTATGGTAAGTTTCAAAGCAATATCTGTGATGGTTTTGAAAAAAAAAGGGGTGGTACGAAAATCTTAACCAAGTTCAATGCACTTTCTAAGACGAAAAAGGCCATAATTCTGACAAAAACCTTGACAAAGTCATGTACTCTTGTCTGTTGATGGTGGTTATGATGGTTAACAAGTATGGTAAGTTTCAAAGCAATACCTCTAATGGTTTTGAAATAAAGTAGTGGACGCCAATGCAGAGGCAAGTAGGATAGCTCCCTTCTCTTTGGAAAGTTGAGCTAAAAGGGCAGGGTGCAGCATCCTGCTAAAACACTCTTGATATAAAACTGAACAATTTCTGTTCAAGAAATCATGACTTTGATGTAAGGCATAAGAAGGGAGTTTTTTGAAAATTTGGAGAACAGCCAAGGGATGTGGAGTCAGTTCGAGCTAAATACAAGGTGGATGATAGATAGATACTACCCTCACTGAGTTTAGGAGTTACAGAGGAAATGCTTATCAGTCCATCAAAACGAATTGACAAATACCAACACAGCATATAGTTCTGATAGTTTATTCAACAGAAAAGTTCCAACTAAAACAACAAAATGGATATGTAAAGAACTGTCGGTAAAAAAAATTAAATTATATTAAAAAAATATATATATTGCTTCTTAAAAATGTTCTTTAACTAGAGGGCCAACATGGCCCTATATCGCTCATCTGAGACCTACTTATGACAATATTTGACCAAACTTCAACCCTAAACTATATATCAGAAACGTAAACAATAATCTGTTACCTTGACAAAACAAACATTCTGACCAATTTACATGATAATTGGGTTGGCTTTTAGCCCAGAGACCTAGTTTTTGACCCCAGATTACCCACATTCTAACTCGACCTAGATTTTATCAGGACGATTATACTGAACAAGTTTCATGAAGATCCAATGAACAAGAGGGCCATAATGGCCCTATACTGCTCACATGGCTACCATTGGCTATAATACAAGGTCATCAATTGCAAAAGGGTCAATTTTGACCTGGGGGACATGATTTGAACATTCTTGAAATATGTCAACTGGGCAATGATACATGCCAAATATCTATGGTCTAGGCCTTGTGGTTTCAGAAATAAAGATTTTAAAAGTTTTTCCTACATAAGCCTATGGAAAATCAAGAGACCCCCGGGCGGGGTCAATTATGAGCCTAGGGTCATAATTTGAACAATCTTAGTAGAGGTCCACTAGGTTATCCCATATGCTAAAACTAGCTCCTATAAAACCAGGGGGCGCGGGGGGGGGGGGCTTTTGGCCCGGGGTATAATTGAACAACTTAGTGAGACCGCCTCGATAGTCTAGTGGTAGGGGGGGGGGGGGGGGGGGGGGAGGGTGGCCTCTGGGGGGGGGGGGGGGGGGGGGTTGTTTCCTTGCCACGCGGGGGGGGGGGGTTTTTATTTTTTTTTTGTCAACCAAAGACGAAAGGTACCGAGCCCGTCCTCAGCTTAAAGAAAACTGGCTTCTCTTCTCTCATACCCTCACGGGATGATACCATCAGGAAGGGGTTTTTTTTTTTTTTTTTTTTTTTTTTTTTTTTTTTTTTTTTTTTTTTTTTTTTTTTTTTTTTTTTTTTTTTTTTTTTTTTTTTTTTTTTTTGAAGGTGTCGATAATGTTTTTTTTTTTTTATTAATTTAAAATAAATTTATATAAAATAAACAATCTGTAGAGGTCCCTAGGTTATCCCATATGCTAAATATCTAAGCTCTAGGCTTTGTGGTTTCAGAGAAGATTTTTAAAGTTTTCTACATAAGCCTATAATATTGTTTAAAACAAGTGACAAATGCCTCTATTGGGGGGGGGGGGGGGGGGGGGGGGGGGGGGGCCGGACAGCATACACAAGTTTAAGTGTGGAGGGGAGTGCTGACAGACTGATGATGGACACCAGGCAATCATGGAAAGGGACTTTTGAAGAGGTACAAGGGCCCCCCGGGGGGGGGGGGGGGGGCGGGGGGGGGGGGGGGGGGGGGGGGGGGGGGGGGGGGGGGGGGGGGGGGGGGGGGGGGGGGGGGGGGGGGGGGGGGGGGGGGGGGGGGGGGGGGGGGGGGGGGGGGGGGGGGGGGGGGGGGGGGGGGGGGGGGGGGGGGGGGGGGGGGGGGGGGGGGGGGGGGGGGGGGGGGGGGGGGGGGGGGGGGGGGGGGGGGGGGGGGGGGGGGGGGGGGGGGGGGGGGGGGGGGGGGGGGGGGGGGGGGGGGGGGGGGGGGGGGGGGGGGGGGGGGGGGGGGGGGGGGGGGGCGGGGGGGGGGGGGAGGGGGGGGGGGGGGGGGGGGGGGGGGGGGGGGGGGGGGGGGGGGGGGGGGGGGGGGGGGGGGGGGGGGGGGGGGGGGGGGGGAGGAAAAAAAAAAAGAGGGGGGGGGGGGGGGGGGGGGAGGAAAAGGAAATGTGGGGGGGGGGGAGAAAAAAAAAGGGGGGGGGGGGGGAGAAAAGAGGAAAAAAAGAAGGGGGGGAGGGGGGAAAAAAAAAAAAAAATATGGAGAAATAAAAAGGGAGGGGGGGGGGGGGGGGGGGGGGGAGGAAAAAAAAAAAAAAAGAGAGAGAGGAAAGGAAAAAAAAAAAAAAAAAAAAAAAAAAAAAAATAATAAAAATTTAATTTGAAGGACAAAATTATGAAAAAATAAAAAAAAAAAAAAAAAAAAAAAAAAAAAAAAAAAAAAAAAAAAAAAAAAAAAAAAAAAAAAAAAAAAAAAAAAAAAAAATTTTTTTTTATTAAAAAAATTTTTTTTTTTTTTTTTTTTTTTTTTTTTTTTTTTTTTTAATTAAATTTTTTTAAATTTAAATAAAATTTTTTTTTTTTATTATTTTTTTAAAAAAAAAAAAAAAATTTTATGGGGGGGGGGGGGAAAAAAAAAAAAAAGAAACTGGGGGGCAAGAAGGGTGAGCTCTTTCCACTCAAGTGAGCAAAAAGTGTCATATGAGTTCTGCTTTACAATACCAACTGGAGGCCTTTGTGACCAGTATGGATAGGAGCAGCCTGCACATCAGTGCTATCAAAAGTAATATTTTAGCAAACTGTATTGATTCATATCTGACTGTAGAAATATGCAAGCTGACCTGCATCTATACTGGCCACATTGGCAGCATGTTGGACCAGGTGTTCCCAAAGTAGGATTCACATCTTAGTCTAAGGTGCCTGAAAAAAACTCATATTTGAGTCTTTGAGTCTATCAACAGAAGCAACAGAATGCTTTGCTGGGTAACAAACAAAAGGGCCAAGATGGCAATATATCGCTCACCTGGCTACCATTGGCTATAATAGAAGATCATCAATAGCAGAAAGGGTCAATTTAACCTTGGGCTCATGATTTTCCTCTATATAAGCCTATGTTAAATTAAGAGACCCCCAGGCAGGGTCAATTTTGCGCTTAAAACTGCAAAACGAACTAAAATGCTTCTTAATCCCCTCAGATTGAAATCCCACACACTGAATGATGTCTAATCTATAAGAATAGATAATATAGATAAGATTGTTAGATTGTGGAACAAAGGAAAACCAGTTTGCTATTTATAGCATTACTGAGCATTCTGCAGGGCAATATCTTGTGTATTAAATGAAGGTCAAATGTCATTTCTAAGTCTTACAGTGTTAAAATACTGCAATAAAATGAGAAAATGTGGTGTTCAATAGACAAATCATTATTTAGAAACATAAATGTACTGGAAATAACATAAGAAGTGCTTTTAAAATGATGACCTAATAAGACAACCTGAATACCCCAAACATGGAAATAATGCATAAAGCCCATTTCTAGATTTCTTAAAAAAATTAAGAGTGTAAAATCAAGTGATTCCCCTGCAGCCTAAATTTTAATCCATGGGCCTTGATTGGCACAATCTTGGTAGAACAATAAGCAATCCTACATGCTAAATATGTCTTGTGTTACTGTTATGAAACAGAGCTTGTGACAATGCTATAGTTAGACAAATTGGTTTACTATGTTATAACATCATTTTAAGTATCAAAATGATTTCTGTGGGTCATAATTTGAACAATCTTGGTAGAGGTCCACTAGGCAATGCTACATGCCAAATATTTAAGCTCTAGGCTTTCTTGTTCTTGAGAAGAAGATTTTTAAAGTTGTTTCTATTTGTTGCCATAGCAACCAGAGTTCTGCATGAAATGCAATAATTTTAACAACTATGAGAAAGCTTCATGCGAGGAACATTCCTGCCAAGTTTCATCAACATTGGCCCAGTGGTTTTAGAGGAGATGTAAGACGTACCACAGACAGAGTGGGATCCTAATAGCTCACTCTGGCACTGTGTGCCAGGTGAGCTAAAAATCTAAAAACATTTGAGTATAAATGCTACTTCCACACTTCAAATATTTTTTCAAATGCCCAATTCACATAATACTGTATTACTGCAATTTTTTTTTCGACAATCTGTCCAATTGAAGTACAACAGAAAAACAACACATAAAAGGCAACATTTAAACAAGAGACCCAACACTGTTGTTGATAATTAGATCTCAAAATATTGAGTGTAAATGATTTTCAAAATTCTGCTGAGTGTGACCTTGACCTGTGATCCACTGACTCAAAAACAATAGAGATCGTCTACAGGTTGCATGCAACCTTCTGAGCAAGTTTGATGCAATTTGACTGAAAATTGTGACCTGTAGGCTACTATAAAGAAACTGCTACATTGTATCAGAGGTCACTGTGACCTTGAACTTTGACCTACTGGATTGTATCAGAGGTCATTGTGACCTTGACCTTTGACCTACTGTCCCCTAAACCAATAGGGATCATCTACAGGTTGCAGTCAACTTTTGAGCAAGTTTTATGAAAGTCAAATGAAAATTGTGACCTGTAGAGTGTTATCAATGAAAAGTTTACGGACAGACTGACGGACATGTCACCATGGTGTAAGCTCTGCTGGACATTAATCCAGTAGAACTAAAAATCATTAATGGCATGTTTTTTTATGTACTCGGTAGCTTGATCGCCACCTGAACTTTTTACCACAGACAAAGCACACTATTTTACCCTCCTGGTGCACCAGCTTGTGCTGTTCAAGATACCTTCTGGTCGTGAACATCTTTTCACATATGTCACATTTGTAAGTCGAAGCATTTTTTACGCGCCTTTTTTTACAACACACTACAGATGCATGGTATTTCAAGTTTTTTTCGTAGCTGAATGTTTCCTGGCATTTCTCACACTGGAAGCGTTTTCTGTCTCCATGTACTGAAGATTGATGACCATATAGGTGACTTTGACTACTAAATGCCTTCCCACATCTTTTGCACATATATGGACTTTTGTTGGAGTGTATTATGTTAATATGGCGTTTAAGACTTTCATCCGATTGAAACAATTTTCCACAAACAGGACACAGATGTCGAAGGCCTGTGTGTACATGCAAGTGTCTGATTAGCCTTTTCTTTACCATGTAAGATTTGTCACACACATGACATTGAAATTCTTTATTATCTGTGCTATGAAGTTTTAGGTGGTTAGTCAATGCTTGTTTACACGAAAGCTTTTTCCCGCAGATGCCACAACTAGTGTTGTTATTTCCAGAACTGAAACGAGAAAAACTATCTCTTACATTGCCATACGGTTGGCCTAATTCATTACAAAAGATTACTACCATTACGTCATATTCACTGGAGCAGTTGTGGAAGTCCTATATTCATCAAAAACACGAGTTTCGACTATTTTCTACTATGTGTAAGTTGCTCTACAAAGTAAGCAACCATTCTAACATGACTCATGATCAGAGAGTAGAACAATTTTGTTTTATTATGCCATAAACAACAATGAAAAGAAAATGCCGTCAATATGACATTATCAGACATATTGTGCTGCATGACGTCAAACAATTAATATTCTCATAGAAAACCACTCTTTGCATTTATTGACTTTTTGTAATCTCTTGTCATGTTAGAATCAAAATAACATCCTATTCAGCATTGCTCAGTATGGGAATAACTGTTTTCTAATTTTGATATTTGCGATGGTATACACGGGTTTTAATGGTCGCAAATATTTTTAGTCGGAGCTTTTAAAACTGTTCACAAATATTTTTAGCCAGAGCTGTTAAAACTGTTTGCGACCATTAAAACCGTATATAATATCGCAAATATCAAAATCACTAAATAGTTATCCTTTTTCTAAAGCACAATGTATCTAAATGCGATAATTAAAACGCCGTTCAAAATTCGGACTTTATATACTCTATTTAATAGTCGCAAATTTAAACGACGTAACCAATCAGAAACAACGTTACATTGGTACTGCGTTAGAATGGTTAATTACAGAGCATCACAATAATGCTAGTATAACACTAGTTGCTGTGAGGGGAAAATATGCATATATAGGACTATTGAATACAAATGGGCTAGAGTCTGTGGTGAATTGGTGCTCAAATGAAATTTTGTGGGAAGAATTTCTGTAAAATGCACACAGAAACTGATATCACTCAAGACATCAATCTGTTTTTAAATATTCATCTAAACTTAATTTACTGGTGTGACAGTGTAGTGAATATTGACTGAAAGGTGCTCTTTTCCTTTTATTCTATTAAAAAAAGGTAGATTTAGGAATGTTCAAAACATATAGCTTTGAGTAAACAAAACTAAACATAGACTTAATATTTCATAAGATGAACTTTTTCATTTTCTAATCAAGTTATTAGCGATAACATCAGAGAATTTAAACAAGAGGGCCAAGATGGCCCTATATCGCTCACCTTGGTACAAGTCCACTTGCCTGGTGGAAGATCACTAGATAATGTTATATACCAAATAAGTTTTCCTATATACGCCTTTGTAAAACAAATGATCCCCCCCGGGCAAGGTCAATTTTGACCCCAGGGGCATAATTTGAACAAACTTTAAAGAGGTCTACTAGGCAATGCTACATGCCAAATATCTAAGCTCTAGGCCTTGTGGTTTCAGAGAAGAAGATTTTTAAAGTTCTTCCTATATATTCCTATGCAAAACTAAGTGACCCCCAGTCGGGGTCAATTTTGAGCCGGGGGCATAATTTGAACAATCTTGGTAGAGGTCCACTAGCCAATGCTACATGCTAAATATCTAAGCTCTAGGCCTTGTGGTTTCAGAGAAGAAGATTTTTAAAGTTTTTCCTAAATATGCCTATGCAAAACTAAGTGACCCCCCGTGCGGGGTCAATTTTGATCCGGGGGTCATAATTTGAACAATCTTGGTAGAGGTCCACTAGCCAATGCTACATGTTAAATATCTTAGCTCTAGGCCTTGTGGTTTGAGAGAAGAAGATTTTTAAAGTTTTTCCTATATAAGCCTATGCAAAACTAAGTGACCACCCCAGCGGGGTCAATTTTGACCCGGGGGTCATAATTTGAACAATCTTGGTAGAGGTCCACTAGACAATGCTACATGCCAAATATCTTAGCTCTAGGCCTTGTGGTTTCAGAGAAGAAGATTTTTAAACTTTTTCCTATATATGCCTATGCAAAAACTAAGGGCCCACCGAAGTGGGGTCAATTTTGACCCGGGGGTCTTAATTTGAACAATCTTGGTAGAGGTCCACTAGACAATGCTACATGCCAAATATCTAAGCTCTAGGCCTTGTGGTTTTAGAGGAGAAGATTTTTAAAGATTTTCCTATTTGTTGCCATAGCAACCAGAGTTCTGCATGGAATGGAATTCTTTGAACAATTTTGGTAGAGCTTCATGCAAGGAACATTCCTGCATAGTTTTATCAACATTGGCCTAGAGGTTTCAGAGATGTCATTTGAATCAAAATGTTGACGGACGACACGACGGACAATCATCGATCAGAAAAGCTCACCCTGGCATAGCCAGATGAGCTAATGAAATCAAGGCTGTCAAAACATTAATGAGCCCTGTTTTCTCTAGCGCCACTGAATTCAGATTAGGTTGCACATGACATTGTGTTACATAACTTTAAGGCTGGCCATATCTCCCAATAAGTATAAATTAGCCGATTGGATTGAAATAGCCAGATCTGCTTGCATATTATGGAAAATGTCATTTTTGAGCTTGTTTCAGAGCGATGTTTGCATTCGCAATCATGTATGCATTCAGTAACATTTCATCCCATTTATTTCATGCTCTAAGTTGATTTATCATAATCAGAAATGACCGATCTTTACCAACTGCACAAGGTTATTTAAGCATGCAGTGGGACAAAACGCGAAAACTTATGAAAAAACAAACACTTACCACTTTCGCTTTCCTCCATTTTAGTCTGTCTAACTTTTAGACCGGACGTAAAACATTATCTGAACCGGTACATGTTCAACCCCTTGTGAAGTATATCACAACATACACGAAATACAGACAAATGACCTTTGATTCCTAGATGACACCTTGACAATCTTGCTAAAACATTAGTATGATTTCATTCAAGTTATTTCAAAACTTCAAGAAATTACTTGGGATATGGAAAGAACAATCTTTTTGATGGAGAAGACTGCAGTGTTCCAGCTAGCACAAAATAGAAGGGTGCAGCACCCTGCCCCTGTTCTTGTGCACCCTGCCTTTTTCTCTTGCTCCCTGCTATACCCTTTTTGAAAGGACCTTTTCATTTTATGTTAATAAGCATATTTCTTGGATTTAATTACAAAATACACATGGTTCCTTTCCTATAAGGCACAAAGTTTTATAGTAGTTAAGAAATGCGCAGAAGTCAGTAAATCAGTATTGAAAATGTTAATTTAATTCAAATATAGAGCTTCAGAACATGCCCCTTTTTATCAGTTTGGCGCGCTTTCAAGTGCCCTTTTTCCAACAGCACCAGCTAACTTTTTAAAATCCTAGCTGCAACACTATCTAGACTGTGACTAGCTGATAGGCAGATGACAACCATCCATAGCAAGAACAATTTTATTTCCCTTACTTTGGTTGTGATGTGTGATGTGTAAGAGGCTAAGAGAACAGTCCATATTCCCCTAAATATATCAATAGAAAGTGCTGAAAACAAATTATAACAGGAAATTTTATGTCGTATTTAGTTATTAGTAACTGATTTTATGATCTCAAAGAAGTAGCCTTACATTCAAATGGGGTCAAACATATTCATAATATTTAAGGTTTTCAAAATACATGTACATGTACCTGTTATACATATTTGACATTATCATAACTGGTTTGGCATCTGCAGGATCAGTTTGTTCAGTACTGCTCATTTCTATGGGTACTTTCAAAACTGAGTTCTGTTTTAACAAAGAACGTGAACTACTATCCTGATGTCTTCTTGCAAAACGGGTATTCCTGCTTGAACCATGTGTTGTCACTTTAATGTTGGAGTTTTCCATTTCAGCAATTTCATTATCATTGGTTTCATTATTCTCATCCATGTTTAATTCTATTACCAAACCATCAGGAAGTTCAGTAGGATATTTGATATCTTTTGAATCTCCCTCCCCAGGTACGGTATAACCTCCTGTAACATTTCGAATTTTCAAATTTAAAGTTTCATCATTTTCAATAGGGTTACTAGTATCTTCAACATTTTCACATTCCATATCATATAGTAATCCTTCAGTTGTGTCTATTTCTGACCTGTTTTCCTCAATTTGCAGACTTTCATTTGAAACTGGTTTTGGTGAATTTGAGTTTTCAGCTAAAATATGATCATCATCTATTACAATAGTGACTATTTCCTTTTCAATTATCAATACTTCATCATTATCATTGGAAATATGTTGTTTCTCAGTATTTTCCTCATCAATTTGTTCATTTAGTTTAAGTTCTTCTCCGCCTTCATTTCTTTTATTTGCATCATCTGCATCTGCAAGATTTTGATAGCTAGATTTTGGCTCAGTCTTGTCTTTTCCTTCCAATCTGCAAGCATCTATACCCTCTGATGAATTTTTAAGATCTAAGATTTTATTTGAAAACATTTCTGCAGTAGATGTTCTTTCCTCGGACGCACAGTTTTTGTCTTGCTTTTCAACATCTTTGACTTCGAATTTAACTGGATGTTCAAAACTTGTGACTGAAGCTTCCATTTCAAAATTCTCTGTTTGAGAGAGCAATACTCTTGTGCTGTCATCAGTACAAAAAGTTTGTGTCCCAATATCTACTTTCTTCAGTTCTTTAACATTTGCTTTGCCCTCTATGTCTTTGAATTTAGATGACTGCAAATGGTAGTATGTAGCCCAAACACTTGTCATCAATACCTATAAAGAAATACCTAATTGTAAAATTTGCTTTAATACTGAGAAAACAATATTCAGGGCGTTCGGTAGGCTTTGAAACTCAAGGGTCATTGACTCTTCAGCCTAAATTTTCAAGGGTCAAAATCAAATTTTCAAGAGTCAAGGTGAGATTTTTAAGGGTCGAACCATGTGTCATAGGGTTTCCGGCCTTGTACTCTGCGCTTGCATATCATATTTTTCAGTTTGTGTTCTGAAACTTACAATATTATAGTGTAAGTGGTGTAATACATGCACTTTGTGAAATTATGATGTCATTGAAACTGACACAGTCTGTTCATCATATGAACTTATTGGCTGGTCAGAAGATTAAATATTTTTTTACCATATACATTGTACAGTAAATGTACCAGTCTATAATTAATTTGATGTTACAGCCAGTGAGATTATTAATGAGTTTTTGGATTGGCACTTTCTTCCTTACAACTATAAAATCAAATCCATAAAACAGGCCAAAACCGAGAGCCAAATTAAATTAACTAATTAGGCTAACCAACTACATGTAACCACTGCTGCGACTGCTGGTTTTTGATGAGCAGAATGCAATAAGCAAATGATCTTTTTTAACTTTGTCACTCACCCCTCACTTTCTTAACATGTTTAATAAACTTTTAGCTTTGAAAAGAGGAGTTAACATTACGCAATAGAAAGAATTTATAAGCAAGATATTAATCCAGCAAATTTGAGAGTAAACTAGGCTATGTGCCTACTGTATGTGAAAACAGACATCTGTACAGTAATCATAAATGCAATGAAAGACAAACATTAAACAATTATTATTGATCAGGTCGGACATCCGGGCATTTACCGTTGTGCGCACCTGCTCAGGCATAGCAACGCTGTCCGAGGAGAAAACAACTGCCATCTTGTAAATAACGTATAGAGCGAAGTCCGTGTAATGTTATAAAACTAGATTGATTAACGTATAAAAATGCAGCAGTTATGACGAGTTTTTTATATGCAAATGATACCAACTTCTGTTTCTGTTTGTTTCTATCAAAAGGAAAAAATATTTTTCATACTTAAATGTGTTAGAAATGTATCGAAACCACATGACTTACAAATTATTCAATTATGGACGATATTTGTTCCTTTGACGATTAAAACTTGCCTCTGAAAATAAGAACACAAAATTTTTTAATGCTCCATTTAATTACAGTCAAACTTGTCCATGCGACCACGTGTATTAAGCGACCTTTGTCTTAAGTGACCGCTTTTAAATCCCCCCGAGCATTTTCACACTGTTTTGCTATTGCATTAAGTGACTTTTGTCTAACGCGACCAGTGATTAGCGACCCATAATCGGTCTTTTGTTCGTATTAGCGACCATTTATAAGCAAACAGATTTTATTTTATTTTTTCAGTTTCTATGGAAACTGACTGCTTTAATGTTGCATTTAACGTCCCAATTAGACACCTTATGTTCGCAGGTGGTACTTATCGACTTTAGGTACTTTTTTCCTATTTTTGAAAAAATTCCACGTGACATAAGTACGATATTTATGGGAAACGGTTGCCGTCTCCGGTGATGCTTTGTATTAAGAGACCATTTTATTAAGCGACCGGTTTTGGCCTTTCCCTTTGGTGGTCTCTTAATACAAGTTTGACTGTACATTTCTAAAATGAGGAAGAAATTCACAAGCATGTTTTCGAAGGTTTTTCATGAAACTTTTTCTTGTGGGTAGATTTAAGAATTAGAATCTAGTATTAGAGCGATCTACATTAAGATCGTAAATCAAAATAGTTTTCTCGATTTTATTAGTTGTAAACAAAATGTTGACGTAAATCTATTAAAAACTCATTATAATTGAAATCACGATATCTACCTAAATACATGTACGTGTCTAATTTCACTTATAGAAAAACATTTCATCGGAGTACATAAAATTTGTCATCAACAGCCAAAAATTAGTATTTTCTGAATATTTATAAGGTTGCTTGAAACTTTCATTTGCTGAATTATTTTTTACTAAGTTTTATATATGTAAGATGATTAGATAACATTTAAATGCAGACTTGATCATACATTATAAATGTAACTCGAAGGCTAGTGTCAAAAAACGTATGTATATAAACGTTATATAGGTCTATCATTCATTAAATATATGGTTCGTTATTGTCACATGATAAATAAATTCATATGTTAGATCGATCGTTCACAATAAAAAAAAGTTGCGTAATTTAGATTGGGCACTCTGCAAATTGTTATGTAATTAACAAATGCAATTGACCAGTGTGCAATATGCAATGATGCATGACAAGTTAGATGACTGGCAGGGGGTCGCCAATTAAAAACAAATCATATCGCATCCTTTGTTGTGACTTATGCCTTGGGCTAGATCCACATAAATTCCATCAATGGTTAATTCTATGGTAATTATTAACCATGGCAATGTTTTAAAATGAGATATTGTTTGTGTTATTTGATTTTATTGAATGGATTTTAGGGAGAAGCTATAAGTGTTCCGCAACATGTATGTGACTTTTAGTATATGTATCTGTTTCACATTGCTTCAATAAAGGGCCTTTACTTTAATTACGTGATTTTTTAAAATTATTTTGAATATAAATGCCAGCCCTTTATAAAGACTAGATCTAAAAAAACAAATCTGTGTATTTAATAATATCAGACGGTCCTGTAATAAAATACATTTTTGTGACAAAAGTTTCAACATAACATTCTCGTATATAATGATGTGTTCGACCTGATTTTAGTTAGACCTGTACGAGAAAAGTTGTGCACATTGGGAAATCTATATCAAATTAGGACAAGTTTGTAACAAATAAATTATTTATCTTAATATAAGAAACTTAAAGAAAATAATTAAAATATATAGATCATTTTACACAGGCCGAATTAAAAATACATTTTCTGTCTTTTCTTGCTGTGCATGATATTTCACCAAACGTCATTAAACAATCATTTTCAAGAACTTTTAAAAGAAAAATCTGACAAAATCAATGCTCAGACATTGAAATAAGTAAACATATATATGAAATGGTTTTTTAACGTTCACACTTTGTCTGGGCCGAAAAATAAGACTATCTTAAAGCTTACTCCCTAATTAAACTGTGCGGTTGCCAGGTGCTTGTTTTCACCTCGGCAATATGGCGGATAATTGGTAACTACGGAAGTGACGTCATGCCGACCTGATCAACTGATCTATATTTTAGCCAGGGCTGTCAATCGGCAGTTTACGAGGCTGAATTTCAGCCCCATTCCCATTCCCCCTCTATTGTCACTTCAGTGTTAGCCTCAATGCCATCAGTAAAGATCAAGTAGAAAAGGATCATTACCGCGATACCAGTGAACCCGCGATTAAATCAAATCAAATCAAATCTTATTTCATGTCGGTATATCAGTACAATAAACATTAGCTATGCATAGCTATTGACCGACAGCGGAAACCACCACATAGAGTTTAAGGTTTTTCTGTAAGCTTTGTCAGGGCTACGGCGTTAAATAGGGATCAATACCAGGAGAACCCAGCAATCACCAGGAGAATGGCATCCCCCTTAAAGCCACTGACAGCTCTGTTTGGGAACATAATTTCTTGGTCTCAAATATACGTTACCCCACCCACTACACTGTATTTTCACATTAACAATGTTGACTTACATCAAAAATGCAAGTTTCGTCTTTATCAATGCAACCTCTGGCATATTGCAACAAATTTCCCGCTGCTTTGACAACAGTTTCGTCAGGACACCGTGCAGCTGCCGATAAAAAACTCATCCCTTCACAGTTATTCATGTTGTCGTTTTTTTTCCTTTTTATTTTGTTGTTGTTGTTCAACACATTGTGCCTGGCTTGTGTACTTGTACCAAATAAAAAGTCTACAATATGCGAAGAACCATATGCTTCAAGGGAGACAAATCGCGTTGTACATGCTTAGGCTAAGGACAACTAATACTATTTCAAAGTTTTCAAAGGCATATCAAAGTTTGTCCCAATTAAAAAACTAGGAAATAAGAAAAGTCTCCCATGGATTACACAAGATATAAAAAGATTGATAAGAAAAAGGGACAAACTCTACCAAAAGGTTAAACTACACAAGGGTCAAAATCAGCACATTAGCAAATTCAGAACTGTTAAACACCTCATCCAGCAAAAAATTAAGAAAGCACATGAGACATATATTGAAAACATACTAGACATTCAACATTCAGAAAACTCAAACACTAATAAATTCAATACCAAGCGCCTCTACTCACTTATAAAAAATGCCAGACAAGATAACCAAGGTATTGCACCGTTAAAAGATCAGACAAATGGTAAAATCACCTCAGAAAACCTTGGTCAAGCAAATATTCTGAATAAACAATTCCAGTCTGTTTTTTCAGGTGTTTCTCCCTTGTCTCTGTCCCAGCTTTGCAGGACTTCCCTAGGAAAAAGGAAATACCCTACAATGCCCAACATTGAAATTGACCCCAACGGCGTCCTGAAATTACTCCAAAACCTAAAAGTGGATAAGGCTGCTGGCCCAGATATGATTAAGCCCATTGTCTTGAAGGAGCTCCGCCATGAGATCCTTGACATAGTGTCACTAATCTTTAAAAGATCCCTTAATACTGGTCAACTCCCATCCGATTGGACGAAGGCAAATGTCGCTCCACTATTCAAAAAAGGTGATACTAGTGACCCTGCTAACTACAGACCCATATCGCTAACTTGTATTCTATGTAAACTCCTAGAACACATAATTGCATCTAGCCTATCCACACATCTCTCAAAACACAACATACTTTATGAGCTGCAACATGGGTTCCGTGAAAGACGGTCCTGTGAGACTCAGCTCATTGAGCTAGTTGATGAAATATCCAAAAACCTTTCCTCAGGTAAACAGACCGACCTTGTCCTACTTGATTTTAGTAAAGCCTTCGACAAAGTCAACCATCTTAAATTATTACTTAAACTCCAAGAGCATGGTGTCTCCAGTCAAACTGTATCTTGGATCCGGTCCTTTTTAATAGGTAGATCTCAGTCAGTAGTGGTTGCACGTCTGATCAAGTCCCTGTTACATCTGGGGTCCCCCAGGGCTCTGTCCTAGGACCTCTGTTGTTCCTACTCTATATAAATGATCTCCCTGACACGGTTACCTCCCAGGTGCGGCTTTTTGCTGATGACACTGCCGTTTACCTTGCAGTTACTTGCCTCTCTGATTGTCAAAGGTTACAAAATGATCTCTCTAAGCTAGAAACGTGGGAAAAACTGTGGGACATGGAATTTAACCCCAGTAAATGTCAGGTCCTCCACATCACACGTAGTAGAAAACCTATCCAGTTCCCATATAAGCTTCATGGTCAAACACTCTCACCAGCTAAGGATGCAAAATACCTTGGTGTAGACATCAGCCAAGATCTCAGCTGGAATACACACATCTCAAGAATAACAACAAATGCAAACAGAACACTAGGCTTTCTCAAACGTAACATTAAAACAAAACATGAAAATATTAAATCACTCTCTTACAAAACATTAGTCAGACCACAATTAGAGTATGCATCATCTGTATGGTCACCACACACCCAGGTTAATATTCACAAGCTGGAGATGGTCCAGCGACGCACAATCAGATGGGTAAAAAATGATTATTCCAGAGATACCAGTGTGACAGACCTGCAGAACACCCTTGGATGGAGCACCCTTGAGAACAGGCGTCAAGCCTCCAAATTGGTTATGTTTTATAAAATATACTACAATCTTGTAGCAATCTCCCTGCCCAGTTACCTAGAAGTCCCAAACAGGTTAACAAGACATATGCACCCCCTTAGTCTCCGCCAAACCCATGCAAATTCGGACTTCTTTAAGTACTCTTTTTTTCCCCCATACCACAGTCCTGTGGAATAGATTACCCGCACATATTGCGATCCTGCCTGATCTTGAATCATTCAAGCAGGCAGTGGCCCAAATCAATTATTAGTCATACAACAGTTGTTTTTAACCCTTTTACTCTTTTACTATTTTAACAGTTTTAACCGTCTTGTTTCTCTTGACTGTAGGAGCTATCTTGCAGTAGTTTTATCTTTTATTAACACCCGGCGTGCACCCTGCCCATAATACTCGTGAGAGGTGTGAGGCAGTATAACAAGATAGATAGATAGATTTCTAGGTTCGAAACCTGTAAAACAGTTTCTACTATTTTCTATATAAAATTACTGAAATTTTTAGCTACTTTTTATCATGATTTCCAGTCTTTCATCTATTGTAAGACTACCCTTATTTTGAAGATCCATCTATAGAATAGTCATTCTTTACAAAAAAATACACTTTTTGTATATTTTATCTAAAGATCGCAATCAAACCAAATCAACTAAATTTAATGTTAAATTTTTAACATATTTTGAAAAACGGCACTGTATTTTAATAGGGGCTATATTTGAGTGTACCACTTAGGGTGGTCTCATCCAAGGACACAAGCCAATATAAATGCTCTCATGGACGGACCTTTATAAAATTTTCTGCAAATCAAACCGAGTGTACCACGGAGGAACACTGGTTATTTCCAGTATTCATACCTCTATACAGTCTATGCTGGTTTATAATAGGACCCATGCATATGTGAAACTCTGCAGGGGTTACTACATCTTGCAGTAATTAAGATTTCAAAAAATATCAACATTTGATAGGTGGTGTTGGTTTTTGGTACTGCTTGTGCCAATAAATTTTATCAGGGATCGTAATTAATATAATAAATCCTGATTTTATGGAATACTTAGCTGTTCAGAAGTCAAATACAAAAAAGTTTATTGAAAATATTTTTATTTTTTTAATATAATTAGTTTAATCTGGGTCATAAATTATGACTCATAAGTTATAAATACTATTAAAGGTCATTTTATGACGGGTGCATAGAATGACCAAAAAAGACCAAAAAAGAATCGAAAAACAGTTTGTTTACCGAAAACAACTTTTTTATTAGATAATGTATGATTTATAACTTAAGTATAAAATAACAGAAGGAATTTGTATGTAGTGAATAATTTTTTGTCTGTTTTGACAAGGTCTTTCAAATAGTATGGTCCGGAAACGAGCGTAATACGATAAATAACCTGCCTCGGATCACGTGACAAACATCCGGGTACCCGCAATTTTGGAAAAATAAAGAAATTATTGATACTTTATATCTATGTATATCTCGATATTTTACCAATCAATTTGACCAACAAAGTGATCCTTAATACAATATATGCATTCCCTTATCATAACATAATATTATATTTTACCGATGTTTCGTTTTAGGTGGATTTACGCATTGGAAAGTTGACCTCATACGAACGGGTTTTTTCACAAATGACCAAAAGCCGAAAACCGACCTAATTTTAGCGCTTCTTTCCTACTTGCATGGTGTTCATGGGATTGATGTAACATCTTTTTCTCATAGATTTAAGTCTAATGTACGTCTGTTATGTCTTAGATTTTCGTATTTCACCCGTATTTTAATTTTCTGGGGCGGTTAGATCCGTTCAAAAATCTAAAAATGGCGTCAATGGTGATTTTTTTCTCGCGATACGGTGATATTTGTGCACAGGTTTTCACTATATATTTAGGGTCAAATGATGGAAAATTGCTAATTAAAATGTAAATTAAGAGTTATTTTTAAACGGATATGAATTAGATTTTCGTTTTTTTATTTTATAACATAATAACGTACAGTTTTGTAAGACCAGTATCGCGAGTCAAATTACCATCCATTGCTAAAACGCGCAAGGCGGAATAGCATGGACCGTTTTAACTCGCGTTAAAGATAATAGTTAATCATATATAGAGATTTTAATTTCATAGTTTTACAGAAAATTTCATCAGCTTTCCAATTATACCATTTTTTAAATTAAATGTGGTATTTAAATGACACAATGACGGGCAGTTTTGAATACAACTATCGGACAAATACCAGTTTACTCGCTCGGCGTGATAAATGCACGGCGTGATAAACGCTTCCAGGTAAAAATCGATAACCGAGACAAGATTATCAGTACGATAAGACATTTATAGAGGGCGTTTCCGGACCATACTATTTGAAAGACCTTGGTT
Organism: Saxidomus purpurata; assembly: GCA_022818135.1. NCBI lineage: Eukaryota > Metazoa > Mollusca > Bivalvia > Venerida > Veneridae > Saxidomus > Saxidomus purpurata. The sequence goes on from JAFMSR010000011.1 coordinate 50,369,595, forward strand.
TTGATAAGTTCCCATACTGCATCCATTACAAAATCTGGAGTGCTAATTCAGAGTTTTTGGTCTGCAATATTTGTTTTTCGATCTTTCTACTCGATTTGTAATACAATATTTACAAATTCTTCATTTAAACTGTTAGTTATATACATGTATACTCTTTTTAAAAAAAAGTTGTTTTCGGTCTTCATAAACTGTTTTACGGTCTTTTTCAGTCATTCTATGCACCGTGTTATGACCCAAGTTTACTTTAGTTATTCATTAGCAAAATGGAAATTCTCTAGACAATTACTGTGCCCATAGTGAACCACTAATAAAGGCATGAAGCATGTACTGGACATTATGTTTCATATACAGCAGTAACTTAATATGACACCTGTCCAAGGTGATTAGAATAGCTCACCTGAGCCAAAAGGTTCAAGGTCAGTAAAAACAAAAGCATACATTCATATAGCATTACTCTATTTATTAATATCTTTATGTCAGTGAAGGTAAGTGAATATTAACAAACAGTAACTAAATAATAGGTAACAGAGATGAATAATATAACACATCTAAAAGGATACAATTAAGATACCCAACTATACAACTTTAAATACTAAACAAAAACAATATGAAAGGTTAAAAGTGCTGCCCACCTGATTCTGATAATGTTGATTTTGTTGTTTTTATTCTTTAGTTAATTTGTAACTCTAATATGATGTTTTTTGGGAAAGATATAATATGTACATGTACATAATGATCTATATCCATCGCAACTATTATCTTACAAGGTTATGTTATACCAAAATTTTGAAGATAAAACAGCTGTTTAACTCAAATACAAATAAGGTCATACTCCACCAAATTCTGATCATGAACACATATTTCACATGTTGGTGAAGAGGCTTTAAAAAAATAGTTCCATGGTCAAAAATACTGATGGTCAATTGCATCATTATTTCAAAACTGATGAAACACATCTGAATACTGATCATGAACATATTCTCTGTCATATAATGACATAAAAAACCTAACAAGAAATTAAAACTTAACTAATGCATACAATATTCTTAGACTTCTGACAAAATACTGAAAGGTAAAACAGCAATGTAGATCAAAGCAGATCTCAATGTTTCAATGTTACTAACAAATATATCAGATGTACAAATGAGAGGGTGAGCAGTTTTAGTCCTTAGTAACATATAAGACATTATTAGAACTACAGTAAACATTTAGTCTTTTAACACCTATCAAAAGTTTCATAATGATAAATGAACAGATTTTTTTTTTAAATATCTAATTCTGCATCATAAATTATGTATTTGTATATAGATTTTTTATTGCAAAATCTATAATGAAAACAGAACAGCTGATGTTTGTCTTCAAATACATGTATAAAATATAGTGTTTCCAATCATTATTTATGTAATTATGGGATTGGTTTAACTCAGCCCAATGCAGCTTGAATTCTGGAATCTGCTTTTCCAGTAATAGTTTTATTGAAATGAATAAGGATCAAGTCACAAAAGTGTGCAAGAGAGGTTAGTGGGTAAAAGAGCCTAAACGATTTTATTGTTTTCAAAATATTTACATTTTTGATAATTTCTTTATTCTGATGAAAACGAAACAGAAAAAATCTTAACAATCCTAAATCTTTGCTTTGATTTCAACAGCACAAACATAATAGACAATACTTGTTTTAATACCGATAAAAACATAAAATGTGTGTTAATTATTATAGTCATCACAAAATAGCTCTTCTATCACAGATGTAGCAAAAATTATGCAAATTTAATTGTAAATACTGAAAACAATACATAATCAACAAAATTAGGGTACATGATTAACAATTACCCTGCTCATATTCTAAAGTGCACTTGTCTATCTTTCATTCTGGACTATTCCATTTATCATTCGTAGGGGTCCATTTTTGCATTTTGGATAATTTCATACATTATTCATAGGGGTCCATTTTTTTCATTTTTGACAATTCTATTTATTATTCATAGCATCAAAGGGGTCCATTTTTTCAATTTGGACAATTCCATTTTATTATCCATAGCTTCATAGGGGTCCATTTTTTTCAATTTCGACAATTCTATTTATTATTCATTGGGGTGCACGCTAGCTGATCCTGGTTAAACCTGGTTGTAAATCAGCAGTCTCCAGCAGGGTAAAAGTTATTAATTGCAATAAGCATTTTTTACGATAATTTCCAAGTAAATACGCAAAACCTGGCATGTCAGATCAAATATAAACTTATTGTGAACAATAAACGTGAATTGGCAGTACCAAAGCTAAAAGCTTGTATTGAAAATTGAGCCGTGCTGTGTGAAAACCAATGTCTTTGTAACCAGAATGGAATTAGATCAGCCTGCATACCTTAACATGTCTGGTTCGAATATAAATACAGTTAATTTATCCATCCTTGAGTAAGCACAGTCATGTAAATAAAGAAGTATGTAAAATTATAACTATTAATTTGGTTATTTCAACATTTAAGATTATAAAGTAATAAACATAAGAAACATTGGTTGTTACACAGCAAGGCTCATCTGAACATGCAACAATGAAAATAAAATAAATGTGAACAAGGAAGTCTATCAGACAATGTGATTGATTTGTCTTTCAAAGCTGAGGAGTTTATGTTAAGTTTGTTCAGTTCTTAAAGGTTTTATCCACTATTTAAGAATAAGCAATATTTAAACATTGTATAGCTCAACAAGATTCAGTGAACTGTGTCTGTTCCTTCAGATTATTTTAATTAAATTACAAACGCCAAGGAGAACATGTAAGTCACGCCTCATTTACCATTGTTGAACTATCACTCAAAGCAAACAATGTAGGTTTTGTAGAAATGATCAGAATGGTTTGCTATGGAAAAAAGATACTATACATATTACTTATTCTACTTGTCTACATGCAAAGCATTTCATATATCATACAAACTTCCTAAATAATACCGTAAAAAACCATACACCTGCCTGTAATCAAGCAATATAATATCATAACAGAAAAAGGAAACATTTTGAATTTTGTGCTTCGTCAGATCTATTACTTCCTGCTCTAGTATATGCAATATGTGACTACCTGGTTCCTGCACTCAACAAATTAACATATACATGCACCATTTTATAATGCCTGGTTCCTACTTCTTTGAGTCTAGTACTTTCTCATGAAAGTACTTCAATTCTTGTCTCAAATGGTGAAAATTATAATTAAAATTCCATCTTTGGAATAAAGCTCTAAAAGTCGAAAAATTAGCAAATAACGGGAACCAAGCTTACCGTACTAATACTTAAGCCGCATGGAATATTTTTAAGCTCTGAATACATCTTATGAGATCAGAGTCAATTTTGAAACTATTGTATCTGAGCTTCTTTCAACAGTTAATCTGCAGATGCAATAGTGTCACAACTAACAAGCATTATTCCCCACACTGTAAAATTATGTACTACAGCTATGAATCAGTTTTCTTTTGAGTTATTTAACTATTTTTGTTGTATTTTGAATGGCTAGCAAGAAAATTATTAAGAATCTAGAGGGAAAAAAACTAGTATGTATGTAACATCCAAGTGCATTATAAACATCTAAAGCAAAAGTGATACAGGCTTTTTTAACAAGATTCTGTTTATAAATTTAAAAAGTTAAAGCAAGTAGGATACCATTACAGCCCTTACTGCATCTGAAATACATGTTTTAATACAGACTTAAAAGTTTGGCCCCTATATCAAATTTGGGGGACACTTAATTCAGAACAGATCTAATCAAGATTTTTAAGTCACAATTAACTGCATACAATAAATATTTTTGATAGTTTTAATAAAGCAGGTAACCAACCCTTTTCAACAATTGAGCAATTCCCACTGTAGATATATACTTTCATAAATAAATATCCTCTATTCATAATAAACAAAAACATCTATTTTTAAACTCTGTATCTATATTTTTAGTAACAATACAAAACAAGAGAATCTCCATAGTTCTCCTGGAGCTACAGTCACTCTATTAATCTAAATCAACTTTTCTCACATAATAATTATGCTGATTTGTTACTTTTTCAACACTTAAGCAAGATATGTAAATGTGTTTGCAAACACTATAGTAAATATATTTCATGTCCTACATAGACAATTTTGAAGCTCTTTTTCTCCGCATAAAAGTACATGTATGCACATTAAAATTCCTAGAATGCGACACAGTCCAAATTCATAATAATGTATCAGCATCTTTAAATAATCATTTACATTAAAACCAATACTGTTTGCACTATACTGCCATCAGAATTATTACTCTATTGAATGACCGATTGATCTTGTTAAAACAGTAACTGGACAATGACACAAAATAGAACACCTAGACAATTCAACACAGTATAATTCTGAATTATGAAAGTATAATTGTCATGTTTTGCCTCACTTATTGCTGTAAATCATAAAATATTCTCGAGAACTTTATTTTTGCATTCTTTCATTAGAGGACTCCGTTTGCAATTTAATTAATCATTTCGCTAATTCAAAGTTTTCCTGATATGAAAGATTTCCAGAAGTACACAGGAAGGGCAGTATCATTTGTATGCCAATTCATGGTCTTGTGAATTGACCCAGAGATTTTTAATAATCTTAAAACAACCAATTTTACAGTAAGCAGACCAATACTATGCAGCCATCTATTTTACTTGCCACTTTTGTTGAGTTCCTTGGCATGCTGCTTATATCACAAGCCTAACTGGATGTGAGATTGTGAGTGCGTACAAGTTCTGACAGTTTTGTTTCATTCATACTAAATGCAAGTTTCATGTTTTTTTGGCAGTTAAATCTAGATGTTGTGTCCTGAAATAAGCTGGTCTATCGTTACTAGTATAAACCCAAGCAGTTATATCTAAAATGAATGTATCTCGGAAGTCATTCGATAATTCAGGCAACAACATTTCTACTCAACAGTGGCTTTTCTGAGATGAATGCATCTGTACTGAACACAGAGGCATCAGTAAGATCTGTAAGGAGGTAAAATTACCCTTCCACTTGTGTCCTGACCACTGGCTTAGTCATCTGTTGAATTTTATTGCCTCTGTAGAAGTAAACTACAAAAAATACCTAGGGCGGCTACTTTGAAAAATTTACGCCACTAACCAGAAAAGATAGTGACACCTCTGTGAACATCCGATTGCTGTGATTGGCCAATTCTGATGCGTAACTCAGCTGGTTAGTTAACACAGCTTCCACTGTATAATGGGATACATTTGTACCATTAATTTCTTACATTTGACCAAAAGGCGAAACAGCATAACACTTTGCACATCAGCATGGTGTTAATAAATAATAATAACATATTAAACAAACATGTTTCATGTCTAATATCTCTACAAAATGTGACTATGAAAATCCTTTTTATATTTTCATGTTAATCTGTACTTGGACAAAGTTAAATCAACTGCAAAAAGTCTACTCTTTCCCTTTTGTTTTACTTGTCTACTTTTATTTTCAACAAATTCATGTCACTGTACAAGAATGTTTGTTGTCTTCTGATTCTTCTCTCTATGAAACTGGCAGCGATTCAGCCACATGACCTCAAACCGGCCCTAAATCTATAGATAACATTGTTTCTACCAAGTGATTTTTTCTTCTGTCACAATTTTAGCCATTTTACTGTCATCCAGACTTCTGTCTTATCTGTTAAGTTTGGAATAGAAACCCAAATTTTCCGACAGGACGTAATTTACCCTAGATGGATACAGAGTTAGTAACTTCTATTACTTCAAAGATGGCCAGTCAAGAGTATGATAAAATTTGTTACTGATGTCCAAATACAGGTACATGTATTGTAAGTAAACATACAGGTTAATTTGTTATTTCTAGAGATCTATAAGTACATATTTCATCATTCAGCTGCAGGCTGAGGAGGGGCTTGTACTTGTGCAGGAGGCGGAGCTTGCTGTTGAGTGACTGGGGCTTCAGGTGTTGGCCACGACTGCACAGGTGGTTGTGATACTGCCATTGATGTCTGAGGTTTAGGTGCTGCAGGTGGGTGGGGTACGAATTCTGTTGTTTGCGTTGCCAGAGGTACTATTGGCCGCACTGATTCCTCCATGCTGGGTTTTGGCTGGAATGATCGCCATGTTAAACATGAAGCAACTGAATCTCTCCCTGAATTCATTGCAGTCATAGCTCTATCTTTACGATTTAACAAGCTTAACTTAAGTGCTTCATTGTTCATTGCATTAATTGTTTCTTTATTGGGTGCACTTTTTCCATGTGAATATCGATACGATGTAGTGGGTACGCCTTCAAAAGATGTTTTTGGACGTTTAGTAAGCAACTGCTTTTTTTCCTCATTATTAAAGTCTACTTTGTATGTGGAAATTAACGGCCGAGATTTCTCGATGTATTCTCTCTCCGGCATCCATGTTATAAAGTCATTTTTAAACTGGTATGTACTATTAGGTACTCGCCGTCTACCAAGACCCTGAAATGGCAGAAACTCTACATAATAAACATTTAGTAAAGTCACACTAATCTTTCAATGATGTTTATTACAAAATTAGGTGTTTTTAATACCCACCAAATTATCTTCAAATAGATCTAAATGTGTAGGTTGTTGTAATATTGTAGACTGGGCTTTGTTGGAGTCAAGCACTAATGGAAACTTAATGTTCCAAATACCTGTTTACAACCTTTTCACCAACAATATAAGTGTGTCATACCAATTTGTCCTAATGAAGTAGCTTATTAGAACTGGAATTCACATTTAACTTGTGGGATAATAGCTAATTGATTTCTTCAATGTCTTAAGGAAGCACAAAATAAACAAGATATGATCACATTAACCTATTGGAATCCATTTAGAATCAAGTTAAGTAAACATTCTGCACATTGCGCTTGATAAGGTAAAAGTTGATTAATTTTTGTTAAAATATTTTGATAAAACATGAAGTCAAACAACAAATCACAGCCTGAGTTTGATTGCCTAGAGGTAGTGCTCTGTGTACAGGAGGTAATTGGTTCAAATCATACCATATTATTAAATCGAATAAAATTTAAAAATATGACTGTCAAAATAATTGCACGGTCAGTGGCAATTTATAAATCCACAATGACCTGGGCAATATGGCTTATCTGAAAGAAATATTGTGTCCATAAGTATTGTGATAAGGTTTGGTTAAGACTGTACAAAGAGTATCCAGGAAAGTGAGCACTGATGTGCTAATTTTATAAAATTTCATCAATTTAAGGGCAGTAACTCAAGAGTGTATTCAACAATCTGTCTGGTTACAGAACTTGGCTGAGATATTATGCACATGAACATTAAATTGTGACCGACCTTGTCTAGTGATGACTAAGCAAAAGATATAAAAGAAAGAAAATTGATAGTGAATATTTGGTGAAATTCTGGTAATTCAAGGGGCAAACAAAATCCAGAAAGCCTGGGGGAATCTGACTCGTTATTGAACTTTGCTGATATATTTTGCCCATACCAGGTTTGGTGATGATTCAATTGAAATGATATAAGATTATGTAGGTACATGTATTGCTGAAATTTCAGAAATGCAAGGGCTGTAACTCTGAAGTGCCTAAGAGACCTCGACTGGTTATGGAACCTGGCTGAGGAAAACTGATCAAGTGAGTGTCCTGCAAAAAGGTCTCATCTACAAGTATTGCATCCTTTTACCTCCCTTTTGACTAAATACAGATAAAAAAGAAGTATTATCTTTTTTTAATAATTAGCAATAATGACACAAACAACCATAACTTATACAAAACTACTGTACCTGTTGAAAAATGAGTGCATCATTGAGAAATGATTGTCTGTTGTCATGGTGAGAGAAGACATGTTGTCTGGTTGGTTCCTAAAATGAAAGAAGAGGATGTAAAATGTTGAAAGATTAAATTTACTGACCACAAAACCAACTTTTAATATTCTCAGAAGACAATTTTGATAACAAAAGGCCTGTAAGGGTTAGTATCCCTCTACTGGACTGACTAGACTCTCTTTGTAAGTTTTGTGAAAATCTCTTGAAATGTTATCAAGGAAAAGCTAACAGAGGTCACTGTGACCTTGACCCACTGACCTCCAAAACAGTAGGGATCATCTACTTGAAGTTTGAAGACTGGGGGTGATATAGATCTCAGGATATTGAATTGAAACGATTTTCAAAGTTTGGGTCACACTGTGAACCTTGACCGTTGACCAAAAAAAACCAATAGGGATCATCTACAGGTTGCAGGCAACTTTCTGAGCAAGCTTCATGCAATTCAAATGACTAGATGGGGTGTTCAGTAGAACACTTGAGTCACCCTCTTACACTTCGTCAGAATAACCAATAATTTTGCAACAAAATCTGAGCTCAAAAAGGGGCATACTCTGTCAAATATAACCTTGACCTACAAAATTTGGCGGCAGCATGATCCTTTTGTCATAAGCAATACAATTTGAAAGTCTGATGAGGAAATCTTAAGAAATGGCAAAATTATAGCCAAAATCTAAGTTCAAAAAGGGCCATAACTTTATAAAATTTTACCTTGACCTACAAAATTTGGCGGCATCATTGCCCTTTTGTCATAAGCAATACAGTTTTCAAGTTTGATGAAGAAATCTTAAGAAATGGCAAAGTAATAGCCAACTTTAAGTTTTTGTGATGGACAGACAGATGGACAAAGCGGATAAGCTGCGATCCCTATGTATCGCCTTTTCTCCGAAAGGGCGATACAAAAATTGTGACCTGTAGAGTAGTATTAAGGAAAAGTTTAAGGACAGATGGACGGTACGTTCTAACAAAGCGATACTTTAATATGTGGCTATGCTATAGTTCTCTTTATTGTTCTTTTAGCCACATTAATGAAATTTTTAGCCACATAGCAGATTAAATGAATAGAATTTACAGTTATGTATTGTCCTCCTTGCCACGTAAGTATCTATATGTATGCTCAGACAAACCGCCATAGCATAAGTTCTGCTGGACTTTGTCCAGATGAGCTAAAAATCAGATAACAGATGAAAGCACGTAAGATTATGACTGTTGAAAAAGACACAATTATGTCTGGAATAAGAAAGGAGCAAAGATTTTTCAGATACTTAGAATTGCACAAATATGTACAGATTAATTCATCATTGGTTTTTACCTATTTATGGGCAACAAAGTCTGGCATATGGGATAACAAGGACATACCTATCAGCCATGTTTGATAGGCTTTAAAAAGCTTTTTGGAAAGCTGCAAATCCAACAAATTTATGAACCTGAAAGTAAGTCTTCTACATAAAATTCTTCTGGGATTTCAGATTAGAATAGGAAAGTTCAGACTATATAATTATTACCTTAGCTGGTAAACTAAAGTTTTCACACAATATCTCTATGAATTAAATCTCCAGCAATCATACTTTCTTCTTATAGTGCCCAGCATTATCTCTTGGTACATTTCGTAGCTTATTTTAACAAAACACACAACCTAAATTGTTACTTCTCAAAATAAGAAAAATGAAAATTCATAGATTTAAACCAGTTTTCTCCCAATGGCATCTCTAGAGAAATGCATTCTGTTTCTGATCTTCATAAAACTCTTGTTTAATCTTCAAAAGTAATACTTACTTACAAATTATAATAGCTGTTAAAAGATCAAAAGAAAAGTTTGCTTTCTTTTTAAAGTATTGATTTGTCTATTTGTAAGAGTTGGTAAAGTGTATGTGTGCTAAAATTTCAAAGGGCATTAAGAGTTTATTTTGAACAATTTACAATAGCCCAGTTAATATAAGTAATAAAAGAAATCCTGTGTCACCAGTTATGACAGGAGACAGTGGATTAAGGTACTTGAAGACATAACAGACATAAAGCAAGTGTAATTTTCATATCAGCATGTCTGATTTAAATATTGCCACCCACTAGCATGAAACGTTTGACGAACCTGATCCCAGACAGTTACAAATCAAATTTGTTTAATTCCATCTTCTTCAGCGGGTATTTTGAAGCTGAGACAATATTGGATTCATTTTTTTCCGCTATAGAACTGGTAATAATACAAATTTTCAAACGAATATCACAGTGCTCTAATAATTGAAAGTTCATAGACAAAGTTCTTCCGCTGACAACTCTCAGGCCTAAGACTATAACCTTCCTATCAAACTGACATAATGCAGCAATTACAAAATGGACTAACAAAACAACATGACCCCAAAAACTGTGATTTCCTACACAGGCCCCTACATCCCCTGTTAAAGTCCCAGGATCACTTTATATGTAAAATTATTAGTAACTAGTAGCTCTTCAATTAGCAAGAAAGATGTCTTACTGGCAAATTGGCCATTGTATGTACGAAAAACATTCCTAACACAAAGTCAATGCTATATACAGTATATGCTGTACATATGGTGCAAAATATTTTACGATGATATTGCAAAAATTCAGAAACACTCTTACAGCGCCTTCTAGTGAGGAAGTGACAAACATATGAAAGAAAGGTATACATCTACAGTGTTTTAGAATAAATGAAACACAGTTCTATCATTATTCTACCTGAGTAAATCAATTCTTCTATGTATGAATTTTGTGCTCCTAGGACTTTAACTTGTTTGGTGTGGGTACAACAAGATTGGTTGAAGATGTAGTCTTTTATTTTCTGACACATAAACTTATTGACTTTGTATTCCATTAAACCCTTTCAAATCTTTTTTTTAGCAAGTTCTATCTTCCTACATTCTTTAAAGTCCCAGGATCACATTTACAAGTAGCTCTCAGTTTATCAAGAAAAATGTCTTACTGACAGAAATAACCTATATTTGTACCAAAACATTCCTAACATTGCTTATAGAATGGATAAGTACATATTAGAAACATAGTGCAGCATTTTTTTAATGATATACCCAGAGATAATCTCATGTGTGTAGGTGCTTTACACTGGGCATGTAAATGAACCAGGGGTCTATTTGTAATAAAGCTAGGTTCTGGTACCCAGAATACAACAGGAAGGTATATGTCAACATTGTTTTAGAGTGAATAGAACATGGTTCTATCACTATCCTATCAATAAATTTATGTTAGTATATCAGTAAATTCAAAGAGATCCTGGGACTTTAACGTTCAAGCCCTCACAGGGAGATGGGCAGGTTAAAAGATGTGATCGGCAAAAGGTTTGAACCTTACACTTTACGTTATCTACAGAAATCTTCCAGACGTTTAAAGAGCCTTTCAAAACTTAATTTATTGTATTGATAAAACAAGATTATGTCCCAAACAAAATACAGTTGCCAAGTTTAAAATTATTGGCCCACTTTTGTCGATATTGAGCCCTATTGAAAAAGTTGAAGACATTCGACTGAAATATTTGTAATGAAAGAACTGAAACGCGTAATCAATCATTTATCTTGAGTGAAGTGAAAGCCATAAACCTTTTTTAAGAGATCTCACTTTGTACAAGCCTGTTTTAAAGAGATCTTCCTTCACGAAAGAAATATCTGATGAAAAACTTTCATTCTATCAGAATTTATTCAAATGATCAAGTTCAAAAGGATAATTTAACACCAATTATTAAATTGAAATTATTTTTTTATTTCTGCACTGTGCAGATCATGCAAGATAATTCTTCCTTTTGACATTTATATCAGGTGTGAAAGTAGTGGCTCTTTTGTGATAAAAACTGCAGAGGAGATACAAAATATATCTACTATAATTATATACTAGTGGACCATCAACAAAAAAAAGTGTTAGGCAAAACAGCTTACAAAGTATGATGATCTTGAATTATCACAATTTTTTTTAACTGTTTTACAACTCAATTTTGTCTTACTGGACCTCAAAACTCTATAAGGTATCACATGACCAGTGTGACTGTCACTATTAGCTGTACAGGTTTTCGGACCAACTGTTATTTGTTTTTTCATCCAAGGTGATTCTGACCCTCTTCTTTTAACATCAATTACCGACTGTTACTCCCATGCCATGTCAGTTTTAAATGTAAATTGGTGACGAAATACTTATCTTCAAAGTTGCTACCACTGAGTTGGAAAAGAAGAAGAACTTTTCCTTTCAAGATTATGCGGATTACCCACATATTGGATTTAACGCTAAGATTGATTTTCTAATATTGGCTTAAAAGGATAAAGAATTAACTTTGGGGTACTTCAGGCATTATAATGCATGGTATAAGCTTTCAGATTTAAACTTATTGAGCATATTGATCGCCGATAAACCAGCTGGTATACCGGTACTTCAAGGACAACATTACTCTGACATGACATCGTTGAACAATAAACCCGGCACTAAATGTAATAAAATAAGATCATTAAGTACGTAAAACTTAATCAAGGGTACATCTTTATTATTCTGATTAAAATGTCATGAATATTTCTTGAAATATATTCTTCACATGCAAGTTGAATAAATGCATTTGTTTTTATACACATGTAAAGGATTATGATTCATCTAAACGTGAGAATAATTATTGATCTTTCAAAGGCACAATCACTTTATTATATCTTAGACAAATTAAAATAAATCTGTGAATAACAAAGGTCATGTTACATTGAAAGAAAACTGTTTGTTTCACAAAGCCTGATAATATTCTCACCATAATACACCTTAGATGCAGTAAACAAATACCATTGTATATTTAAGAAATAATAAACATTTCCCTGTATTTTATTGTTGAAAAAAACACTGTCAGGAGTTCTGATATGTTTACAGATTAATTAAATCACGACTGCGTAGCACAAGTGTCTGTCAATGTGATTTAATTTTTCACATCCAAACGACTGACTGTTTTTTATTAAACAATAAACTACTGGGAGGCATTTATTATTTCGATTCAAACACAGTAATTGTCTCTCAAAAATACCCCAAACTATGTTGAACATGCAGCAGCATTTCATTGTAGTTTATAAATACAGAATACGATTGGATGTGTGCGTCACTTACCTCATGTGTTGCCCGTGGAAAATGTTATGTATCTGATTGTAAATTAATGTACAGATTCTGTTCCTCTGTATTTATACAGGAAAGGTTGTGGATCATGTTAGAGTAAAGCTTTTCTAATATTCTAATTGAAGAAAATATCATTTTCTAGGATGTACTAAAAATGTCCAACACCTTTGTTAATCATCCCTATACCCGTACAGCCAGTTAGGGTGTAACAGTTAAACATTTAAGTATTACTTTTTTTACTAAAACCTAAGGGGGCCGTGCACTTAATTTGGAAATATCACAGTATTATAGTGATAATTAACAGAACTTTCCGATAGAAAGACATCTGCACCCGTTTTGGCCGTGTGTCAAACTTCTCATTTCCAGTTTCAGCAACGGACCTTTTGACCTTTCCACTACCTTTCTCTCAATCAAACTGTTATAATAAAGTCTCATGTACAAACTGCAAACAGTTACTTGCTAATGCCATACATTTCTGAAAGTCAATTTGTTAACTTTAGGTGTTTCTATTTACACTTTCATTGAAAGCAAACACATTTCATGTTTCAATCTCTTAACTGGCCGTATAGAACTATGAATTATAGCTTTTCAAGCCTACTGTGCCTTATTTAAACATTTAAAAATTTATCTTGTACTCCAGGCTAAAGTAATTTCAAATAGAGTAAATATTAATTCAATATTGAACATTTCACACAGTGTCTATAAAATGTTAATGTATTATTGTATGGATTTTTGATTGCACTTCTGGTAGATTTCAAAAATAGTACTGAATTCCTGTGATTCCTGTACCATCCCCCAAAATTTTGACATAAACATCTCCTAAGTACTTTTGTGAACAATTAGTGATAAGCAAAGGCTGTTAGAGCTGCAGTATATATGCTTATAAATGTAGTGTAAAACTTACTCCGATAATGAAGCCTATTTTCATCGATATTATTGTAGGATAATTGGCAGAGGGGTCGTAATGATCTTGTGCCAAAGTACATCTAAATTCAATCTGAGCAATGGTTGAAGTTTGTCCTTTTTTTTGTCAAAATGAAATGAAGAGTTATGGGTCTTGTTTGAAGTTTTTCAAAAGCATATGGACAGCCAGCAAGATTGTTTTCCATGTTCTTCAAACACGTTATACAGTAAAGCTAATAAAAGTCTAAAGACATTAAAAACAATCACAGCAAAAATCACCTTGTTTCTATTCTAAAACTATTAACAAAGAAATAAATACTTGAATTTTTCTTAAAATCATACAAACCCTTGAGCGTGAAACAAATTTCTTCGGTGGTATGGGTCTGGCCAGGTGTCTGTATTCACATACAAAGTCTGCTCGTGATTTACTCCGGAAGTGGCCATAGTATCCCGAAGGAAACTGAAAAAGAAAAAAGGGGACACATAATATTAGAAACAAGGGTACATTTTTATCTATCACAATCTATTTTATCTATTAAAATAGAATAAACACATGAAAATGAGGATCTTTGTCATACCCTAAATTAACAGTGGATTGAACCTTTCAATGTCAGTCTCTGAATAAATTTCAGATATACCTTTCTTGTGCGAGTGAAATGAAACTTCATGTTATCTATACAATTTACTGACATTTAAATATGTAGCTGCTGAAATGAATTGACCACAAATATTGTATGTTTAAAATGTATCATGACATTTTATTATTTTCCAATTTCCAAAAATATATGCTAAATTCCAATTTCTTATTAGATCTACATGTATTATATGTACAACGTCATTTCTACAGACCTTTGTGTATATGTCAAGAGTTCTGAAATAAACAGCATTTTCTATATGTCTGTAACCATCATGAAAGTGAGTAAAAATGCTTTGTTATCATTTGTGTGTACAAAACCTGTTGCTATGTACAAACAACCCATTAAATATTCCAATAGAAATACATTATGAGACTTTTATATCAGTGTAAAACATAAAATCTTACATTGGATTGATCCTTGCAACTTTGTATCTTTGAAAACTGCTTGTTAAATATTTAGATGTTTTTATTGGATAATATTGTATAATGTAGGAATTTATATGACTTACATGCACGAACAGGGACACACTTACAACACACTAAATCACACTAATCCAGTCTTCCCGAAATGTTTTTTAAATTGACAAATGAAATTTTTGCCTGACTGACCAAGAGAAACTATTGTGTAAAAGGCCATAAAGTGCTTGACATTCAATCAGACAGCAGCAAACCTTTGCCTGACCAACAGAAATTTTGTCTTACATGTAATGCAGGCAGACCATAAGAGCTCGAGGTCGGGATTATACTTTTTCCAACTTTGTTCTTTTTTTTTTTACATTTATTTAAGAACCAAGCTAACAAACTATTATTTGTTTTCCCCCGATCTTATCTTTTATATTTTACCACTGAAGTACCCGGTAGACTGAAAAAATTCTACAAAATCCCGACCTCGAGCTTCTATGAAGCAGACATGCACTTTTCGGGAAGACTGCTAGCTATTTTTTTTAAGGTTTTTGACTGGGTATTGCTGTCGGGTAAAACAAAACTTCCTAGATGTTCAAAATTTGTTAGGTACCAGTATGCATGGGAGTCAATGATTGGGCTTGACGAGTTCACCAGGGGAGAAATCCCACAGTCGGCCAGGACTATTTATAAACAATAAAATAAGATAGTTTTTAGCAAATAACTTTCTGCTTAAATATATATTTCTTAGAACCTTTTTTATTATTAACTTCACACTAACTTGAAGGTGTTAAAGTTAATGAGACATACAGAAAACTTGATACTTTAAAATTTGACAAGCTACATTATTTGTATTTGTAATAGGCTAATGGAACTTTTAGATTAACTTCCCCAAACATAAAAGATTCAGCCATAAAAAGCAATAGTTACCTACAACTTGTATGTGACCATGCTATGCCTAGAGATCATCAAGCCAATCATTCTCACCAATTTAATGATGATAAGGGGTCAAATGTGGCCCCTAGAGCACGAACATGGGATTCTCTTTTGATTTGCCATATTGACCTATTATTTACCAATATGACCCATTTTCAAACTTGACCTAGATTTCATCAAGACACTCGTTCTGACAAAATTCCACAAAGATCGAATGAAAAATGCAGCTACAAGGTTTCTCAATTATTTAGCTTATGACCTACTTTTTTATTCTAGATGACCAATTTTGAACTTGACTTTTATTTGACCAAGTCACTCAGTCTGACAAAGTTTCACAACGATCCAATTAAAAAGGATTTGACCAAATTGACCTTAAGACCTAGTTTTTGACCCTGATATGATCCATTTTCAAAGGTGACCTACATGTCATCAAGGCACTCATTTTGACAAAGTTTCACAAAGAATCTCTAGATCAAAAGAAAAGTGCAGTCTTTATTGCACCCACATGGTTTTTCTATGATTTAACTTAGTTACCAGTAGTGACCCATATTCAAAATTGGCCTAGATTTTATTACGACACTTCTTTTGACCAAGTTTCATGAACATCCAGTGAAATATGCAGCTTCTATTGCAACCACACATTTAAGTGATTAGACAGACGACTGACGGAGATCATAATAGCTATATTACCATGAGCACTTCATGCTCATAAAAGCACTATATGTTTGAAGTGATATAATATTAGCGTTCCTAATGACCACTTTCTAGCATGGTCGAGTATGTTTGTAAGATGATAATAACAGTAACAGTATTCAGCTTTTATAATACTTAGGTCTTTGATGTAATACTTATGGAAGAGATCAGGAAGAAATCAATAATAAAAAAAGGTTTTTAACACAGACAATAGAAAATTTTATGAAAATAGAAATTTTCTTCAATGACATGCTATTTTTTCAGTGGCAAAAAAATCTTGGGTAGGGTGTAAAAAAGGAGGGTCTTCATTAGAAGATCTTCATTATGTGTGCAGAGAGAGAGTATTCAATAGAAATTAGCCTAATTTATTCTGCTCATCGGTTTGACCATTTTTTGGATCTGATATTTTTTAGCTGTCAAACTTCAGAGCCATAGATGAATTAACACCCATCCAAAGACTATCTTGCTCAAGTTGCTGGCTTCAACATCAAATGAATGGAACTAAATAAAAATGTGACAGTGTAGACAGTGAACACTGTGAGAATTCAATATAAATAAAACTCTGTAACAGTCACAGCTCTATTTTGAAATATTAATATCTTTAGTAAGATTGAACCTTAAACAAGATATTATGAAATTGGAAAAGGTACAACGTCAAGTAGCCGATTTCATTACTGGGAATAATAAGTCTGAGGAAGGTTGTGCTACCAACATGCTTTCAGCTATGAAACTACCATCTTTGCAACACTGTCACATGGTAAACAGACTGATATTTTTCTACAAGGTGGCCAATGAGTTTGGTACCTGAGTAGCCCAACAAATTGTGCGCCAGGGCTTTTTTATATTAACGACGAAAGACAGACATCTATGTAATATCAGTTTGTAAAATCGGTCGGTCTTGCAGTCGAAATATTGAGGCTAGTACCTGAGCACTACCACCTACAGAGTTAATTTCTCCAACCAGCTAAACCTAAGAGGCAAATCAAGGCTAAATCTTTTCATGGATGTGTTGTGACCTCAAGTCCAATGTTAGTGAAATTCAAGTTTTAAACAACGATAGATGATTTATTGTAGACACTGTAAAACTGAGCAGTGAAGACATTCAGCGCAAGGATTGGAACTATCTGGATAGTAGTGAACTGGTCCATGCGGATACAGTTGAGGGTTTCAAGTCAGCCCTTCATTATTACTTGCTCACTCCCCCTGGTGTATTTATGCTGAACAAGCCCTACACAGTAACAAACAGAAAAGAAAAAAACACAAAAGATTAAACGCAAATAAAAAAGAAAAATGAGTAGAGTTACTGAAGTTATTCCCCCTGCTTCCTGGCTCTGCCGCGGTCGACTTTTGAGGAACAACGAAATGGACAGATGGTGAGATACATACCCAGCTTCCTTGAAGTTCAGCTGTCATTTTGAAATAATGATTTTTTACAAGCAGAAACTTTTTCAAGTCATATTTAATTTCTTCTATCAGTATCCATGTAAATGTGCACTGAAATGGATGTACACAACATTTGTTTACCGTAGCTATTGAGAGTAACCAATCAAAATGAAGTACCTTGCTCAATATTCTAGACTGTATTCCGATAAATATTTCTAAATATTGATTTTCATATATACAAATTGAAGTCCAGTCTAGCTTGCTTTGTTTGGTTTTAGAGGAAAATAAAATTCATTTAATCGAGTAAACGTAGCTAAGTTAATTAACAAAAGCGTTAGACAGGTGGAAAATATTCTGTATGCATAGAGGTCCGGTTTTGAAAGGACCCACTTTTAGAAACAAAATATGTAGCCTACTGTGAATCACTTTAGAAAGGGTTTGCCAAATCAGGGACACCAACGTCTCTGACCATACGTTATGTGTTTAGTAAAGACCTCGGTAATTAATAATTATGTAAAACAGTCTTGATCAAAATATCTTGTCTAAAGCTGCAAGACATAGAGGTAAGATATTTAGCAAGTAGCATTCGGAATTAAATTGCTATCTAGATTATTCAAATAATGTTTTATGCTCCGGGTTCACTGTATTACATAGACTTATGTTAACTTTTAAACAAGAAGATGCGGCAATGCCGCCAAAGCAGGTTTAAAGGTGGTTAATTACTTTTAAGCAACATTTTATGACAATTTTTACTTTTTGTTTATTCTGTTAGAGATTAATTTAATGAACAAAAAGACCCATTACATTGAGTTAGATCCCTATCAGAAATTTACATTTTATTAACTTTTATGAAATTTTGTTATTACTCCCCTTTAATATGAAAGTATTTAAAACGTTGAGTATTTCTTTTTTATTTCAATATCATTTCTACTTTTACATTTGAATTCGATAGATTTACCAATATTTTAACATTCTGAACCAAAATGCAAGTTTTAAACCTACGTGTAGCTTCTGAATTGATTTATTTCCAACCTATCTTGGGTGCGCACCCAAGATAGGTAAAGGGAGGTAATAATATCTTTTCAAACTTGAATTTCTAATGAATTACATCTAAATATATAATATGTAATGCATATATTTCACAAATATAATATAATAGGTCTTATATTTATATCTTTCTGCAGGCAAAGTATGTGTATCAAATTTTTACTTATGATAAAATAACTCTATCTTGGTTGGGCAACCAGGATAGGGAAATCAAATTTTAAAAATACCTCCAGTGAAAATCTTACTTGAACTAAGCGCTAAGTGAACATAAATAAGTGTAAACGATTAGATGTTAAAGTTTCAAACAAATCTATTACATGGCCAAATTCCAATTATAAACCTTTAAACGGCACCTGCAGAAATTGTAGATTTAAAAAAAACAGTCATCTTGACTCCCCCCTATTAACAGTGCCCTTGACCTTGACCCTTTTGACTTTGACCCCAAAACTTTTTTTGCTACAATTTAAAAACTAAAAAAAAAATACATTTTTAGTAAGTCACCTTGACCTTGACCCTAGTGACCTTGACACCCCCAATTTTTTTTTTGCTTAAAACAATCTAAAAACTAAAAATAAATAAAAATCTATTTCTAGTAACAGTTACCTTGACCTTGACCCTAGTGACCTTGACCCCGAAAAATTTTTTTTTTGCTTAAAAGACTGTAAAAACTAAAAATAAATAAAAATCTATTTGTAGTAACAGTGACCTTGACCTTGACCCTAGTGACCTTGACCCCGAAATTTTTTGTTTTGCTTAAAAGACTAAAAACTAAAAATAAATAAAAATCTATTTTTAGTAACAGTGACCTTGACCTTGACCCTAGTGACCTTGACTCTAGTGACCCAAAGGTTCCTCCCCACGCAAGCTACCTACACACCAAGTTTCATTACAATTGGTCACTCCTAACTCAAGTTATTGAGCGGAAACCATTTTTCTATTTTTAGTAACAGTGCCCTTGACCTTGAACCTAGTGACCCCTAATGCAATCCCAAGCTTCCTCTCTACACAAGCTACCTACACACTGAGTTTGATTGCAATTAGTCACTCCTAACTTGAGTTATTGAGCGGAAACCATTTTTCTATTTTTAGTAACAGTGCCCTTGACCTTGAACCTAGTGACCCCTAATGCAATCCCAAGCTTCCTCTCTACACAAGCTACCTACACACTGAGTTTGATTGCAATTAGTCACTCCTAACTTAAGTTATTGAGCGGAAACCATTTTTCTATTTTTTAGTTACAGTGACCTTGACCTTGACCCTAGTGACCCCAAATGCAATCCCAAGCGGCGTCTCCACGCAAGCTACCTACAGACCAAGTTTCATTGTAATTGGTCACTCCTAACTTGAGTTATTGAGCAGAAAACGTGTTTCTATTTTTAGTAACAGTGACCTTGACCTTGACCCTAGTGACCCCAAATGCAATCCCAAGCGGCGTCTCCACGCAAGCTACCTACAGACCAAGTTTCATTGCAATTGGTCACTCCTAACTAAAGTTATCCAACGGAAACCAATGTTTGACGCCCGCCCGCGCACCCGCCCGTCCGCCCGCCCGACATACGACATCGCCATTCTAATAAGTCGGTTTTTTAAAAAAAAAAACCTGCTTAAAAATTCCATACGTTATAGAGCTTAGGTATTTGGTGTGTACCATTATCCTTTCACTCGGAGTTTAAAATTAACTCCGTCGGCGGAGTTTCAGGTGTTTTACCCAAATTCACATAGGAACAAAAAAACAAAAATAATATCAAACAGGGAATGCCACGTACCAAAAACGTAAGGAAATCTTAAAAACAAATCTTTCCTTTAATTGTTCGTTTTGTCCTCGTGTGTTTGCTTTGTACGCTAGTGTGTGTTGGTAGTGTGTGTGTGTGTGTGTGTGTGTGTGCGTGTGTGCGTGTGTGCGTGTGTGCGTGTGTGCGTGTGTGTGTGTGTGTGTGTGTGTGAATTGGTGGTGTGCACTTCTGGGTGCTATGGGGCTCGTTTTGGGGAGGCTGCGTTTTTGGTATGTGGCATTCCCTGTTTGATATTATTATTTTTTTTTTTTCTGTTAGACTGCTGGTTAAATGATCGAACATGTTCTTTAAAAAATGGCACCAGTATTGATAATTAAGACAGCATGAAAAAGTGATCGTCTGCATCGATTGCCTGCTGAAGCTGTTCCAAACATAGAGCAGTCACCTTTAAAAGTAACTCAAAAGTTTAGCCTAATCATACACCTGAAACACATGGAGCGTTCCTAGTGCACATGTCTCAGGATCCAAGTTCATCAAAACCCTGTCTATGAGTGATATTTTTCAGGGTCACCACAGACGCTTGGTTCATTTAGCAAAAGCAAAAGGGGAGCAAGAAGTGTATCATCTTGTACTCAATTGTTCACATAATTAATGTATTCACATACTAGAAGACCACTTAAACACATTTCTCACTAAATATAGGAGTCACCCAGTGGTTAGTCGGGCGGGCAGTCCGTTGCATTTTCCTTGTCGGTAGCATAACTTGAAAACTATCTTGATACTTGTTGGAATTCAATACAACTTCATACAATGTTCAAGCACATGAGAGGAAGTGAAGTGCACAAGAACCATAACTCAATCTTGACTAATTACAGAGTTATTGCCCTTTGTTACTTTCCCTTGTCCGCAGCATTATTCAAAAACTACTGGTTGGAATTCAGTACAATTTCATACAATGGTCAAGCACATTGAGAGGAAGTGCAGCGCAAAAGAACAATAACTATCTTGACTCATTACAGAGTTATTGCCCTTTGTTACTTTTCATTGTCCAGAGCATTATTAAAAAACTACTGGTTGGAATTCAAAACAACTTCATACAATGGCAGTGATTTTTTTTGCACTGATTTGACTCCGAAATTTGGCGTCTTCCCAATTGACAAAAATGGTCCAAATACCCCAAAAAAGGCTTAAAAATTCCCCAAAAAGAGAAGATTTTTGTTTTGTTTGTTTGTTTCAAGTGCTATTCGGCACGATATAACCTGCAGTACTTCCCAATTTTGAAGTTTATCGCGCTAAAAATTCCAAATTTGAAAGGCATGGGCTGTTGCCAAAAAAAGTAAAAAAATCACTGAATGGTCAAGCACAATGAGATGAAGTGCAGTGTACAAGAATGATAAGTCTATCTTGACAAATTACAAAGTTATTGCTGTTACAGTATCTCTTTTTTTAGTTTTTTTGCAAGGTATTCTGTTACTACGAACTTCCTCAGTTTATAAAGCAGTCTTTCGGGAGTATTAATCACATTTAGTGATAGGTCTAGTTTACTTTAGCGAAAGCAAAAGGGGAGCAAAAAATGTATCATCTTGTACTCAATTTTTCGCATAATTAATGTATTCACATACTATAAGAACCAATTAACCACACTGAACACATTTCTCACTAAATTATGTCAGTGTTCCCACTCAGTATTTTTTTCAAGGGTATACTTACCCTCTGGACACTAAAATTGGGGGTATATCTCAAGTTTTGGGGGTATGAAAATTGTAAGATAGACAAGCCCTGACCGTTGAACACTTTTACAACCTGCGACAACCTCTTGTTTTGAAACCGTTTCGGGTACCTTTTCCGACTTTTAACACCAGTCATAGTTGTGTCAGTACACGTGGATGGCAACTCTTCACTTTGTTGTTGGGCATCATTTATTTTATTCTTATCTTATTATTACTTATTCCTCTTACAGGACAGAAATCTAGTAACTAGATTGCAGTTATAGTCCACAGTATGGTTGGTGCAAGATAGTCACCTCTCCAAAGTCTGTACAGTTTAATACTCAAATATACAGTTAAAACTATGTATATACACAGGTGAAGCCAAACTCAATGCTTTGACTGCGACATTTTTGCAGACGAAGCCCAGATCATTAGATTGGTCACACTTTTAAAGTGCTAATATTATTTCCAAGAGCATTAAAATATTAAACCCGTCTACATTTCATGACGTCAACGGTAAATCATCAGCAGTTATGCCGATCGATTGGCCGAGAGAGTAGAATTTCCATGATCTATTTTTAGAACATACATGGGGATTCCAGCTGAACCTATTCGTCCTCGGCATTTTCGTATGCGCGTGATCTCGCACATGGTGAAAATTATATGCGCGATATTTTTTTTTTTTGCTTGATTTACATAATAATTTACGAGAGTGGGAACACTGTTATGTTATGTAAATAATTTATCAGTAGACTCTACCCGGATGTGGGAAGCCGAGAATACACTTTGCAGTTGTTCTTTTTCAGCTATTTGCTTAATTTGACGGGGGATATAATTCACTGAATTTACTTGTTGCAGATAGCTCTAAGAGAGTTTGAGTAAAGACAATGTTTTCCAATCAAATCAGTACCAGAGAGCTATTCAGTGGGAGCCAAAGGTAAAATATCAGACATTGTTTTGATTACATATGAGATTTTCTGTGTTATCATTTTAATGTCCCCAAAGGTGGGCATATTAAAATTGCACGGCCGTTCCTTCAGTCCTTACATGTTCGGTGTCTGGGATGTAGCTTTGACATGCATTGAAGGATTGAGTCGTATGGATGAGTTTATTAGGCTAGAGTAAAAAATAGAATTACAACTCTAGCATGAGTATGAATTGAAAATGTAATTTAGTAACAAAGTCATGAGAAACTTTTTGTTTTCAGAATTAGTATTTACAAAATATTAATACTGATATAATTGTTACGCCAGAATGGTTTTGAACAAGTAGAAAATTTGGAAACAATTCCCAAACACAATCTGATCCAAAAGACAGTCACTCTGCAATTCTCTGTTCATCTAACTTAAGTGCACTTGATGTCAGCAGTGTTTGTTTTCACCGCGTCGTTTTCACCAGCTGCAGTGCAATAATGTTAGTGTTATACAATGTTATACAATGTATTTGCAAATCCCATTTTACACAGATGAATGCAAATTGCTTGCAGACATAGAATTTTAAAATATTAGGGAAAACAGTATTAAATGAATGTCCTACTCCTTTGTTTCAGTACCCAGGAGAATTACCAGAATGACTTTTCCCAGCTACAGCATGCACAGTTTACACAGTTTGATATGTCACAGCCCATGTCACAGGAGTTTTCACAAGACCAGTATTCAACAGGCTCTAATTCACAGGTATCATTTGGTACTTGTTCATAATTAAGTCTTTTCAAGTCTAAATGTATCATACAGCAAGACAGAACTGATTTTTCCAATCTGGGCAAAGCAAGACGGTTTTTTCTGTTGAATCTTGGATTTGAAATTTGATAAATATGGTGATGGATATTCAGTCAAAGCTAGGTTATGTAAAACCTGAAAGTAATAAATGAACTTCAAAACAAAAATAATATCAAACAGGGAATGCCACATACCAAAAAACGCAGCCTCCCCAAAACGAGCCCCACAGCACCCAGAAGTGCACACCACACACACACACACACACTCACACACACACACACACACACTACCAACACACACCAGCACACAAAGCAAACACACGAGGACAAAACGAACAATTAAAGGAACACAGTGGGGCACCGCCTTGGAACGGTCAGTGGCAAAAACACCACTGGGGAGCTTAAACCGGTTAAACACAAGGAAGTGTGCTTAAAACCACTGACATTTAACAGTGCTTATAATCTGTTTTATATTGCAATTATAGTCCCAGGGGAGGAGAGCACCTGCAATAGACAAGTACATGTCAAAACCATCTTTGTTTAGAAGCAACAGTCAAAACAGAATTTCTACATTGAGCCGTACAGGTCCTGCAGAGAACCAAGCAAAAAAATCCAGTAGCCAGACAACCACTTACCAGCAGCAACTCTCCTTACAAAAACAGAGAGCGAAAGAAAGAGATGAAAGGTACAGCCTACTGCATTATACAGCAATGAAATACAGTTTCTTTAATTAGTAATTGAAATGACTACTAGCACAATGATTTTTAGGCCCACTTCCCCCACTGTATTCTGATTGTAGGGTCATAAAGGATAGGATTCGGGAGGTACATGTGCTCAAAAAGAAGGTGTCTCATAAGTCAGAAATGGCTGGCCCTTTAAATAGGGGTGACACTATAATAAACAAACACTTTACCTTTACCTTTTATAGATTTTCTGTGCATTTAGCAATTCAAACGATATTCTTGCGCAATTTATAAATTTTGTAACAGGAGTCTTGTGTCTATTGTTTGGATTGCCACAACAGTGGTGAACTCTTTTTGTAAGCAAACACTCATTGGTATATTAAATAAAACTGATATGCAGTTTGTAATGCAAAATAATGCACCTGTTCTTTTATGACTGGAGATACTGTGCTTCTACAATTCTACCATATTACACGTACATGTTTCTGCATTTTATAAGACACCTGATATGTCTCTTTTGATATAATTTCAGAGATATGTTGAGCAGTATTGTCAGTATGGTTCAAGAATGTTCTGAAGAGGTTAGTCTAGAAGTTTTTATAATGTAAATTTGGTAATATCTGTGATGATTTAATTATCTTTAACGAAATTCCCAGTTTCCTTTCAGTTACATTTATCATTAGGGAATTCTCCTTATCCTGCATTTAAAATAGGTGGATAAGTCACAATATTATATACAGTCCTCTTTTGTTAGAAATAGAGTGACACATATTCAGTAAATTTTGATGCAGATTAATTGAAATTAAACTTGAAGAGGTTTTTTTATTCCACATATTAAAGGTCAGGAGTCTGGTTTTGGGACTCTATGATAGTACAGCTGATTGCAAGGTCCTTAAACTACATAGAGTGGTTGGTCATAATGAGTAAGTGATCTTTAATTCTGGTTTTGCAGGGTGAAAGGTGAAGGTCACATTGATCTTAGACATCAGAACAATGCCAAATTAGTAACAATAGAATGGTTTATCTAAGAAGTAGTACAAATGCAGTAAAAATTAAATTTCATTTAGCAAAAATAATCACCTAGTGACTCGGCAGTTCAGGGCCTGTGACAGTCTATAGCCTTCTATTTAGGTGAAGCAGAATTTAAAATGTATGAAGTCAGCAGAAATGGGAAGTGGAGAAATTCTTCAGTCTTCTATCAAATCATGTAAGTATATGAAATGTCAATTATGTGTTGACTTTTCACAAATTATGTGAAAAAGGACTTGCACATGTATTTGAGGCCAGATCTACTGTTACAAATACTTATTCTTTCATTACATTATTGTCATAAGTTGCCATGACTTGCAAGAGACTGTTATTCTTTTTGCATACAAATTTCTATGCTAAGGGGAATATTTTTTTCCCTTTTAAGCTCACCTGAGCATGAAGTGCTCAAGGTTAGTTATTGTGATCGCCTGGTGCCTGTAGTCTATCTGTCCACACTTAACTTTGTGTATGCAATAGAGGCTGCATTTTCACTGGATCTTCATGAAACTTGATCAGAATTACTGCCTTGATAAAATCTAGGTGGAGCTAAAATATGGGCCATCTGGGGTAAAAAACTAAGTCACTGGTTCAACTCATAGAAAAACCTTGTGTATGCAACAAATTTTTATTGGATTTTCATGAAACTTGTTCAGTATGATTGCCTTGATGAAATGTAGGTCAAATTCGAAAATGATTTATCTAGGGTCAAAACTAGGTCACAGGGTCAAGTCATAGAAAAACCATGTGTATGCAATAGTGGTTACATCTCGTGAAACTTGGTAAGAATAACTGCATTAATAAAATCAATGCCAAGTTTGAATATGGGATATCTGGGGTCAAAAACTAGATAACAGGGTCAAATCATAGAAACACCTTTTTGTATGCAATAGAAGTTGTTT
Source organism: Saxidomus purpurata (assembly GCA_022818135.1). Classification (NCBI taxonomy): domain Eukaryota; kingdom Metazoa; phylum Mollusca; class Bivalvia; order Venerida; family Veneridae; genus Saxidomus; species Saxidomus purpurata. The sequence continues at coordinate 50,396,249 of JAFMSR010000011.1, forward strand.
TAATCTTCATGAAACTTGGTCGGAATGATTTTCTTGATGCAGTCTATATCGAGTTTGAATATGGATCATCTGGGTTCAAAAACTAGGTCACAGGGTCAAATCATAGAATGACATTGTGTATGCAAGATAGGTTGCATTTTTCTTTGTATCTTCATGTTACATGGTCAGTATAATTGTTATGATGAAATTTACACAGTATAAAATAGATATTTATATGGGTTATCGATTAGGTCATGTATAACATAGTAGTCACTGTTTAAAAGTCGTCATAGGTCATACAAAACTGACATATACAAGTAAGGGGGCATGCAAACCAACTCTCAGCATTGCAAAGTTGGTCAGGTATAAGGTTCTGACTTGTACAATTCAGAGTCAAACAGAAGAGTGTTACTAAACAAAGTTTGCTGAAAACCCAATATTTATGTAGGGTTGAGAAGTTACTGGCTACAGTTCTGTCAAAAGTAGGTCTGAACATGTAGTCATATTTGCACGACAGCTCCTTAGTTATCAACAATTCGTAGTATACCTTATTCTACTTTACACAGATACATGTATTAAATGCATGTGCTATTAAATTAGTTAAGCTTGAGTATATCAAGTATGAAACAGATAAGAATTTTCAAACCGTATGATTACTGTATTTAATGTGTAGAAGGATAAAAGATTCAGGGTTACTGCAGACAAAGAAATCCACAGAATCATTAATGCAGTTCACCAGCCTAGAATCCTGAAAGTATATTAAAGATCAGGAGTGAGCAGAACAGCAAAACCAGGTCATCAAAACTTGCCCATTTTCATTAGTTTTAAATTAGACAGAAACAGAAATTCAGACTTAACATCTAAAACAAATGTGTCATAGTATGCAGGGAGATAAGTAATGGCAGTGTGCTGTACAAAAGTATCAAGAAACAACTATACAAACTTTAAAGTCTCTTAAATGATTTTTACCACATAACTTTTTCATATAAAGTAGGATGTGTCCAATTATCTAGTATGAACACAATATTTGGACATTTGTTGATTTAAACTGACAGCTTTTCGGGGGGGATTTAAAAATTCCATTATTCAGTCTTTAAGGCCCCCACTTATGACATTTCAACTGTAACCAGACACATTGTAGGTTTGTAAGTATCTTGACACATGCCAGTACATAAAGATGCATTGCGTGCTAGACCGACATCCCTACATTAAGGTTGGAGTATCAAGGTTATTGACTCAGTAGTATACACTTATTCGTGTCTTGACTTACTTTGTACATGCATTAGTTTTAAAATGCACTAGTGCAACATGTCTAGCAAATTCCAAGTTAAGCTCCTGCAGGACCATTAGTCAAGGTCAAGGCAGACTTAGAGTTTAAGAATTTATTCCTCTAACCATATTTTGCCACATCGTGTCCGGATTGTAATGTTAGAAGGCATTGAAAGGATTTTAAAATGAGTTGGAATGCTAGCAGATCAAACGGAAGTGTCACGGAAAGACCCATCCCACCCAAGGTCAAGGTCACCTTGAGTTTGTATAGGATCTGAATATTATTCATATGTAGATTCAGTCCGTCTGAGATACTTGAAGAGTTTAAAATAATTTCACAAGTCTAGCACATCAAAACTTACACCATTTTTCAAACACATTAGTTTTCAAAAGGTTAAGGTCAGCACAAACAGAATATAGGAAACTAAATACTGTCTAAAATGCATACATTGTGTCCGGACTATACTATTATGCGAAGGATTTTAAAATAACTTGGCACAAATGTGCTAGACATCAAAGAGTACCAAACAAACCAAGTCCCTACTACAAACTTTAAAGTGTCTTAAAGGAATTGATACCGTATGAACTTATTTCATGAGGAAGGTAGGATGACATGTCACATTTATTAAGCACATGGATGAACACACATACTTTGTACATTTGTTGATTTAGTATGAAATTTTTAATATGAAATTTACTGCTCATGTTTACCAAAACCTTTGTTTATTATATCTGCATGTTCATTCATTGGTTGCTTGTAGAGACTTCTAGAAAGTACACAGGAGCAGCTGAAACTGACAAAAGAACTGGGAACCAGTCATAGGTCTGGTGTGGAGGAGAACAATAAACATTTCTTGGACATAAAATACACAAATACTAGACACGTTCAGGATATTGAAAAAAGGTGAGACTTCAGTAAGGATGAAAAATCAGCTAAAAGTGGTTGCTGTTAGCTGATTACACAAGTTTCCAGATTCCAGGCACCCTGCCTTTAAATAGAAGAACTTGTTCAATCGAAAAAATTTCACTATACATATTAAACTTTCTTCAGAAAAACAAACAAGCTTTTTATGTTGCCTACAAAGCACAACGACATTAGGGTTTCACTTTTCTATTATTGTCTTTCATCTATACATCCTTATACATTGTATAATTGTTTGGCATAAAATTGGTATAAATTTCCTTCAAAGTGTTCAAGTTTGAGCCTTCGATATACATAGATAGAAAAGGGAGAAATAAAGAATAGGAGAAACATAACAATAGTGTATTGCTTAGAGCTCAAAACTTCACAGAATATCCTGTATGTGGTTATGTTATTCGTTATCTAAAAATATTTCATTGAGAAATAATACATTTCACTCTGGTTCCTTTTACTAAAAGTAAAGTACCTTGAGATTTCAGATTAGTAGATGAACTTGTCACAATAAGAGATGATTTTGATCGTCAGAAGAGAGACCTGGAGAGTTTCCTTAGAAACCAGATGCTGTCAACCCAGCAGAAACATCTTCGTGATATTGAACAGCATGTTCAGAAAAGTAATTACTTAGATTCAATGCTATACTTTTTTAATATGGAGGCAATGACTTCTTTGTTGTAATGTAATAGTAAAGATTGTTTGCTGATTTGCCATCTGTTGTTATGATGGACCTAAGGGCTGAACATTGTTCCTTGAAGGGAACATAGGCATTAAAGTTGATTTTTCTTGCTTACATTCTAGTGTTGGTCAGTTTTAAGAATTTTAAGTCATATAATGAGTTGTCGTATTTGATTGCTTTGGATTTATTAGTGTTGTATTGCATCCTTCAGAATGTATATGCACTCTTATAATGATTATAAATGCTTCTTCATTTAGATTGTTTATAGTCCCTGCCCACCCTGGGATATCATTCTTGGTGAACTTGCCAAGACATCTGACAGGCACGGTTTTAAGAGACAGATGCAGATTCATGTTCAAGGGAATCCGGGTACCAGACCGTAGCTTGTATGAATAGACCCCTTGGTTCTTTTACGTGCCTGGTGTACAGCACTGATACATGTGAGACTACCTCTGTATTTCCAACCAGTTCATCTAAAGATGGGTAGGAAACACTGAAAAGTGTTATGAAATGTCCAGTTTCCCGGCAGGGATTCGAACCGGGGACTATCAGATTGGTAATCCAGAGTGTTGACCACTGCGCCACCAAGACTATAAAAAATGCATTGTATTAGTAATGTTGTAGGTATGATTGAAGGACTGAGACAGGTTTCTGATAGGAGAGATGAGCTACTAGATGAAAGGCACTCAGAACTGAAGTCAGTGGGTAAATCTCAGCAGAGAGATTTAGAAAAATACATAAAGACTCAGACATCAGAACAGACAAAACAATTAGTCAAACAGAGCCAGGTGAGCTTTCTGAGATATCCCTTTTGTGTACAAAATACCAATTAAAGCTAGTACACTTTAAAATAATGGAAGGAAAACATTTGATGTAGATGCAAAGTTCATCGGGTATTCTGTCTTATATCTCTTTGAATAGAATTGGTTAAGTTCACAGTATAGTAATAGAGGTCATAAAGTGCCCTTTGGTACAAGTGCTAATAAGTGAGCTGAAATAGGGACCCGGAGGCAGTTTAGGGTCTTTAGTGGCCTTATTTGTGACAGTGCTATCTTATACTAGGGTACACTACATTTGTTATAAAATTTATCGCTTTGAGTTTAATATTTAAATATGCATTTGACTAGATAAAGAATATTTCATACTTTAGGATCTGTACAGTAAACAACACAAAGATTTCCAGAAAGAAATTCATCAAAAGCTAGAGACATTAACAACTGACCAGAAGCTATTCATAGATGAAAACAGAAACACTCTTCATGAACTTAAGAAGTCTGTCTCGGACGAAAGCAACAGACCATGGCAAAATGAAAATGTTCCAAAAATGATCCAGGATAAACTGAATGAGCTTCACAACTACCATCAGTCAGAGATAAAGAGGCTTGAAACTGAGATTGAAAACCAGAGAAAGAAGAATGATGAACAGAAAGAGAAAGAAAAAAATGCTAAAAGTGGTTTGGAGAACATGGTCAGGAGTAATTTGCAAAATGTATATGATCTGCAACAAACTGACACTGAAACAACAGCAGATAATGTATGTACCAGAAGAGGCAGGGGGTCAATGTTTAAGAATGGTCCAGGGTTATTATCCCCAAGGCCACCTCACGGGACATCTTGGAATAGTAGGGCATTATTTTGTCGACCTAACCCATCTCCTGTAGCCACAGTGCTTCCTCAAAGAAAATCAGTACAGGGTACTGTAGTGACGATTAAAAATGCTATACAAGCCACACAAGCATTACAAACCCATATTGATCCTTCAGTCCAAGGAAGGCAGCTTAGAAATAGATACAGAGATGGTCAAGATATGACCTTGCAACGTGATATAACAGTTGGTCAGAAATCTGTTAGGTTTGCACCTGATTCTTTTGAAAATTCTGCAGAAACTTCATCAAATGTAAGTGTTACTGCAGTTGATGCTGAAAGTATTGTTTCGCAGCCTAGAAATGCCAATAAATTACAAAAGAAGACAGCAGGTCAGAAAAGGGGTAGAAAGGGAAGAAGGAGTGGAAAGAAACACCTGAATAGTTCAGGTACAAAACAGACACAAAAATTGTTTCAAGGAAACTATGAACAAAGTCAGGAGACAAACAATGATTGTAATGATAATGAATTTGAGAACAGTGAGCAAGAGCAACAAATGTGTAACAAAACATTGCCAAATGAAAACCAGTCACTTCTTGCACCTAATATAAGCAGCACAAGAAAGCCTGTTTTAAAGACAAAGAATATCTATGATTTCCATGAAGAGCTTTCTCCAGGTCCAGTTCATAGGAAAAGAAACAAACAGACTTCTGTGTTTACTAATCAGACTCCCACAGTAAGGTACGACACATTTTAACAGTCTCTTTCATTTTTTACCTTTTTCCTAATCAACAACCTAGCCAATTTTGCAGCCAGTCTTCCCCATGTGACATTGCTGACATCCCCATAGTCACTGACAGTCAGGCATTGATAATGACAGCAGTGCACTTCGTGAATTACCCTCTTTTTTTCTGGCCCCTCCCCAGCACCAATTCCCCCACCTTGTTTAGGCTTATTGATTATCATGGTATACGGACATTACCGATGGTTTTGTAGACTACATCTTGGAAAATAGAAAACTTCAAATTTTTCTTTTTTATTATGTGAAGAGTTAAGGGGCTAATGCTGCCTTTGCAAAGTCACGAAGGGGTTAATGTCTGCCTTTGCAAACTTGAGCTTAGGGGCTGGTGTCCTATATACATTGGATTAACACAGATCCCCTTGATCCGCCCTCTTTTGTGTGAGTCTGCCACTTACGTCTTGTAAAAATTGACTTGAGTTTAAATATAATTGTATGTTATGATTTGCCACATAAAACATTTTGGCTCTTATTTCAATTTTCCTTCTAAATTTGATTGAAAAGTACAAATCCCTCAAGTACTTCCTTCCACCTACCATGTGTTTTGACTGTTTATAAGCAGAGCCTGAGGTAATGGACCTATTAACAAAAGCATGCCCTGTGCAATGCTCTTGACACATTTGTTGTGCATAGAGGGTAGGTACTAATACACAGACACCCTTTCAACATGATTTAGGTTTTTGACAAATTCATGAAAAATCTTTTAACCAAATTTCTATTAACTATTTGATATGGGAATTGGTCAGAAGTTAAAAATCTGTCAGGACTGACAAATTTTTGGTCTTCCTGAGCCCTGATTTTGAATCACTCTTGTGTTTTATTTTAAATTTAATAAGTAATTTCTCTGTGGGTGAAGTGTAATAAACATATTTATGGGTGAAGTTACGCAGTAAATTGTGCTAAATCGAATTGTAGTGTGCTTGGATAGAGTGAATTAATTCATATTGTCAGATTGGCGACTGACCAGACTTCAGTCTGAAACTTAGAAGCTGTGTTTGCAGGTTATATTCTGATCATGTGATATTTTATCATTTGTTAAATCTTTTCAGTGAGTTCAGGAGCAAATGGTTAGCTGCCAGTGATACTACTGTAAGTTTGTAGCTTTGTTTACATTAAAAATGTCTTTATTTCTCAAAGAAAAAAAATCAGTAAAAAAGCTCAAATTTCTACAGTCTAATGTTTGACGTAATATCAGTTTAAGCATTATAGTCTGGAACTAATGCTTTTACTTGAAATAGAATGATACAAAATTTACTGAAGTAAGAAAGTTTACTTCAGATTCAGCTCAATAATTGATATTCATGAATCTGAACCTATTGATTTTGTTGTAAATTTGTTCTCTCTTCAGTCAGGTGGTGATAGCAGTGCTGACTCATCTCCCTCACTCTCTGTCACAGATATATTCATACGGACGAATGTTCAGGATGACAGGAAGTCACCGAATATGAAAGGTAAAAAGTTGTCCCATTATGTCCAGCCTTTATCTATAGTATTGAAGAAATATGATTACTCATTTAAACTTTACAAACAGTTTATGCAACTTGTTCTATGTTTATTCGCACTGGAGCCCTAGACAGCCACAGCCACTTTCATTTAGCTATTGACATCAACAGTTCTTGTGGTGTTTTCAGAGGTACTGTCTGCATCAAATGGGTATGCAGCACTGTCCGACTTCCTCAGTACTCCAAACCTTACAGAAGTATTTAAAGAGGAGAATGAACAATGTGTCACCAAAAATGAAAAGAGTTTTCAGGTAATTATATTTTTACCCATCTTTTAGGACCTAAGCACTTGTGCTCAGGTTGAGCTTTTGTGATCACTCACCACACAGCATCAGTTCAAATCGTCTTGTGAAAAACTACTGGACGAATTTCAAGCAAATGTTCCTTTGGTGACCCTCAGTAGATAGTGTTCAAAGGAAGTAGATACAAGCAGAACTCTGGTTGCTATGGCAACAAATATGAAATGCTTTACAAACCTCAAAAACTGGAAGGCTCAGAGATATAAGCATGTAGCATTGTCCAGTGGACATGTACCAAGATCGATCAAATGCCCCTTGGGTCCAAGGTGGCTCTGCCCCAGAATGACTTTATTTCCCAACCTTGACCTATTGACCTACTTTCTGTTTTTGAAGCTACATGAGTGAAATTTGAACCATGACTGTTATAGTTCACCTGAGCACGAAATTATTTTTACCTTGGCTGACCACCTACTGACCTACTTTCTGTTTTTGAAGCAACATCAATGAAAGTTGGACCATGTATAGAGTTTTGCTTGTAGATTTCAAGTATGGCATTGACTGACCTGCTAACCTATTTTCTTGTGTTTTGAAGCAACAGCAATGAAATTTATTAATGAACTAATAGTATATGAATAATTTTGCATTTCAGGTTTTAACTTTAACCTTTTGATTACCTTGGCCTCATTTCTTGTTTTTGAAGTTAAGCAATGAAATTTTAACCATATGTACAGTTTTGAATGCAGATTTCAATTTTGACCTTAGCTGACCCTGATAATGATCTTTTTACCTGCTTTTTGGTGAGCTTTTAGAGTGCTTTATATCTGTCCATTTGTTAAGTTGCAAGGTTCCCTAAACCAGTAGACCAGTATCAGTCAACTTTCACAGTTTCACTCATTCACAAAGTTGCTAGAAAAAGAAGTTCGATCTATAGAGCTACAGTGTTCAAAGGTTGCAGTAAAGCTCAGGAGGGCACTGTAACACCATCATGGTTCTCTGGCTTATATGACAGCAAATTTACAATTTAAAACACAAAAGTTTCCCTTATCTTAAAGAAGTACATTGTATTATCAGACATACTGAAATCAAAAGAAATTTGTACCTGAAGATTTCATCTGAGCAGATCATAAATTGACTCAATTCTGTTTCTAGAATTTCCGTCCACTCCGGAGGATTGCTGAGAAGAGAAAGCTTTGCAATGTGGAACCACAAGTTCAGATGATTCAGAAAAATAGAAGCATTGACAGAAAATTGTTTTAAGTGTTCACACTGAGTGATGTTGCAGAGAAAGGATGAACATTTTTAGAAATTTTATTTACTTTGTTAATGAATAATTGAACTAGCTGACCTCTAGCAATACTTTGCCTGTTCCGAGTTTCAACATAATTATATTGATATTCATTTGCAGAATATCTACCAGAAAGCATAGCTGTGATAATATTGAAATTTATTTCAGGGTTTTTCAAAATGTTTCTCTAGAAATAATCGTCTTAATTGCTGTTTTGAGAGATTTCATCATTTTGTGCTTTAATAATTTACAGTTAGTGTTTTTTTTGTTTTTTTGTTCTAAATAAAAAGTATCTATATTTAAATATTTCGTCTGTATTTAATTTTATATCAGCAGAACTGGTAAGTGATGTGTTTTCAGGGACATGCAGAGTGGGTGTGTATTATTGTTGTTGCTATGTTGTCTTTTACAAAACTTTAAGAATGGAAGCATATTCAACTTCATTGTAAACCTGCACACAATTTTGTAAAGTCTCGTCATTCAGCAAATTAATATTCTTTTTAAATCGTTAGAAAAAGAACCAGGACTGTGTATTATCTAGTGTAAAGATGGTACATTAAGTCAAAGTACTTCAGATATCATATCTACAGGATATAACTATAATTGATGAGGAAAGCGATGACTAAACTCACTTTTAAGTTATGAATAATTTCAAGTTTGTATGGGGTTGGTTAATTACTATTTATAAATGTTAATTTTGTTATTCTAATTGTTTATACTTTTTGAGAAAATTTGTATAACATTACAACTGGAATCAGACAGGATGCCTAAAAATAAGGGACAGACAACTGGAAATATACGTAAGTTAAATTGTGATTACTTTTGAAGTTCTAAATTTCATTTCTGAAATGCAGTTGCCCCATTTATAAATCAACTTAATTTTTATTACGCGGTCTTCAAATGTCATAGGAAGATTTGTCTTACTGAGTAGATATTCCTTACTGTTTTTGGAGGGTCAGAGGGTGAAGGTCATAGTGAACTTGTTAGCTTTTCATTGATAATATTGCAAAAGATTTTCACAAAACTTACTCAGAAAAGGTCATGCAGTCAGACAAGAATAGTGAGGATTTCAGTACTTTTAACAAATACAAAAAAATGTATTCATTTTCAAAGCTGTGCTTATGAAATATTGGACTATAAATTGGTAGAAATTCCATGTTCTTTATATAGAAGGTAATTTTGTACATTTTTTTTATTGAAATTAGGTGGCTGCATTAGAGAAACAGCAAAATCAGTTTTAAAGGAAAATGTTGTTTTGGATCCCTGTAACTGTTCCAGTTACTACAGTGTGTCCAGTGAGCATAGCTGGCACAGGCATATATGTTTAGATGGCTATTTGTGGAATCATGACAAGAATTTTTGTGACCAACCAAAAACTGTATTGCACAGAAACTTGTGTGACTTGCTTGCACCATGGGACAGGTGCCAGGGATTGACAGGTTTGTATTCGACACCTTTCTTAACATTAAGAATTTATTAAGTTTGCAGAATTACTACAGATTACTAGGCTTTGTAACAATATTTGTGTCGAATGTGTCCTCTCATTATGTCTTTATACTATATCATTGATAATAGCATAAGATTAATTAATACAATTATACTGTATTTAAAGTGACATTATGCTCATCTTACTGCACATACTGTACTTTTGGTGACACTTTTATAAAAGCAATTTTCGGTTGCTGTGCATTTAAATGTGTAAAACAAATGATAATGCCGCATTAGTATTTGAAGTTGGTGCTTTAGAAATAAAACAAGAAGACGCGGCAATGCCGCCAAAGCAGGTTTAAACAGCGCCTGTAGAAATTGTAGAATTAAAAAAAAACAGTCATCTTGACTCCTCCCTATCTTAGTAACAGTGCCCTTGACCTTGGGCCCAAATTTTTTTTCGCTACAATTTAAAAACTAAATTTTTTTTTACATTTTTAGTAACAGTGACCTTGACCCTAGTGACCTTGACCCCCAATTTTTTTTTTTTTGCTTAAAACAATCAAAAAACTAAAAATAAATAAAAATCTATTTTTAGTAACAGTGACCTTCACCTTGACCCTAGTGACCTTGACCCCGAAAAAAAATTTGTTTGCTTTAAAACAATCAAAATACTGAAAATAAATAAAAATCTATTTTAGTAACAGTGACCTTGACCTTGAGCCAAGTGACCTTGACCCTAAAAAAAATTTTTTTGCTTAAAACAATTTAAAAACTAAAAATAAATAAAAATCTATTTTTAGTAACAGTGACCTTGACCTTGACCCTAGTGACCTTGACCCGGAAAAAAATTTTTTTTTGGTTAAAACAATCTAAAAACTAAAAATAAATAAAAATCTATTTTTAGTAACAGTAACCTTGACCTTGACGCTAGTGACCTTGACCCCGAAAAAAAATTTTTTTGCTTAAAACAATCAAAATACTAAAAATACATAAAAATCTATTTTAGTAACAGTGACCTTGACCTTGAGCCAAGTGACCTTGACCCCAAAAAAAATTTTTTTGCTTAAAACAATTTAAAAACTAAAAATAAATAAAAATCTATTTTTAGTAACAGTGACCTTAACGTTGACCCTAGTGACCTTGACCCGGAAAAAATTTTTTTTTGTTTAAAAAATTCTAAAAACTAAAAATAAATAAAAATCTATTTTTAGTAACACTGACCTTGAGCCAAGTGACCTTGACCCCAAAAAAATTTTTTTGCCTTAAAACAATCTAAAAACTAAAAATAAATAAAAATCTATTTTTAGTTACACTGACCTTGACCGTGACCCTAGTGACCTTGACCCCGAAAAAAAATTTGTTTTTTATAACAATCAAAAAACTTAAATTAAATAAAATCTATATTTAGTAACAGTGACCTTGACCTTGAGTCAAGTGAACTTGACAAAAAAAAAATTTTTTTTTGCTTAAAACAATCTAAAAGCTAAAAATAAATAAAAATATATTTTTAGTAACAGTGACCTTGACCTTGACCCTAGTGACCTTGACCATAGTGAACCAAAGCTTCCTCTCCACGCAAGCTACCTACACACCAAGTTTCATTACAATTGGTCACTCCTAACTCAAGTTATTGAGTGGAAACCATTTTTCTATTTTTAGTAACAGTGCCCTTGACCTTGAACCAAGTGACCCCTAATGCAATCCCAAGCTTCCTCTCTACACAAGCTACCTACACACTGAGTTTGATTGCAATTAGTCACTCCTAACTTGAGTTATTGAGCGGAAACTATTTTTCTATTTTTAGTTACAGTGACCTTGACCTTGCCCCTAGTGACCCCAAATGCAATCCCAAGCGGCGTCTCCACGCAAGCTACCTACAGACCAAGTTTCATTGTAATTGGTCACTCCTAACTTGATTTATTGAGCGGAAACCATTTTTCTATTTTTAGTAGCTGTGACCTTGACCTTGACCCTAGTGACCCCAAATGCAATCCCAAGCGGCGTCTCCACGCAAGCTACCTACAGACCAAGTTTCATTGTAATTGGTCACTCCTAGCTCGAGTTATTGAGCGGAAACCGTTTTTCTATTTTTAGTAACAGTGACCTTGACCTTGACCCTAGTGACCCCAAATGCAATCCCAAGCGGCGTCTCCATGCAAGCTACCTACACACCAAGTTTCATTGCAATTGGTCACTCCTAACTAAAGTTATCCAACGGAAACCAATGTTTGACGTCCGCCCGCCCGCCCGCCCATCCGCCCGCCCGCCCGACATACGACATCGCCATTCTAATAAGTAGGTTTTTTGAAAAAACCTGCTTAACTCTATGCCTCATAGATACTCCTTTCTACTCCTTTACTGATTGCCCCAAAGGGATCTGTAACATTGTCTGCTCGTTTGTTAACGTTACATAATATATATATAACATAGTATATAATAAGTACAAGGGAAAGAACTGTGACTAGCATAGGATCGTTTCATATATTGTTACTTGCAACAGAATCGATATACAACGCTCTAACATACCTGGCTTTGTCCATCAGACATTAAACTTTCAAAACATGTATACTTAGTTTACCCTAACTTGAGCTATAAGACACAGGTTTCTTTTATTTCTCACAAATCATGCGTTTTTCCGTTGGTTTTAAACGAAGTCGTAAAACCAAAACAAACGAGGTTTAGCGAAAACATTCGCAGTATTGATAAATAATGAAGGAACCGGGCCTTATCTAAATGCACATTTTTAAAATAACAGTAAACGCACCGATTGCATGCAAAATTCCGCCGCTATCGCCTCATACGATGTAAAAGTCTACAATTCTATTTGTTGACAGTGATAAAAGTTGAAGAAGTTCTCCATTATTGTCATTACATACGTAATTTTGTGTAATGACAAATTTGATTGGTTGATAAAAATACCTTAGGTGAAACACCTACGAAAATATCATATGACGTTGTTGATATTTTCTGGCACCACTATCCTTAGCGTTCACTTTATACCCGTGCGTACACAAAGCCAGAACCAAACAAAATTTTCGCCATCCAATCGGAACATCTTTTTTAATACGCAGTTCTGTTTTTGTCACGTGATACATCATGGCACATAGAGAAATAAATTTACAAACAAACGACGGAACGTCAGATTAAAAAATTGTTGGAGACGATAGCGGCAGAATATTGCATGCATTCGGTGAGATTACTGTTGTTCTTAAAATGTGCATTCAGAGTTGCCCGCTTCCTTCAATATTCATGCAATACAGCGAATGCTTTCACAAAACCCCGTTTGTTTTTGTTTTACGACTTCGTTTAAAACCTACGGAAAAACGCATGATTTGTGAGAAATAAAACAAATATGTGTATTGTGGCTACACTTTCAGTACATAAAGTATACATTTTTGGAAAGTTAATTGTCTAATCAGCAAACTGAGGCATATTTGAGCGTTGTATAACGGTTCTTTTTCAAGTAACAATAAATCAAACGATGTGATATTAATCCGTATGAGCGTGGCAGTTCTTTCCCTTGTATTTATTATATACATGTAACGTTAACAAACGAGTAGACAATGTTACAGATCCCTTTGGATTGCCCCATACATACTCCTTTTAACGCCTCTACTGACTACCTTATAGATACTCCTTTCTACTCCTTTCAACATGGTCAGGTTTAAATGCCAGAAAATCAATAAAGTATAAAAACAATTTTTCTTACAAAAGCATTTTGGTGAAGTTTAATCCTAGTGCAATAAATATCTTTCACAAAAATATGTAGTTACTATAAGAAAGTTATTGGTAATTTACAGCTCAAGACAGGTAGAATTTTTTCTAATTATCAAGGATTAGTTCTAATAGGATAATATAACAGAGTTTTATGGAAAAAAATGATAGCATATATAATTTTCTACATGACTTGATTTTAACAATTCCCTTAGGGAATATGTGACAACCAATTAAATTGCTGAATTCCATAACATGTGTCAGAACAATATGGGATTAATGATTACATAATCAGGTGTGTATATTGACCACAGCTGTCAAAACAAAGCAATTAGATGACCCTTGGCATCACTTTCAATGATCTCCATTCAAAGTGTTTTTATAAGCTGATTAAATTTCTTTTGATCATGTTTCTTATCAAAACATTAAATATTAATCAAATTTTATGACCCATGAATATCTGTTGATTTCATAACCCCAAAAAAATACGATGGATTGGTCAACATGATAATCCAATGAAAATTAAATATGATTAGAACACGCCCATTGTTTATATCCCTTTTCCTGTAATTTATAACCCTTCAGTTTGTGTTCGAACACCATGAGAGTTACATTCTAAATTATTCTATCTTCTTTCAATTACTTTTAAAAACACTCGGAAAGGAAATACATTTAGATTGAAAATGCCTAAATATGTTTAAAAATGTGAAATGACTGTTTTTAAGACTCACAATTCAAGAAATATTCATCACACAATTTTGAAATTTATACCATTAGAAAGAAAATTTTATCATGAAAAACTTTTGTATTGGTCAGTAAATGATTAAATGAAGTGTTAATAGAAAACAAATAGCTTGAATAACACAGGTACCTTTTTTGTATTTTTACCAATAACCTGTATGGGGATAGTGTACAGATAATGCTATTATCTACACAAGGAAAGTAACACTGATAAGGCTTAATGTGTATGAGGCATAGAGTTAAAAAATTGGACAATTCAAAAAGTAGTTCATTCCTTCGCAGTGATCTCCCTTGTGTTGTAGTTGTTGGTAGAGAGATTTGGCAGTGGAAGGGAAGCAACTCCTGCATGCAGTTGCTTTTTCATTAAATTGACTCTCCCAGTCAAAATAGGAAAAGTAATATTTGGAAAGTTATTATTTCGTACTGGTAGCAGGAATAGTTTGGTGAATTGGGTTAAAAGCTATTATTTCCTCTACCCTTTTGACACACACCTATTTCAGCTGGAGTTTTTCTTGAAAAAAAATGTGCATAATGTCACTTTAAGTATTATGAACCAAAATTTTATAACTTTAACTGATCTCCTGTTTTGTAAATGATCATTTCCTAAAACAGAGTTGATAATGGAAGCCTAGTTTATTTTTTGATAGTCTTCTTTTTATAGACACATCTTTTTATTTACAGTATGTTTTGTTGCTGCTGACTGTATGTCCATCTGTATGTATGTATGTATGTCTGTCATCTGTCTGTATGTATGTATGTCCATCAATCTGTATGTATGTCTGTCTGTATGGACATCCGTATGTATGTATGTCCATCTGTATGTATGTATGTATGTATGTCCATATGTATGTATGCATGGTCGTCTGTATGTATGGATGTCCATCTGTATATATGACTCCAAACTTGTGTGATAATCCTGTGGCCACCTTTTTTGCAACAACATTTTTTCATTACATGTCACTTGTGTCAGCATAATAATTCTCTATTTGATCGGTGTTCATTTAAAATATTTATTTTGTATAAAACAGTATTTCTATATTCTATAAAGATGCTAGTAGAAGGCAAATGAAGAAGGAATGCATAAAAGACGGTTTCTACACAATTACAACAGATGACCAAGCATCTGCAAGTGCTGACTCCGTGGTTGGGTACATACCTCTTCCAAGGGAGACACAGTTAGCTAATGTGGAACTGGCATTTGCCTCTATGGTTGCAGGGTGTGTTATTACTCTCATGATTGTTGCTATGGTGATGGAGTTCTGCAGTTTTCCACATCTCAGGTTTGTAAAAAAAAATCTATGTATTTTACAGTTTAATTTTCAATTTAAAACTACATGTACTGGGTTTCATCATCCGATCTAAACATTCAGTCAGACACATCATCATGTTTAGCTTGGAGCTGTTGAAGTGCTGATGGTCTCGGACCCCATTTTGTCTTATAATGACAATTTTTTGACCATTGCAAAGTACTTCATGCCAGAAACCAGCAGTTGTGTTCCAGGAAACTGTTTCTAGTTGAAGTTTTAATAGAATATATTGACAGATTTTTTTCAGTTCAGGTGTTTAACAACCTTAAAACTAGCATGACAATAAAATAAATATCTTGTAATATTAATAACTAAATAATATGAATTTTACATTTATAGCAAGACGATTTCAGGTCAAATGAAGAAGAAGTTTTCTGTCAGGAATAGGTCAAAGCCTGTTGCAGACGGTACAGTGGATGTTGCCGACGGTGATAATGTGTCTGTGGACTACGAGTACATTGATGAAGAGGAGGTTGTATAGAACAATTCAATTTGTGCATTTATGTTATTAAAACAATTTTCCAGTACACATTCATATTTAATTTAATAAAATATGAGGAGTGTGATCACAGACATCCATTTTTTAGCTCACCAGAGCATGAAGTGCTCAATGTGAGCTTTTAGGATCATTGGATGTCCATTCACTTTTAGTTTGTTTACACTCTAGCATCTGCAATCCTGAAGCAATCTTATTCAAACTTGGATATAATGTGTAAAGTTCTTGGAGGAGCTCGATTATGGGCCAGGTCAGAGAAGTACTTCCAAAGTTATTGCCCCTGATGTAACAAAAATTGCAATATTTCACCTTGTTTACATTCTGTACAGTACATTTCTTGAGCAATCAGAACTAAATGTAGATGGAATGTGTTTGACCAAAAGTTCTCAAATAAGTATGATTATGGGCCAGATTGGACCAGTACTTTTTGAGTTATTGCCCCTGATGTAACAAAAAATGCAATGTTTCATATTTACACTCTGTACTCTACATTTACTGAGCAATCATAACCAAATGTGATTGGAATGTGTATGACCACAAGTTCTTGGATGAGTTAGATTATGAGCCAGATCGGACCAGTACTTCCTTGAGTTACTGCCCCTGATGTAACAATAATTGTAATAATTTACCTTGTTAACACTACAGGCCACATTTTTTTTTTCAAGTCAAGTCAAGAGACTTGGTCAGAATGTTTTTGATGATCATTAGGCCAAGCTCTAAACTGGGTAATGTGGGGTCAAAACTAGGTCATAACGTCAAATCTAAGAAAAACTTTGTTATCACTCTAGAGGCTACATATTTTTTTCAAAATTCTGAAAACTTTGTCAGAATGTATATCTTGATGATTTCTAGGTCCATTTTGAAACTTGGTCACGTGGGTTCAAGAACTAGGTCAATAGACCAGATCAAAGAAAAACCTTGTTAACAGTGTGGAGGCCATATTTTCTGTTAAAAACTCACGAAACTTGGTCAGATTGTTTGTCTTGATAGATCTCTAGGTCAGAATTGAAACTGGGTCAAGATGGGACAAAAAAATAGGTCACTAGGCCAGATCAAAGAAAAACCTTGTTGACACTGTAGAGGCCATATTTTCTGTTCAAAACTGATGAGACTTGGTCAGAGTGTTTGTCTTCATGATCTTTAGATCACTTTCGAAATTGGGTCACATGAGTTGAAAATAAGGTCACCATGTCAAATCTAAGAAGAACCTTGTTATCAGTCTAAAGGCCACAGTTTCTGTCTCAGAGTCATGAGGCTTGTTCAGTATCTTTGTCTTAATGATTTCTAAATCAGCTTTGAAACAGCGTCATGTGAGGTCATAAACTAGGTCATCAGGTCATATCATAGAAAAACCTTGTTCATTGTACCTTCATGAAACTTGGTCAGTATTGTCTTGATGAAATTTAGGATGAGTTTGAATATGGGTCATCTGAGGTCAAAACTAGGTCACTGGGTTAAAATCCTTGTGTATGCCATGCAGGTGACAATTACAATTCAGTCTTCATGTAAATTGGTCAGCAGGTTTGTCTTGTCAATGTCAAACAGAATGTTTGTGTTTATAATACATAGTTTAGGTTGAAGTTTGGTCACATATTGTCATAAGTAGGTCTCAGGTGAGTGATATAGAGCCATCTTGGCCTCTTGTATAAATTATTTAGATTGCCAGGTATGGCTTTAATATGGAAGAGTTGTTGATTAGAAAACTAAAAATTTAAAGCTATATAATAGTTTGCTAGCTTGTCTAAAATATGAAATGCATTTCAGTAATATTGCAATTTTGGCAGTCTCGTATGTTGGTAACTGAAAATTTTGAAAAGTCAGCAACTGCTGTTTTGAAGAAGATGCCTAAGTAAATAAAAGACTGTGTAAGTTAGGAATTCCAATATTCAATCAGCATAATTACCATTTTCTTTTATGTTTAAGGGCATTTTTAATACAGGAGTCACTCCAGAACTTCCACATGCATCTGTTGAAAACAAGAGAGACCAAGGTAAAACAGGGAGACAGGTAAACATAAAGTTCCAATCCGAAAGTCAAACATCGCATCATTTTCCTTCATTAGAAACTTCAAGAAAGCCGCAGTTGTTACCAACACAGACGTCAGCTCACATGGGACCAAAAACAAAGAATACCCCACTTAAAAAAGAAAGAGGTGGGAATATTGCTGGACCATCTCGTCCCTTACAACTAGAGCCAAAAGTATCGGCAGAATATATCCATCCAGTGCACAACTAAACCAGATGTACTTGCCAGATTCAGACTATGTCTGCTGTCTGTTTTTTCCTTTGTTCCACACCTTCATTAATAAGTTTTAGTACAAATGTGTACAAAAAACTATTTTGATGTTTTGAAAGCCAAAAGTCTGACAATCTTGACTGAAGGTTTTAATTTTTGAAGTTATGCTTCTATGACAGTTACCAGCTTTTGCTGCAATATAGAACATTGGTTCTTTCAATTTTTACTTTGTTCACAAAGAGGATATTAAATATGTCCGAGTAATATTTTTTCAGTGGATGACAATATTATTGTTATAACTCATTATTATTTCTCATAGATTTGTAATGTAAATATTTCAAAATCACTTTGTCATTACATTTCATTGCTTAAAACTTCAGTCTTTCAACAGGTGATCAATATCTTTTTTAGCAGAGCAGTGGACCCATAAGCAGTAGTAAAAGATTTGACAGACTTGCCCAAACCTTCTGTCAAGTTCTAAACCATTACGAACTAAATTGATGTTACACATAGCACAACTTACATGTATTTGGAGTGCCTCTCTGTCTATATAACTGTTACCCATGACCTGCTTATCAAAATGAAAAGGTCAGCAAGCATTCTCACAGGTGAAGTTCAAGATACCTGGCACAGCATTACTATTACTCAGCAAGAGCTAATGTTGTATGTGTTGACATGCCTAGGGTGACGTCTACTGTCCAGGAGTAAATTTCATTAACTGTTTAGGAACAGGGTCCTCTGGAAACTTTTGTTCTTCATCAAACATTAAAGTTAGAGAACAGCCAGTGCTCAGTTTTACCAAATTGCAACAATTTGTGGGCAGTAACAGAAACCGAATGCTTTTGGCAATCTTGCTGGTTATTAATTTGACAAGGATATTATGCTTAACATTTTTATCAGACGTGTTGATTCAGTAAAACTACTGGAGTTTGAGAGTGGGCAGTGCTATTTTCAAGGACAGTAAGTCTTTGGTAATCTGGTTGATGATCAAAGTTGGCCAATGAACATTCTGACCATATTTGATGTGGATTGTATTAAACTACTTCAGCTAGAGAGAAAGCGGTGTAAAGTTTGCTGAATATTCACAATTCAAGGGCAGTAACTATAAGATTATCTGGGGCAATGTGGCTACTTGGTGGATATGGCAAAAAAATAATATTTCATAAATATAAGGACAAAGTTTGGTGAATACATAACACTGCCCACCGCAGTTGATATAATACCTCCTGCCTCAAGAGATTCGTAAATAAAATCAGTAAAAGTCTGATGAACCAAGACTTGCAGCAAAAGATTAGAAAATAGGGGTTTTCATTCAAGTCAAAATGGTTTGCAGTGTTGATTTGTATACCCGGACCTGTAGCTTTAACCATTCACTAGATAACCCAACAAGAGCTGTCAGATGACATCATGTGCAACTATTCAAACCACTTCCATAGTACAATTAAAGTATTTTAAATACTTAAAATTAAAGACATGTACCGGTAATTCTATGAATTCTTGTTATTTACATGTAGTTTGATACCCAAAACGCTTGTAGTTTCAAATAGCTGATTACCAAGATATTAAAATAAGCATGCATGAAAAACTTTGAACAAAATTTTCCAAGTAAAAAATACATCATTCATAAATATGCTTGAAAGCTCTGTTTAGCATTGTATTTAAGAGTGTTTGTACCAGATAATCCATGTGACCAAAACCTCCAGAAAAGGTTAGTTAATTTAGGTTTCGGAGGATAGTGCAAGATACAGAAAGCTAGTGGTGCAAAGATATATGTACCAGTATATTGCAATACAGCGCCGGGTCAATATGTACCACTAGAATTTTCCCCTACCATGGTATTCATAGTATAAATGAACTACTCTACACATTGCTACAAATGTAAAGATGTGCAAATGTTTCCGACTGATTCACCTCGAGGCATATTATGTCGTACTTGAACCACAAAACTTGTCAAAGAGCATGCCACATGCCTTTGGTTTAATAAAACAGTTTTGAATTATCTCTGTAACTATCAATAATTGCTAAATAAAGGGAAAAAAATAAATAGAACATTCGTCTCTAAAAGCCCACCATGACCACCACTTTGTGACCCGAGATCAGATTTATAACTTCTCACACCAACTGATAGAATATACAAGTACATGTACCATGCCTAGCTAAACCCCCGAAACAAAGTTTGTAGGGGTATATAGGAGTCGCCTGGTGGTTGGTCTGTTGCATTTTTCTTCTCCGGAGCAGAACTTGAACTCTACTGGTTGAAATTTAATACAACTTTATACAATGGTCAAGCACAATGAGAGGAATGGAGTGTACAAGAACCATAATTTCATCTTTACCAATTAAAGTTACTGCCCTTTGTTGCTTTTCTTTGTCCAGAGCCCAAGTTGAAAACTACCGATTGGAATTGATACAACTTCACACAATGAGAGGAAGTGCAGTGTTTTGCCCTTGTTACTTTTCCTTGTCCGGAACACAAGTTGGAATTCAATACAACTTCAACACAAAGTGCCAGGGTGAGTTATTAAGATCACTGTCTGTCCAGGGTACATAGTCAGTCCTTCAACCATTTCCTTCAAACAACATCTCTGAAACAACTGGACCAATGTTGATGAAACATTGCAGGGATGTTTCTTGCATTAAGCTCTATCAAAATTGTTCAAAGAATTCCATTCCATGCGTTAGAACTTTAAAAAGGGTGGGGTTTTATCAAAACATGAAAAATGGAACTTTATTTAATGTTTTCGAGTGAATTATAGAGTTTTCTCAGTGAAATAAAAGTGATAATCCACAGTTTTGAAACAGTGGATTACCATTTTTATTTTTCACTGTTTTTGCAATCTTTAACCCGGATTTACGTCAAAAAGTATACAGAGCGTAATTAATGCTGGAAACCATGCGACGATGACGTCGTTAAAATGACGTCATTTGCGCTGTTTTTTGATGACGTTTCCCACGATTTTCGTTATTTTATAGAAACATACTCAATAAAAGTAGAGTTTTAACCATAAAATAAACAGAAAAATTGTTGGTATCGGTGTAATATCACGTTAATTTCACTCGTGAACACCAAAAGTTGTTATTTTCACTCGTGGCTGCGCCACTCGTGAAAATATCACTTTTGGTGCCCACTCGGTGAAATTATAACATGATTTTACATCGAAACCAACAATTATCCTCTATATAATGGCGACATTATTGGAACGGTTAAAAGTTTCTCTTATGTCGGAGTTACTCTGTCACAGCAACTTTCTTTTGCAAAAATGGCCGGTGATCAAGCTTTAAAAGCTGAAAGAGTTCTTATATCTGTTCTATCCAAGTTACACGAATTCGGCCAGTTACCGAGAAATGTCTTTTTTAATAGATTTGATACTAAAGCCCGATCTTACTGTACGGCTTGGAGATTTGGGGTATCAACAGACAACCTGCAATAGAAGCTGTACACTACTATGCTTGTAAGTGCTATATGTGTGTAAAACAAAAAACAATCAATTCAGCAGCACTGGGCGATTATGGAAGATTTCCGATATTAATAAATGCTACTAAAAGGTGTATTATGTATTGGCTCAAAATTTTGAAAATGGGCGACGAGATTTGTAAAAAAAAATGTTATTTGATGTTGAAATATTTTGATAATAGGGGCCAAAATAATTGGGCTTCAGGTATAAGAAACTTGCTATGTATTAATGGTTTTGGATATGTATTGTTTAATGAAAGAGTAGAAAATGAAACTGTATTTATTAGAAGTTTTGTACAACGCTTAAAGGACCAGTATGTTCAAGAATGGTTGGAATCTATTACAAATGTGAATTCAAAATTAAATTCTTACAGCCAATATAAGACCACACTTGTCCATGAGCCATACTTGCAATATGTAAAGGTGAAAAAATTTAGACATTCTCTAGCAAAACTAAGATCGTCATCCCACAATCTTGAAATAGAGAAAGGCAGATATCATAATATCCCTAAAGAAAACAGAATCTGTAAATTATGTAACTCTGCGTTAGAAACAGAGTTCCATTTTGTTTTAGTCTGTTCAAAATTACAGCGTTTAAGGAAGAAATTTATACCAGGAAAATATGTAAACACAAAATTCCAAAAGTTTAAAATTCTGATGAGCTGTAAATCAGAGCAAGTCATTAATCTAGCAATGTACACATTTTATGCTTTTCAAGAGCGACAAGCAATCCTAAATCAATAACTGTATTTTGAACACAAGGTTATATTACATTCATATTTGTAAATAGTACATGTATTGCTCTGTAGATTACAGGACAAGATATATTGGTACCAGTCTGTATGTATGTTGTACAAATGTTACTTGAACTTGTTATGGGCCGGTGGCCGTTGTCAAATAAAGCATTTTCATTATCAGAACTCTGGTTGCTATGGCAAAAAATAGGAAAAACTTAAAAAATCTCTGAAACCACAAGGCCTAGAGCTTGGATATTTAGCATGTGGCATTGTCTAGTGGACCTCTACCAAGATTGTTCAATTCAAATCATGACCCCCCCCCCCCCAGTCAAAATCAACCCTTCCCAGGATGTGGGGGGGGGGGGGGGTCACTTGATTTCACATAGGCGTATATAGGGAAAACTCAACCACAAGGCCTACAGGCAGATAATAGATATTTGGAATGTTACTTAGCATTATGTAGTGGACCTCTCTGAATTATGTTAGAATCATGACCCTTTTATTATAGCCAGTGGTAGTCAGGTGGGCAATATAAGGCCATCATGACCCTTTTATTATAGCCAGTGGTAGTCAGGTGGGCAATATAAGGCCATCATGACCCTCTTGTTTTTTTACAAGGTATTGTGTTACTTATAACTTCTTCAGTTGATATAGCAGTCTATCTGGGGTATAAATCACATTTAGTGATAGGTCTAGTTATGCATGTTCCAATAATTAAAGCATCAAATCTTACATAAACTTTATATAGTGTCAGTGTGGTGTTTGGGGGATATTCATCACATTCAGTGATAGTTGTAGTTGTAAAAAGGGAACATATTAAGCAAAGCAAATGTTGAATGACTCTTTATTCTACAAAATGTGAATGGTAATAGATAATTATATTTTGCAACAAATACTTTCTCAAGCACTGCTTAAAAAGTAACACGGTTGTGAAATATGTATTGTATCTGCTTAAATACCTTTAAAGTCTTAACATAAAATAAATCATAATAGCAAACTTCAAACTGCATCTAAAAGTCACTTAAAAACACCAAAGCACAAATGGAAATGCTGGATGATGACAAAATTGTGATAGATAACTTATTTTCTCAAAGATACATGTATGAAATTCAAAAACAATACTTTACAGCATACAATGGTAACAAATAAAACTAACATGAAATTCCATTTAATGAAAATGAATGACCCGTACATAAGTCATGTCAAATCAAAAGTATTTAGATCTAACCTATTACATGTATATCTAAACTTGCAAACAAGTCTTTCTAGCCATGTTTGAATTATTTGTACTAAAAAGACTACCATAGCACTGTTTATCAGTTGACGTATATAATATATTCTTTAAATGTCTTTATCATAAATCTAGCAATCAATTGCATGTAGATTTTGGGTGGTTTGCCCTCCTACATCTTTCTTTACAATGTCTTGCCAATTAACTAAGCATTCTTTTAACAGCTTTAACAATACAGTTAGCGCTGATTCCATACTTGTCCATGAGTTCTGCTGGTTTTCCGCTGCGTGCTACTTCAGTAACTGCAAGCTTCTTAATGCAGATACCAGGCTCTTCACTCAGGGCACCAGCAACAGCATCACCAAGACCACCTGCCAATGAAAAACACTTCTATTCAAACACAAGTAAAGGAATCTATAAGGAACATCTCTCTTTGCAACATGCCAGAATAAACTTGGCCTGTTAATTCTTATCTAAAACAACACAAAAATATCAAAATTGTAAAGTTAAATTAACTATATTCATTTAAAGTAAAAATGCTTATTGGCTAATAAATAATGCTTTGGAGTTGTGATGTGCACTTGTAAACCAAGAAGGCCACAGACATAAGACATTTACAACAGTTACTGAGCATCAAAACAACAAACCCTTGATTGACAATAAACAACACTATAACAATATCCCCGAGCTTCTGATAAAATATGTCAAAACAAGCAAAACAGATGTCAGTTATCTTTTACAAGGTCATTCACAACTACATGTATATCATAACTCACAATATCATAATGGTCTATTACTGGTGCACACCTTGAGATGTTCATTGCTGAATTTACATCTTGGGGCAAACAAAAACTAGATGGGTGTTCAGAAGAACATTTGTGTCGCCCTCTTACATTTTGTCAGAATAACCAATAATTTTGTGACAAAATCTAAGTACAAAAAGGGGCATAACTCTGTCAAATATGACCTTGACCAACAAAATTTGGCGACATCATGACGCTTATGTCATAAGCAGTACAATTTGAAAGTTTGACGAAGAAATCTTAAATGAAAAAGTTATAGCAAAAATCAAAGTATAAAAAGGGGCATAACTCTGTAAATTATGGCCTTGACCTACAAAATTTGGCGGCATCACGACCCTTATGTCATAAGCAACGCAATTTAAAAGTTAGATGAAGAAATCTTAAGAAATGGCAAAGTTATAGCCAACGTTAAGTTTTTGTGACAAAATCTAAGTACAAAAAGTGGCATAACTCTGTCAAATATGACCTTGACCAACAAAATTTGGCGGCATCATGACACTTATGTCATAAGCAATACAACTGTAAAGTTCGATGAAGAAATCTTAAGAAATGGCAAATGCTACATTCCAAATATCTAAGCTCTAGGCCTTTTGGTTCTAGACAAGATTTGGTTGGGGTCAATTTTCACCCTGAAGTCATGATTTGAACAATCTTTGTAGAGGTCCACTAGCATTGCCACATGCAAAATATCTAAGCGCATGGCCTTGTAGTTTAAGAAAATATTTTTAAAGAATGCCTATAGAAATCTTTGTAAATTCAAGTGATGCCCCAAGTAGCGTCAATTTTGACCCAGGGGTTCTGATCTAAACAATCTTGGTAGAGGTCCATAAAACAATGCTACATGCCAAATACCTAAGCTCTATGCCTTTTGATTTCATAGAAGACTTTTAAAGCCTTCTCTATATACCTAATAGCTCACCCTGGCACTGGTGCCAGGTTTGTAAGAAAGGTTTGAAGTCGGCAGTAACAAGTTAAGGTAGGTCAGGAGACCGGAAACACATATATTGTTTTTGGCTTTGTTACCGGTACTTTGTTTAACAAAGATGCTAGTACAATGTACTGGTCAAGCCTTGTTAGAATGTAGTAGTTTTAAATGTACTTGATATCCCCAATTATGCCTTTTCAGGTCAAAAGTAAAATATTAGAAGCACCAGACACTTGCTATATGACTTCTTACTAATGTCCATACATGTAGAGCGACCATTTACTAGTAACACTTTCCGCATGACACCTTGCGAAGCTGTGGGCCTAACATCTTGACACTTGATGTGGAGGTTAAATATGACCAGCAGATGACCCCTATTGATTTTTACATCAAAGGTCAAAATCACAGTGACCTGGAATAGTAGAATGATTTTCGGAAGGTAACTCGAGAACGCTTGGGCCTAGCATCTTGAAACTTGATGGAATAGTTGGTCATGACCAGCAGATGACCCTTTTTGATTTTGAGGTCAGTAGGTCAAACATCAAGGTCACAAAGACCCAGAATAGTAGAATATATGGTTTCCGGGTGAGAGCGCTTGGGCCTTGCATCTTGAAACTGGATGTGGAGTTTAGTCAAGAACCAGTCAGCAAACCTTATTTCCTACTCTGTCAACTCAAGTGAAAATAACACATACCCCATATATAATGATCTTCTACAGTGATAATTCTGCCTCCAGTTTGCTTTGCATTGGCTAGAATAGTATCTTTATCAAGTGGTTTCAATGTGAATGGATCTATAATCCTGATGTTGATACCAGCTCCAGCAAGTTCATCTGCTGCTCGCGTTGCCTCCACCAGTGTTACACAGCATCCAACAACAGTAACCTTGTCACTGTCACTCTGTCTCACAACCTGTGATGGGAAGACAAGCAAATATACATTCAGCAGCTTTCTCTACCTGAAGCAGACACTAAAATCTAGAAATAACGACATTCTACCAAATTATGGCAACCATCAGCAACTGTCAATATATCAAACTTGTACTAAAGTTTGCTACTGGTAAAACACATACCTTACTCATACGGCTTAATTCTGAGGCATTTGGAAATTGGGCAATGTCTTTTCTTGTACAGCAATATAAATGCCTGAATGTACTTTATAGATCAGTACATGTTTAAATAGAAACAAAACCAACCGGAGTGGCGCTCAACTGCAATCGGTATATGTACAATATCGACTAAGGTCAATACCTAGCTTACCTTCGCTTTACCAATTTCAAATACTTCATCATTGCTATATATGACTGGGACATTTGGCCGACTGGTTCTTATGAAGCACACGCCCTTTGTGTTAGCTGCCAACTCTACAGCCCTCTCAGCTGACACTGCGTCACTAGGGTAGAAAACAGTAGATCCGGGAACCGTCCTGAACATGGCGAGATCCTCCAACGCCATCTGAGATGGACCATCCTCACCTATGCAAATTATAAACCATACATACATCACTAGTAGCTACGCACAGTTGGATCTGTGTGAATAGTCATCTGGATTTAGCATTTGTCCTAGACCTGCTTTCGGTTTCTTTTAAAGGTCCAATACTAAGCCCCTTATGTTTATCATTTTTCAGGAAGTATTTTCCTATTGTATCTGATAGTCCTAAGATCAAGACTTTGACAAGATTTAAGTGTCACTTCTGAGTCAGAAGTTCTGTTTTTAGTAAATTCACAAAAATGGTACATACTAGGTCTTTTGAAGAAGAAGTTGAACATACCATTGTAAAAAAAAAATTCTATGGTTGCTAGAAATGTGAGAAAAAAGTGCTTGTCAGTCTTCATGTTTTTATGAAATATTTCAATATATGTATTGGCCTTTGAGATATTTGACACTTCTTTTCCCTTGATATTGCATCTTTAAATTGGGAAGAATAATTGAGGATGTCTGAAGTAGATTTCTAAGACTTGGTGGATTTCATCCTTTTAGTCTTCTAAATAAACTACAAATGACTGGAAGTCTGTATAAATGGCCACTGACATGATAATATTCGAACTCGTATGCATCGTACTTCTTTATATATGTACAACATTCCTGGTCTTGAAAGCAAATTCACTTACATCAATATGAATAGAAAAAGAATATGAAACAATTAAAGACTTTAAAAACTGTCAAAACATCATTTGGTAATCTACTGGTTTGAATAATGGTTTGGAACTTTTTCAAAAGTCAGCATTAGAGAATGCCATTTATTTACCATACCCGAGATGCTTACTGAAACAAGAGGGCTATGATGGCCCTATATTGCTCACCTGGATACTATTGGCTATAATACCAAGTCATCAATAACAGAAATTTGACCTAGGAGACATGATTTGAACATTCTTGGAATATGTCAATTAGGCAATGATACCTGTCAAATATTTAAACTTTGTGCCAGGTGAGCTAAAAACAAAATAATTAAATTTTGTGAGAACATCTGAAAAAGCTTACCAATGGAAATACCAGCATGAGACCCAGCAAAGTTAACACTTGTTTGTGAGATGGCCCCCATTCTGATCTGATCAAATGCTCGTGTAAAGAAAGCAGCAAAGGTGCTACAGAAAACTACATTCCTGTCTCTTGTGGCACAGCCTATACCTACACTAACAAGGTTCTGCTCAGCAATGAAACATTCTATGTAACGGTCAGGATGGGCAACCTGAAAAACATGAAATTATTGGCCATTAGAATAAACTAGATGCCCACAGGCAACACTTCAAGCCCACTAACTTCTAGATTTACAGGAATAGGGTCTTGAAGACGAGATGTCATCTTGTGGTTAACAACAGTTACTGTCGCACATTGATTCAAAATATTCTGATGCATGTGGAAGTAACAGCAAGGTATCAAATTTTACCTTTAATCTCAAAGTGTAACTATCACCTTTGAGATACGGACCCAAGTCTTACGCACAACACAGCATCCCACTATGGTGAATAACTGGGCCAAGTCAATTCAAAATTCTTCTATGCATCCTTAAGTTACAGCCCTGTCTGCCACTGTCAGTGGGCTCAACAAAAATTCTTATACATGTATTATATTAAATACAACCTTTTCTAGCATATCAGATAGACATTTCCTGTGAATTTACCCATTCCAGCAAAACCAGTCTGGAACCCCTGTGCCTGACAACACTTGTGAATTACTTGTGACATAATGTTCAGTTGGAATGTTACACATAAACTAGTTCTATTCAATAAAACACATAATTTTATAAGTCTACAGTATAGATTTTTGTTTGAATCATAGCTGGCATAATGTCTATTCGTAATTCTTTTACATCCGAAAAAAAGAAGACCAGTAGATCCTTTGGATATTTTACCAACATGTAGCACAAGCAAGGAATCTGTGCAGATTGCAAATGAAAACGTTATAGATATAATTAAAAAAACGTCAAACAAAAACGTGGGAGTTACTGTCATTATGACAATGAAAAGTGAGCAGACATTGGAAAATATGCAAGCATTTACCTTTCAATTAGTGCCTTTAATGATTGTCATTTGATAACGTCTATCTATCAGAAACTAAAGGAGTTAAATGGACTTTTTTCTCAATAATATAACTATGATTTCAGTAATATTTGAAACATCCACATTGATCTGAAACTGATACACTGCTTTCTCTAAATCCGATTTAAAACAATTAACAACAGTTAACCTGCATGTGTAAGTTCAGATACCATTTTCTCAAGGCTAGGAAGTTTTATGACTGTTCAAGACATGGGTTTTTCGCGGCTATTTGATTTCACGAAAATGAAATGACCGCAAAAATTGCAAATTCAAATTGCGCAAAATTATTTCTTGGTCTACAGTATTCTAACCCCTTTGTTTTACAGTATCTCAAACTAGTTAATATATTCAAATTTGAGTACATCAATTTGACTGATTTGCTGGCATGAAATTAAATAAAAAAATTTCAAGAATTTTAAGAATAACATGTTACATGTTTTTCACCGAGTCTTACCCTGAATTTGTCAGAGAATGTAGAATTTTTGGTGTCACCATCTAACGCTATCACTCGTTTGTTATTCCGTCCAAGTTTTTCTAAGGCTACACCATAAGCCAGTCTAGTTGCAACCTGCAAAACAATACAAAAGTCAGCATGAACAACATACAAAACATTTCTCTTCATGTATTTAACCTTAACCCTTAAGGGGGAAATGCCCAGTCTGAAGTTGTATTGAGGTCTTTTTTCTATCTTATATTAATTTTTTCAAAAAAGAAAACTTCTGATATCACCATGCTTTATTCATGAACAATCTTAAATGGGTATAAACAAAGATGCCATGATGGTACTATATGGCTCATCCTAGTACCACTGTTTCAAAAGACAAAAAAATAAGGTCTAAAGGTCATGATAAAGGTCAGCTAGAACAATTCTGAACTCTGCTTGCAAAACTGTACACACAGTCCAAATTTTATTACTGTAAGTTTCAAAAACAAACAAGAGCTGTCCCTCCCAAGTGACGAATGCCCCCGAAAGAGGTGCCTCACAGTCTGTGTCCTCTCCATGTGCTCAATAAATGTGCTATGTAATTTTAAAATCCTTCCATGCATGACAGAGTAATCATGCATACAGTATTCCATTACTTTAAACACTAAGTGTGACCTTGACCTTTGAGGTAGGGACTTGGGTCTTGCATGCGACACATCCGCTTGATGTGCTAGACATTTGTGCACAGTTATTTTAAAATCCTTCAAAGCATAATAAAGTTATAGTCTGGACACAAATGTATGCATATATACAGGATTCCATTACCTATAAACTCTAAGTGTGACCTTGACCTTTGTGGTAGGGATGTGGGTCATGCACGCGACACGTCGTTTTGATGTGCTAGACATTTGTGCCAAATTATTTTAAAATCCTTCAAGGCATGACAAAGTTACAGTCCGGACACGAATGTGTGCATATATGCTTATATAGAGGAATCCATTACCTTCAAACTCTAAGTATGACCTTGACCTTTGAGCTAGGGACGTGGGTCTTGCACGCGACACGTCGTCTTGATGTGCTAGACATTTGTGCCAAGTTATTTTAAAATCCTTCAATGCATGACAAAGTTACAGTCCGGACACGAATGTGTGCATATATGCTTATATGGAGGAATCCATTACCTTCAAACTCTAAGTATGACCTTGACCTTTGAGCTAGGGACGTGGGTCTTGCACGCGACACGTCGTCTTGATGTGCTAGACATGTGTGCCTAGTTATTTTAAAATCCTTCAATGCATGACAAAGTTACAGTCCGGACACGAATGTGTGCATATATAGAGGATTCCATAACCTTCATACTCCAAGTGTGACCTTCACCTTTGAGGTAGGGATGTGGGTCTTGCACGCGACACGTCGTCTTGATGTGCTAGACATGTGTGCCAAGTTATTTTAAAATCCTTCAATGCATGACAAAGTTACAGTCCGGACACGAATTTGTAAGTGGGGACGCACGGACGGACGGACAGACGGACAGACGGACGGACGGACAGACGGTCAGACGGACAGACGGTGCGATTTTAATATGCCACCCTTCGGGGGCATAAAAAGCAGGTCAAAGGTCGAGATCAACGTACCTGGTAGCCTAATGTCTGACCCAACATTACCCAATTTCGATCTTGACCTAAAGTTCATCAAGACAACGTTCTGATCGATTTTCATGATGACTGGATACAAAATGTGTCTTCTGGGGTGTTCACAAGGTTTTGTTACAATTTGAGCAGATGATCACAATGTCAAGTTTATCAAGACAAACATTCTGACCATTTTTCAGGATGATGGGGTGTAAATGTGGCTTCTCGAGTGTTCATCATTTAACCTTGTGACCAAATTTTTATCACACTTGAATCAGTTTTGCACCTCACCAAGACAAAAATTCTGACTAATTTCATGATTGGGTACAAAATGTGGATTCTATTTTTCTATGATTTGACATGGTCACCTGGCTTTTGATCAAACATGACCCACTTTTGAATATGATCTAGTGTTCATCAAAACATACATTCTCACCAATTTTCATGATGATTGGGGGTCAAATGTGACCTCAAGATTGTTAACCAGGTTAGGTGTGGACAGACGGCAGACAGACCACAGGCATCAGGCATTCACAATATCTCACCTTGAGCACATAGTGTTCAGGTGAGCTAAAAAGACTGGAGTCAATTAAACAGACCTTTGTTTGTGTTGCATGTCTTTGCTGTTATGATAATGTGCAATGTAGCTAAAACATCTGTTATTTGTTTTCTCAGAAAAAGTGCATATTTTACCTCTTGGCCAAGGTTGTACTTTGGTGGATCAGCCAATTTTACATTTGATATATCTACTTTTGGCACAGTTGCAGTGATACTCTGAGGTCGAAGATTTGATATATCATTTTTAATTTGACTCTGGATTTCATTGACAACCTCTGCAGTTTTGGCTCCTAAAGGTTTACCATGCCAGTTCATTAAGTCCTCGATACCTGCAATAAAAGAGCAAGTTCCTTAAAAATCTCAATTACAACAATTTTGGTACAATTGTGGTACAAAGTTTTTAACAACTACCCTGCAAATATTTTTCGTCTTTTCCCTGGGACTTGACATTTGTTTAGACAGTATTTCAGTTCATTTACAGGCAAGCAGTTTACCTAAACATGATTCATGGGAAGGACCAGTAGTGACCCCTTTCCTATGACAGACACTGCCAACTTTCTCACGTAAACAGACATGGCTCAAGCCCATTAAGGCTTCAATCAGTGAGTGGTTACAGTGATTTCAAGTCAGCAACTCTTATTATTCAACCAGGAAAGTTGTCTGAAGTTTTTGTTTATCCTTTCGTACATAAATGAAAATGTATGAACAAGTTGTGTTTGAGCATATACAGTAAACCCCATATACTTGGGACCATTTTAATTTGTTCCTTATATCAGTCTGAAGTATGTTTTATCAATACATATAGCATATTTAATAGACAAGGCAAAAAATTACTGGGCCCAGAAACGTGTTCCTTATACGGAGTTTACTGTAGATTCAGACAAATTTGTCTTTGGATAGTTGTAAAAAATGTTCTACCTGGGCAACCTTTTCCTTTAAATGTTTTAGCCAGGATGCATGTAGGTTTGTCTTTAACTGTAGTTGCATCATACAAAGTCTTACATAAAACCTCCACATCATGGCCATCAACCACATACGTATTCCAGCTTAAATGTACCATGAAACATTCAAAGATAGAATACATAATCTCTAAACACCATCAAATACAGTACACTTCTAAACAGAAGAATGAATTCTCCAAAGAAAGTATGAGACCTTGTTGCATATACAATGAATTAACTTATTTACACTTTCAATGTATTTTATATGATAAGAATTATTCTACATAAGTTGATGTAATGTTTATCATGGCAACAATGAAGCTTCACTTGGTCATCGGCCAAGACCCCAGTCAATTCTATTATTGACACCTCAAGCCAAGTCACACATGTTTCTCACATTGTTTCTTTAACAATGTAAACAATCAATCATTTAGACGCAATACAGTTGTCAAATTTGTTACATGTACTTAGTGATAAGTTAACAAAACAGACTTTATGCAATAATGTGAAGGTATCAGTGGTAAAATAACAACAAAATTCCTTTTCAAATATACATGTACCTACAAAAAGGACTAGTCATGTGCTTCTTTCTTTTAGACATAATTACAGCCTACTTTCCACAATCTGTGCACAAGATAATATTATAAAAAGTACAACTTGTTTTTAGAAATGAGAAACAAAGCCTGCAAAGGATGTACACTTACCCAAAAGCATCCAGTCTTTTCCTATATGTTTCCATGTCATGCTGTAACATTGCTGGATCACTCTGTCCTAGTCTGTTAATATCAAATATGGCCACTAGATTGTCCAGTTTATAGAAACTAGCAAATGACAATGCCTCCCAGATAGATCCTTCAGCACTTTCTCCATCTCCTATCAGACAGTAGACACGGTAACTGAAATATTCAAAAGTTTAAAAATTAGGAATTGTCAATCTTTCAATAATTGACTGTACATAAGGGCTGACGGCTGATTAAGTAGGGAACAGTGCAGATTATGATCCCACTGCATGGATATGCAGGCTGATCATGATCTGCACTGGTAATAAAAGTACAATCATTTGTTGCCAGAAGGATACAAGTTAACACTGGCAATGTATTTCTACGCATCAATGAGCTTTATGCCAATAGACAATACAAGAGTTGTCACTGTTATGATATATGCCCAAGAAGACGTGTAGGGACCTAAGTGCTATACGGCTGTGTGGCCTCAGAAATGCAATGTTATTTCAGGCTTTTATCACTAATTTGAACATCATCTTTTAGTGGAGAATCTGAGTAACATAATAATGACCAAGACACTAACTACATTGCTGTGTCATCTACATTTGTGATGCAACCACTCAGTGTAACTGCAGAGTGTTGTGTGTGACAACCCCTCACATGATTCTCTTCAATTCTCTAAAGTGTCCTTATATTTCATTTTACAGTAAAATAGAACTGTGTCCACAGGACACAGATTCCCCCAGATTTCCCAAACAACTCCTCATCCAAATTAACTTTTGTATGAAGTTTGGTGACTCCAAGTCTATTAGTGAAGGAGGAGAGGGTGCCTCAAGACTTTCATTCCATGCGTACATATAAAAGGACATGCGTATGTCGAAAGGACAAAAGCAATTCTATATGCACTCCCAATTGTGGGCATAAAAGCGCTTTGACCTCTGATATAATCTGAACCTCTGGATGGAAGGTTAGACAAACTGATGTTTTTAGGGATTATTTTGTGAGGTTATCACTTTGATCATAGTTTGATCTTTTCTAACCCTGAAATAATAATACCTATACCTAGAAATACTAACTTTATATGCGTCAACCCTTACTTCCTTGTGTTCTTTGTGATAAATGGCCAAGGCACTTACAATTACTATTATGCAAACCTTCAGTGGCATAAAGTGTTTGTGCCACTATTGACCTATCAAATAAATCCAACAAAACTTAAATGATCAAAATTTCTGCTTTAAGTTTGAAGTTATGTACCGGTACAAGTGAATTATCCCTGCACTATCACTTACTCTGATTTGTCGAAGTATTTGCCTGTGTATGCCATACCAGCTGCAGTGCCGAGGCCCTGGCCAAGGGATCCTGTAGCTACATCAATGAAGCTAAGTCTCTGAAATAAACACAACTATCCCCTGTATTTACTGAAATTATTAAGAGTGTGTTAGTTTCAGCTCAAGTTTAAAACTAAAACAAGAGGGCCAAGATGGCGGTATATTGCTCACCTTGGTACAAGTCCACTTGCCTGGTGGAAGATCACTAGATAATGTTATATACCAAATAAGTTTTCCTATATACGCCTTTGTAAAACAAATTATTCCCCCCCCCTGGGCAAGGTCAATTTTAGCCCAAGGGGCATAATTTGAACAAACTTTGAAGAGGTCTACTAGGCAATGCTACATGCCAAATATCTAAGCTCTAGGCCTTGTGGTTTCAGAGAAAAAGATTTTTAAGTTTTCCCTATATAAGCCTATGTAAAACTAAGTGACCCCCGGTGCGGGGTCAATTTTGACCCAGGGGTCATAATTTGAACAATCTTGGTAGAGGTCCACTAGCCAAGGCTACATGCCAAATATCTAAGCCCTAGGCCTTGTGGTTTCAAAGAAGAAGATTTTTAAAGTTTTTACTATATAAGCCTATGTAAAACTAAGTGACCCCCGGTGCGGGGTCAATTTTGATCCGAGGGTCATAATTTTAACAATCTTCGAAGAGGTTCACTAGCCAATGCTACATGCCAAATATCTAAGCTCTAGGCCTTGTGGTTTCAGAGAAGAAGATTTTTAAAGTTTTTCCTACATAAGCCTATGTAAAACTAAGTGACCCCCTGTGCGGGGTCAATTTTGACCCGGGGCTCATAATTTGAACAATCTTGGTAGAGGTCCACTAGCCAATGCTACATGCCAAATATCTAAGCTCTAGGCCTTGTGGTTTCAGAGAAGAAGATTTTTAAAGTTTTTCCTACATAAGCCTATGTAAAACTAAGTGACCCCCTGTGGGGGTTCAATTTTGACCCGGGGCTCATAATTTGAACAATCTTGGCAGAGGTCCACTAGATAATGCTACATGCCAAATATCTTAGCTCTAGGCCTTGTGGTTTCAGAGAAGAAGATTTTTAAAGTTTTTCCTATATTATGCCTATGCAAAAACTAAGTGCCCACCAGCGCGGGGTCAATTTTGAACAATGTTGGTAGAGGTCCACATGCCAAATATCTAAGCTCTAGGCCTTGTGGTTTCAGAGAAAAAGATTTTTAAAGTTTTTCCTATTTGTTGCCATAGCAACCAGAGTTCTGCATGGAATGGAATTCTTTGAACAACTTTGATAGAGCTTCATGCAAGGAACATCCCTGCAAAGTCTCATCAACATTGGCCCAGTGGTTTCAGAGAAGATGTCGTTTGAAGGAAATGGTGGACGGACGAACGGACGGACGTATGACGTACGCCGGACGGAATGAGATCCTAATAGGTCACTCTGGCACTTTGTGCCAGGTGAGCTAAAAACGGTCTCAAGTTTACTTAATCAGTATTTTACAGGAGGCTAGGAACTTCTCCAACAGACAGAAGTTTTCATAATTTTTGTACATGTTTTTCTCTTAGCCAAGCATGAAATTAAGCTAATTCGAACACTATTAATATCTGATCCTATTTTTCCTATATACACAAAGAATGGATTGAAGGTGATATATACCTTACAAAGTACAACACAATATACGTGCGAAACTATTTTAAGCTGTTGAAATTCTCTCCCCCGCATAACTGTCATAATAAGTTATTAACATATGATCACTCCAAAGAATAATTTGTTTCCTGAATAAATAGCATACTAATATAACTAAATGTGCTCTGCTTGAATTCTTGAAATGTATTTGCATAATAAAATAGTACTTTGTTCTAAGACTCTACCCATGTTCCTCCTGAATTTTTAAAATGAGCATGTACATCTTTCAATTTTAACATAGCATTAATTACCACTGGCTTATTCATGCAAAATTGCAAGATTAAATATCAAGTTAATTATATCATAATCAGACTGCATGGATGTACAGCCAGACTGAGCCAACTCAACACACAGGCAGAATCAAATGTCACCAGCAGGATACCTTTACTGAAGCAATTACAGAAGAATTTACTCTTTCCCTGATGGCAGAAAGTGGTAGTGTCTCTGCATGTAGAGCAGACTATCATCAGTCAATACATTCATGCAGTCTGATCATGATCAGCACAGTTCCCTTTTGTTCAAGATACTATATTTTCAGTGAACACCCCTTTGAACAATTAATGGTACAGTCAAAACCAGGATACCTTTACTGAAGCAATTACAGAAGAATTTACTCTTTCCCTGATGGCAGAAAGTGGTAGTGTCTCTGCATGTAGAGCAGACTATCATCAGTCAATACATTCATGCAGTCTGATCATGATCAGCACAGTTCCCTTTTGTTCAAGATACTATATTTTCAGTGAACACCCCTTTGAACAATTAATGGTACAGTCAAAACCGAAAGATGACAATACCCATACTTAGCAGTGATAAGGTAAAATTACTGACAAATGTAGCATGAAACACTTACAGGGGTGGGATGACCTTCAAGATCAGAGTTCAGCTTTCTTAACTGTAGGAGATCTTCAACAGGAAACAGACCTGCTTCGGCCCATACTGCATACAATATTGGAGCTGCATGGCCCTGAAAAAGAAAGGAAATTTGCATTTACATTATGGAGATTTAGTTGATAAGCATTACATGGTGTAATAAAGAGCTGTTTTCCGTCTGTTTGTTCATTTTTCAGTTCTAACACCCATTTTCAAACAATATATCAGTTATTTACAGTCAGGCAGTTTACCTATCCATTTTTCGTGTGGGCCGAAGCATGTGTTTTGCAGATTGTATGAATGCAGTGAATGCAGTGAATGCAAGATGATCATATCAATGCAGAATGTATGGAAACTAGGCTCTGCCTAAAAGTTGGTACTAGACTGGACCTGTTCAAGACCAACTAGCACAGATATAACAAGAGCTGTCAGTAGGACAGCATGCTCAACTTTTTTTAGTGCTTGCCTATAAAACAAAACTTTGACAGTTAAGGGCACACAAGACTTTAACTAGGAATTTTTAAATACAAATCATGAAACATTTTCACAGAGTTATCTTCTCTTGCTTACATATAGGTCTCATGATGGTACATAAGTACTTCAACTTTCAAAGTAATATCTCAAATGGTTAAGTCAACAAGTGCACAAGAATGAAAAATTTAACTGAGTTTCTAAGTCAAAAAGGGCCAAAATTCAAATAAAATCCTTGACAGAATTACCTTCTCCTGCCCATGTTTTGGGATCCTGATGGTTCACAAGGATTCCAACTTTCAAATTAATATCTCAAACAGTTTAGTCAAAAAGTGGACTGGTACGAAAAACTTAACTTAGATTCTAAGTCAATAAAGGGCCTTAATTTTTAAAACAAATCCCTGTCAGAGTTACCTTCTCTTGCCTACAGATGGGGGTTATGATGTTAACAAGCATTCTAAGTTTCAAAGCAATATCTCAAAGGGTTAAGGCAATAAGTGGATTTTACCCATATTCAATGTATTTTCTAAGTAAAAAAGGGGCATAATTCTGTCAAAAACCTTGACAGAGTTATGTACTCTTGTCTGTTGATGTAGGTCATGATGGTAAACAAGTATGGTTAGTTTCAAAGCAATACCTCCAATAGTTTTGAAATAAAGTGAGGTGGTACGAAATACTTAACCAAGCTCAATACACTTTCTAAGTAAAAAAAGGGCCATAATTCTGTCAAAAACCTTGACAGAGTTATGTACTCTTGTCTGTAGATGGAGGTTATGATGGTAAATAAGTATGGTAAGTTTCAAAGCCATATCTCTAATACTTTTGAAATAAAGTGGGCTGGTACGAAAAACTTAACCAAGGTGTGACACTAACGCCGACGCCGGGGCGAGTCGGATAGATCCCCTTTTCTTCGAAAAGTCGAGCTAATAAAATTAGGCAAATCAACATGATCAAGGACAATAACTTCTCCCAATAACTGAATCAGAAAATGTCAGTAATATGCACATCATGCATTTTTTCCTCTAAATTTTGACTTAACTTCTCAAGAAAGTGATGTAGCGTTATATATGTGTGGGTGTTAGTGTAATACTGTACAAACCACTTAAATTACAGGTATTAAACAGTCCCAAAATGTTTAACTATCTGATACAGGATATAGGTAACAAAAATTGCATGTCAAGCAATCATTTTTACAAATATAAATCCAGTACATCATATATAAAATCTCTATCCTGTTTAATTTCAATGAAGTGTAAGTTCTAAATATTATGCAAAAAAGGAAACAGGATGTAGAACTTTGTATCAAACCAGGTGTACTGAAAATTACACTGTTCTGATTACTGTATTTTTATATTATACTTTTAAACCAAATCCGGATCTCTATATTTTGTACATCTGATAACAAACTCATTATGTTAAGTCACTGTGAATATTGAAAACTACTCACACACAACAAAACCATCACAAACAATTAAACTGAATGTACACAAGTCAGTATTAAATTTTAAACTATGCCATAAATCAATGCAATTTGCATATCATACATTTCAATATTAATTAAAGCTGAAAATACTAAATTTAAACTTAAAGTTGTCAAATAAACTTGCCTATGACAGCATATAATAATGTCCTATCAACATTTCATGGGTTTACGCTGATGTTTTTTCTTCAACTGAACAGCAAATAAAGCTGCAGTCATCTATGTCAACAGTTTTAAATGTGGAAAGATGTGATTATTACTCTCTGATCATAAAGTTGTACCAGTCCTGGCAAATTTTATGTTTTATGAGGAATTGTTGACCTATAAAACTGCATACGTTTTGGCAGCAAGAGCATTCCTAACAATTGCTGTACTTTTTAACTTTTCATATACGTGTACCGGTAGTTACATTTTATGCATTGAGCCGTGACTGCACTTTTTAATTTATATATCCTATAATTGGTCATGGCTAACAAGTCAAAATCTACTATACATGTACAATGAAAATATCAACCACTTGTGACAGTCACTAAATTGACTTTGTTTTTTTCTTAGACTAGTGGTTTAAAACTTGTGGAGTTATGTACCGGTACAGGTGGACCATAATTAGCAGTAGTTTTTCAACTTTAATCTACAGAATGACCACAACGGGCCACAACTCTGATAAATTTATTAAATATTATCACAACCACAGGCTCTTTCTTTACTACTATTGCATTTTGAATTTAAGGATATAGACAGAGATTTTCTGAAGATTTGGACCATGACAGGGGCGCACACATACATAAAATGTATGTAAAGGGAATTAAGCCTGTTATGAAACAGGCCTTTATGTATAAACAAGAGCTGTCCCTCCCAAGTGACGAATGCCCCCGAAAGAGGTGCCTCACAGTCTGTGTCCTCTCCATGTGCTCAATAAATGTACTATGTAATTTTAAAATCCTTCAATGCATGACAGAGTAATCATGCATACAGTATTCCATTACTTTAAACACTAAGTGTGACCTTGACCTTTGAGGTAGGGACTTGGGTCTTGCATGCGACACATCTGCTTGATGTGCTAGACATTTGTGCACAGTTATTTTAAAATCCTTCAAAGCATAATAAAGTTATAGTCTGGACACAAATGTATGCATATATACAGGATTCCATTACCTATAAACTCTAAGTGTGACCTTGACCTTTGTGGTAGGGATGTGGGTCATGCACGCGACACGTCGTCTTGATGTGCTAGACATTTGTGCCAAATTATTTTAAAATCCTTCAAGGCATGACAAAGTTACAGTCCGGACACGAATGTGTGCATATATGCTTATATAGAGGAATCCATTACCTTCAAACTCTAAGTATGACCTTGACCTTTGAGCTAGGGACGTGGGTCTTGCACGCGACAGGTCGTCTTGATGTGCTAGACATTTGTGCCAAGTTATTTTAAAATCCTTCAATGCATGACAAAGTTACAGTCCGGACACGAATGTGTGCATATATAGAGGA
This sequence comes from Saxidomus purpurata, assembly GCA_022818135.1. NCBI lineage: Eukaryota > Metazoa > Mollusca > Bivalvia > Venerida > Veneridae > Saxidomus > Saxidomus purpurata. The sequence continues at coordinate 50,436,695 of JAFMSR010000011.1, forward strand.
TTCCATAACCTTCATACTCCAAGTGTGACCTTCACCTTTGAGATAGGGATGTGGGTCTTGCACGTGACACGTCGTCTTGATGTGCTAGACATGTGTGCCAAGTTATTTTAAAATCCTTCAATGCATGACAAAGTTACAGTCCGGACACGAATTTGTAAGTGGGGACGCACGGACGGACGGACAGACGGACGGACTGACAGACGGTGCGATTTTAATATGCCACCCCTTGGGGGCATAAAAATACCTCCTACTGTGTTGGGGCATAAGAAACTGTCAAACATAAAGTATAAATGCTGGTCGAAACTTGTAAAGTTATTCATATTGCATTTATTAATGAAACAGACTTTCTAATCTTATCAAGGGCTGTTTGATTAAGGTCAAATGTCTGTCACTGAGACCAATATGAAATACAACTGTAAGAGTTGTTTATACTAGGACTCTGGTTAAACAAGAAAGTAATCACAGATGGAGAGTGCAAATACAAGTTTCATATCAAATTAAATCATTATTTTATGGTTTCTGGTGAGACAGAATGTGTTTTAACTGTATGTTACAAGCAATGTTTCTTTAGGCAACATGTAAATGTTTCACATTTAAAATATCACACTTGTAAACTACCTTGAACTTTGTCTGAACAAGAATCTTAGTATATGAAGCGTAACATTAATGGAACAACAAAATGAGCAATATTGAAATTCAGTTTTCAAATATTGCTAACCAGCTTTTCACAATTTTTGTGTAATGTTGAATCTGAATTTTACTGGAGTATTATTGTACTTTGTTCTTCAATTAAGCCACGGAGTACTCTTTTAATAATGTAGTGTTTGAATGTACAGTGTAATACTAACTGTTTTAGTCTATTGAGGTATTAACAGTATAGAAACATTTTTAGGCTCTTGAAGTCTGTTGAATACTCTCTTTTTGTGAAGGTTTTAGCGCCATATTAAAATCAGTAAAAAGTAACAGCGACATTCTAGTTTTTCCTCAATAAAATATAAGAACCCAACACAACAGTGGCGACGAGGATCTTTGGAAAACAATTGTCGGTTATTAACTGTTTGATTTACTGAATATTTGAGCAGCAGAATGGCAGTATTCGGGAAAATTGACGAGTTTAACCTGTATGGTGAAAACTGGGACGAATACGATGAAAGGTTGTCTCACTATTTTATCGCAAATAAGATTGACGATGCGGCAATTAAAAGATCTATTCTGTTGTCGGTGGTAGGATCCAAGACCTACAGTTTAATTAGAAATCTTTCCTCACCAGCTAAACCTGGAGATAAATCGTTTGATGAACTCAGAACATTGATCAAGGATCATTTAAAGCCTAAGCCTCTCATCATTGCAGAAAGGTTTAAATTTCATCAAAGGAAGCAGGGCGAGGGGGAAGGTGTGAGTCAATACTTAGCTGAATTGAGAAGGTTAAGTGAGAACTGTGAATTTAAAGACTTTCTTGATGATGCACTTAGAGATCGTTTTGTTTGTGGTCTAGCAACACCTTCGATCCAGAAGAAGCTGCTGTCAGAAGATAAGTTAACACTTAAGAAAGCTGTAGACATTGCAGTATCGATGGAAATGGCTGCAAAAGAAACTGTGAAACTTAAAAACGGTCCTGAGATTGAGGTTAAACATAGTGCAAATAAACTCACAACCAACAAAAAGGAATGTTTTCGATGTGGTAAAAGTAACCATGAGCCAGATGTTTGTTTTCATAGGAAAAGTCAGTGTAATTCCTGTAAACAGTATGGACACTTAGGTAAATGTTGCCCTCAAAAACATGTAAAATCTGATCAAAAGTCGGTACAACGTAGTACGTCAAAGCCAGAGCATTCAGGTAGATCCAGACAGAAATTCAAAAAGAATAAATCTAGAGTGCAGTATGTTGAAAATGCTGAATCTATTTCATCTGAATCTGATGAAAAAGATCAAGATTGGCCATTATTTACAATGAAGTCACCAAAACAGAAGGAAATAATTGTACATGTCAATATTGAAGGTTATTCTCAGAAGATGGAACTTGATACTGGTGCTTCAGTTTCAATATTGTCAGAGACTGATTATAAAGGACATTTCAGTAACATAGCTCTTAGACCTAGTTCAGTGATTCTGAAAACATATACCAATGAAACTGTTCAAATTTTGGGTGAAATTGATGTAAATGTCTGTTATGGAAGTCAGGAAGCTAAGTTGCCTTTAGTGGTTGTGAAAGGTTCCGGACCAGCATTATTTGGTAGGAATTGGTTATCAGCATTAACTTTAGACTGGGAAAAAATTAAATTCACATCTTTGGATAAAGGACAGTCTTCAGTGAATGAATTATTGAAAAGGTTTCCAAATGTGTTTGACAATAAAACTGGTGTAATGAAAGGAGTTACTGTGAAATTGTCTGTGAAGGATGGTAGCAAGCCTGTATTTTATAAGCCAAGGACAGTACCTTATGCTCTTCGTGACAAGGTAGCACAAGAACTTGATCGTCTGGTAAAGGAGGGAATTGTAGAAAAGGTTTCGTATTCAGATTGGGCTACGCCAATAGTTGCTATTCAGAAACCTAACAAAACTGTAAGAATTTGTGGAGACTACAAGGTTACCTTGAATCCAGTTTTGGATGTTCCAGAATATCCTTTACCAACATCAGATGATGTGTTCCAAAAATTGAATGGTGGTAAAAAATTCACTAAATTGGACTTGTCGCATGCTTATCAGCAGGTGTTACTTGATGAGTCATCAAGAAAATATGTAACTATAAATACTCACCTAGGGTTATTTCGTTACTTACGTTTGCCATTTGGGGTTGCTTCAGCGCCAGCGTTGTTTCAAGAAACCATGGATAAAATTTTGAATGGATTGGAACATGTTGGATGCATTTTGGATGATATTATCATCACTGGAGTAGATGATGATGATCACTTGAAAAACTTTGAAGTTGTGTTACAACGATTGAATGACATGAACATTAAGTTAAATGCTTCAAAATGTTACTTCATGCAAGATGAAGTTGAATATTTTGCTTTCCGAGTAACAAAGGAGGGAATAAGACCTTCTGAACGGAAAATTGATGCCGTCTTACAACTTCCTGATCCTAATAACAGAAAAGAACTTCAACAATGGCTTGGATTAGTTAATTATTACCGCCGATTCATCCCAAATATGTCAACTATTGTACAGCCGCTTACAGAGTTATTGAATAATGGTGTTAAGTGGAATTGGACAGAATCGTGCAAAGAAGCATGTGAAACTGTTAAGCAATTGTTGACGTCATCCACGGTCCTTGTACATTATCATCCAGAGAAAGCAGTCACATTAGCTGTAGACGCGTCACCGTATGGACTAGCCGCTGTTATTTCGCATGAAATGGAGAACGGCTCAGATAGACCTATAGCGTATGCATCAAGAACACTAACTGCGTCTGAGAGAAATTACTCTCAACTTGAAAAAAGAAGCCTTAGCCATAATATTCGGTATTCAGAAATTTCATCAGTTCTTGTATGCGCGTAAATTCACTTTGTTGACGGACAATAAACCTTTAAGTCTAATACTAGGACCTAAGAAAGGCATACCAGTTCTAGCCGCGTCGAGATTACAAAGATGGGCAATCCAGTTGTCGGCTTATCAGTATGATATAAGATATCGATCAACAACGAAGAATGGAAATGCTGATACATTGTCACGTTTTCCGCTACCTGAGATTACTGAGGAGTCGAACAATGTGTTGTTTGTGGAAGGCAGCGAAGTCAACAAGGAACAAGTGAATTCTCTTCCAGTTACACCCGATAAAATTGCCAAAGCTTCGCGAAATGATCCAGTGTTATCAAGGTTGATACATTTTACAATAAACGGTTGGCCTGTCAAATCTGAATTAAGTGAAGAATACTTACCATATTATAAGTTTAGAGATGAATTTACCACTGAAGAAAGTTGTTTATTAAGAGGAATACGGGTTGTAATTCCACGTACGTTGCAAGAAAGGATGTTAGAAGAATTACATGAAAATCATCCTGGAATTGTTAAGATGAGATCTTTAGCAAGAATGCATATGTGGTGGTTGAATATAGAAACTGACTTAGAAAGTAAGGTGAAAAGCTGTATTCCTTGTCAACAGAATAGAAGACCGATGGCTAAAGCACCGCCTAATCCTTGGAGATGGCCTAGTAAACCCTGGCAGCGTATTCATATTGACTATGCTGGGCCATTCATGAATCAAATGTTTTTAATTGTTGTGGACGCCCACTCGAAATGGATGGAAGTTCTCAAAATGGCTTCTACAACTACTGAAAGTACTGTTAATGCATTAAGATATTTGTTTTCAGCCTACGGGATAGTGGAGGAGATAGTATCTGACAACGGTCCACAATTTGTCTCTGAAGAATTCCAGAAATTTGTTAAATTAAATGGAATAAATCATATTCGTTCAGCAGCTTATCATCCGAGTTCAAACGGGGAGGCTGAAAGAGCTGTTCAAACTTTTAAAACAACCATGAAAACTATGAATAATGAACCTGGAACTTTGAATCAAAAGATGGCGAGATTTTTGTTATCATATCGTTCCACTCCACACTCCACGACACAAGTTTCTCCAGCAGAATTATTTCTTGGACGACAAATTCGAACACGTCTAGATATCATGCGTCCAAACTTAAGTAACAAGATTCAAAAGAATACCACTCCAAAAGAATCTAAAGTTCGCATATTTCAAGAAGGTGATAGTGTTTGGATTCGCGACTACAGAAAATCGGTTGAAAAGTGGGTTGGTGGAATCATAGTTCATCAACTTGGTCCAGTAACTTACCAAGTTAAAGTGGGTGATTTAATTTGGAAACGCCATGTTGACCAAATTCGTGAACGCGAAACTGATATTCCCGTAAATGAAAGCAATATAAATATACCTATAACAATGCATGTACCATTTGATTCAACTCAGTCAAACCAGGTACAAGACAATTTACCAAATTCTACAGTAGAATCAGCAACAGAAACGTGTGTTCAAACCCCAGTTCAAGCAGAACCACATGAAAACTCAAAGACAGCAAGTCCAGCAATGAAACAATTACCAAAACGTTCAACTAGAGGAATTCCACCAAAGAAATTAGATTTGTGATTTAAATAGTATATGGCATGCACGTGTGTAAGGGCATAATAATCCCTGTGCTACCATGGAGAACAAAGTTCTCTTATATTCTAGTCATATGTTTAGTTAAAATGTTTGTTTCTTTTTAGTTACAGTAACTGATAAACAATATTCTTAAAATTTTGAATAGAAAAAGAAACAGTTGACAGTTTGATGTTACAGTATAAACATTAATCAGTTTCATGGATTATTATTATCCATAGCAAATAAAAGCTAGACTTTTTATTATTTTTTTCTAAAGGGGGAAAAGTGTAGTGTTTGAATGTACAGTGTAATACTAACTGTTTTAGTCTATTGAGGTATTAACAGTATAGAAACATTTTTAGGCTCTTGAAGTCTGTTGAATACTCTCTTTTTGTGAAGGTTTTAGCGCCATATTAAAATCAGTAAAAAGTAACAGCGACATTCTAGTTTTTCCTCAATAAAATATAAGAACCCAACACAACAAATAACATTGCGTAATAGTTTTTAAATGCATTATTTGCTACAAAAAAGTAGCTCTCTTACTAAATCTTCTTAACTTATAACTTCTTAAACATACACAGACAGAATGCATCTTTTAAATACAGTATCAAAAAGAACACTCCTTGATGCTTTTGTTAGTTCCCTTAATATACCCTTTATGGTGAAAAAAGCCCTGCAGTAATAAAACGGTATAATGTCAGTAACAGGTACATAAATGTGAAATTCCAAAATTTGTAACTTCAGTTCCTTGAAACAAATCTTAGGCAGTTATTTTAGTTAACACACAATTGACTGTTCAATCACAAGAATCTTACACTAACAGGTGTGAGTAAAACCATGACGTTTCAATGGGAATAAAGATTTATTCATAAAGAAACCTCACACTAAATTTGAAAACAATCTAGATAAATATAGGCTCAAGTTAGAAGCAATTTCAGAAATTTATACCCTATAACCTGCTGATCTTATTATCTAATTTTCTGGCCCAGAAAGCCTTGGTTTCAACTGTTACAGGTCTAAGCTTTAACAAAATTTGAACTAACAAGAGTTCACAGCTTTTCGTTACAATCTGTTACAATGTGCACATCCCAATTTCTTTTGATGCATGACTTAATTCAATGGCCGTAATCTAAACTGCCTTGGACGATTTGGCTGGTTATCAAACTTGGCCTAGATAGTATACCAACAAACATTTTCACAAACTTTGGTGAAGATCGGATGAAAACTGTTTGACTTTAAGAGAGTAGACAAGGCTAATTTGGCCAATTTTGCATAATTCAAGAGCCATACTCCAAGTGCCTAGGGCGATTTTGCTGGTTATCAAACTTATTGAGTTATTGTCCTTTGCATATGCCATCCCTCTCATTGACCTCTATCAATGTGTAAAGTATCAACTAAATCCCAGACCCTTAAATATTTTTAAGAGTTATGCTAAAATATCTAGAAGGGCAGAGAGGAGGACAGGCAAAACAGCAATAATTTATAGAACAAGAGCTGTCCCTTGTAAGTGACAAATGCCCCCAAAAGAGGTATCTCACAGTCTGTGCCCTCTCCATGTGCTCAACAATTGTGCCATGTAATTTTAAAATCCTTCATCGCATGATACCCCTGAGAACTGTATTGAAGTTTCAAATCAATCCCATAAGTGGATATGTGTGCATGATAATACTTTGTATACAAGACTATAACCAGATATTCTAAGTCAAACAAGGGCCATAAATTCAATTTAAATCATTCAGAGTGTTACATACATGTATTACATATAAAAGTTAATGTATACAAATTTTATCAATCAATTTTAAAGTGATCTGCAACTGGTGTGACAAAACTTTTGGATCACCCCTCATATGTTTTGGCTTCATGGTATATTAACAGTAAATGGTGTTTTCATGGAGACCTTTTTCACTAATAAATTGGTCATTTGGTTCCGAAATGTTTCGTCTTAATATTGCGGGCGGTCTTAATATCAAGAAGTCTTAATATCGAATAGTCTTGATAGCAGAACGTTACTGCATCACCAATAAATTATGATGACTGACATACAAATCATACTAGTTAACCTTGACAATCACATGATATACATGTATATAACTTTTTAATGAAATAACTACCTTTGACATGACAAATCGATCACTCCTAGGATCTCTTGGAAATTGTGTACTGTAGTGCATGGTATTGAAAAACAATACTGACATTATTTCTGCAGCTGATGCACATGATGTTGGATGTCTGAAATAAAAAATGAAATTAAAAAAAACTATGCCAATCCAATTTTTTTCTGTCACAGATGCTTGTGTTCAGTAGAGCAATTCTGGACCAAAAGTGTATCTAGTAATCAACTATACTAATAATTTTATTTTGAATATTCACATACTGTGAGAACCCAACACTATCCTTTTTTATTCACTCAACATGAACATCTCAAATTTTTATGCCCTTTTTACTAAGTCATGTTGATTGAATATGTGTATAGAGTGGGCAATACCACATCTAAATGTCAGATACACATGAAATGCCAGCTTGTAAAATGGTCGAAATATAAATTGAGACCAACACTTAGTTTTGCGTGTATTTCCTTTGTTAGTTATCGCAACATCATTAGATTCTCATTCAAAATTGCCTGCCTGTAAAAACGTACCAGAATAATCACACGCTAGCCTCATCACGTTCACACTTGACAGATAACTTCCGTACAGATCATGTATAAAAGTTCTCTGAGTTATAACTCCTTTGCATATATGCTCTACATTTGAGATCTACTGTGAGTATAAGTGCTAAGTGCAAAACTAAAGGACAGCACAATTTAAAACAAGTCCCAAGTTACATTTATCTGTGGGTGACATGCCAGTTGCAAACAATAAGACTTGACAAGACATTAAATTTTATGATTTAAAAAAATATCTTTTATTTATTTTTAATCATGGTTCACACAGGCCTTGAAAAGTACTTGAATTTGATGCCAAGTACTTGAATTCTGTGCTGGGAAAAAGTCCTTGAAAAGTACTTGAATTTGAAAATAAAACTAGTGAATTTCTTTAAAAAGTCCTTTAATTGGTATGTTCCGCGTAAAAAACCTCCAAAATAATTGTATCACGCCTTAAAATGACTAGAAAACAGTCTGTATCTGTATCAGTCCATCGAACATGCTCACGTGTGATGTATCAACTACGTACCGGATTCGGGAATTTAGACACGCTTGCTTCCGGAGTGATTTCCCTTTACAAAATCATGGTCGCGGAAAATTTGTGAAATTTAGCCGAAACAAGTGCATTTTCTCATTGACAGTGTTCACGAATGATAGTTATAAAGCATAGATAAAGGATTTTAAGGGGAACAAACACAAGTGTACTTGCATTGTGTGGGATTAACTCATAGACATAGCGCATTATGGGCGAAAATGAGTTGAAGAGTCATCAACGAGAAGAAAGGCAATTATAAACAAAATCTGACAAATAAACATTCCAATGAGTCAATACAGTCGTTCTTCATGACAAAAAGTCCAGATTTGAATAACAAGTAAATTTTGAGATTATCAACATGTATTTTGCTTGATATTAGTTTGAATATCCATGATACATATTATATTGTGTTCCAAATGTGATTTAAAGTGACATTATGCTCATCTTACTGCACATAGTGTATTTTTGGTGACACTTTTATAAAAGCAATTTTTGGTTGCTGTGCATTTAAATGTGTAAAACTAATGATAATGCCGCATTAGTAGTTGAAGTTGGTGCTTTAGAAATGAAAGAATTGGACAAATAATATAATAGTCCTTCCTTCGCAGTGATCTCCCTTGTGTTGTTGTAGTTGTTGGTAGAGAGATTTCGGCAGTGGAAGGGAAGCAACACAGTTGGTTTTTTTTTTTAATTGACTCTCCCAGTCAAAATAGGAAAAGTTATATTTGGAAAGTTATTATTTCGTACTGGTAGCAGGAAGAGTTTGGTGTATTTGGGTTAAAAGCTATTATTTCCTCTACCCTTTTTACACACACCTATTTCAGCTGGATTTTTTCTTGAAAAAAATGTGCATAAGGTCACTTTAAAGCGAAATTTGACTATGTATCCCGACATGAAGTCGGATTTTGCGCATCTTTTTAGTCCTTGAAAATTAGAAAAAATCCTTGAAAAGTACTTGAATTTTGTCTCGGAACTTCTGTATGAACCATATTAACATAAACCAATATAAATCATTTATAAAGTAGATCTGTCTTTAAATATGTAGATGAAGCTGCATGGGAGGATGTTCAAACTACTTATTGTACATGCTTCTGGACAACACTAACTATAACATATGGTACTCTGACTTCTCTATGGTACTCTGACTTCTCTATCAAAACAAAACTAATTTAATGATTTTTAGATTTTGTAAGACAGAATGTGACAGTATCAAGTAATAAGATAGAAAATTTAATGTTTAGTTGCTTTCAGGATTGTGAAACACACTGGGACACCACTGGCAGTGAGTGGCAGTTCCAAGTTAACTTGAAAATTGGTAACACAAGGATGTCAATGAATTGCCAAATTGCATTTCGTTAAGGTATCCTATTCCACCATGAAGGTAATGCCTATTGTCATATTACGGGCGAAAGCTTGAAGGGCGCAAAGAGCCCTTCAGGCGAAGCCCGCCCATAGGTAAACGTATGTACGAGTATTTAATTGAATACTGAAAGCAATAAAATTAATGAATTCACGATTACCCATGGAAGATTTCAATTTGTCGGCACCCATAGACGGCCCCTCCATAGACGATACGATAACATACTTATAACGATGCACCGTCTGTGAGTTATTAACGGATCGGAACTTGAACTGTTTGCGTCCCCTGAAAATTCGTACCATTTCTAAAAATGAAATTCCTGTTATGCTATCGCCCGATATAGGTATTGCCTATTTTTATATTATTACGGGCGAAAGCTCGAAGGGCGCAAAGCGCCCTTCAGGCGAAGCCCGACCATACGTAAACGTATGTACGAGTATTTAATTGAATACTGAAAGCAATAAAATTAATGAATTCACGATTACCCATGGAAGATTTCAATTTGTCCGCACCCATGGACGATACGATAACATACTTATAACGATGCACCGTCTGTGCGTTATTTTCGGAACTTGAACTGTTTTTGCGTCCCCGAAAATTCGTACCATTTCTAAAAATGAAATTCCTGTTATGCTTTCGCCCGATATAGGTATTGCCTATTTTCATATTAACAAATGTAAGGTAAAGTCTGACTTTACAGGATCTAGTCTAACTATTTCGACTTCGAAGGCAAACCGAATTTATAGGCTGATATTTAATAGTTGTTCACCTTCTACGGCGTAGAGGTGTGACAGTTATAAAATATCAAATTTGTGAAAGGGGTCACACTGAAACGCCAAATTAATTAGGCTATACAGGATCATAATTATCATTGGATATTTTCTAGGACATATCTTCCGTGGAGATTTTTACATCAACACAAAATTTTCGGCGATTTATTCCTATAAAAGTACTACATGTCACTTACCCAGAGTTGCTTGCCTGAGTGGCATTAATGCTATCGATTCTCAGTTTATTTGCCATGTCCTTAAGGGACTGCAAAGTCTTGGAATCTGGTCGATGGTAGTCCGTCATCATTCCGTCTTTTCAATCAGTGCGCGCACCTGTAGGTGAAGGTTGAAAGAGAGTCAACACCGGTTAATACGCCACCTATAATAAGGAAAGACAACTCGTTTTGCAGTGGCGTACATGTAGGGTCTAATCGTCTTTCACTCCTTATCCATTAAAAATTAATATTACATGTTAGATCTAGTCCAGTTTTAGATTCTAGTTTTTTTGTAGATCTAGTTTTCTATTTGTGTTGCATAACGCCATCACTTCAATCGCAATCCAATATCTAATTACACTAGATCTAATATTCTTTCCCTAGCAATAAAGCCCACTTCAGAAATAATGACACATTATGCTTAAAACAACTGTTTGCGGTATGCAGCAAAAATAGGTATACAACATTCAATCAATTCTTATATTACACCACTGTCACATTTAACGCACCGACATACAAGTCAAAGCACCGAAAAGACTGATTTGGCGATTGTGCCGATGGCAAGGCTTCCAAATGCGCTGATGAAAGGAATTTAAGCGATATCAGCCCGGAGTAACATTGGGCAGTAAAACTGGTGATCGCTGGTTATGATGACTAGTGAGCCATTTTGTTTTAAAAGTCAGAGGGCGAGGCCATGGTGACATTGGGCCAATAAAAACAATTGCGATAAAGAAATAACCATGACAAATCGATGGCAAAATAAATTTATTTATTCACGTTGAGATCAAGGGTAGACCTTAAATAGGCAAAGACTAGAAAAAATGTTGAACCAGTATGTCGTTGTGTTCGTCAAACTGTGTGGGATGTTGTCCTTGTCAAGTGCATGGTCTTTACCGAGTTTAGGGCTCAAAACGTCAAGTTATATTTGAGGTCATGATGACCTTGGACAGTCGAACGATACCAATAAATAACTAATCCAAGTTTAACATTGGTTCTAAAAATTAAAGATGGTCTCTATTGATTTTAAATTCGAAACTAATGTCAGTGTCACATTGAACTACGACACACGACCTGCGCCTCCGTATCATAATCAGTATTGATTGTCTCGGAGTATTATGTAGATGTAGATGTAGAACTAGATACCATTGCATACAGTTTGGCAGAGGGCTATGATGTTATTGCAACCAGTATTAAATAGATAAAATCGTGGGACTAGGGCTCAAAACGTCAAGTTATATTTGAGGTCATGATGACCTTGGACAGTCGAACGATACCAATAAATAACTAATCCAAGTTTAACATTGGTTCTAAAAATTAAAGATGGTCTCTATTGATTTTAAATTCGAAACTAATGTCAGTGTCACATTGAACTACGACACACGACCTGCGCCTCCGTATCATAATCAGTATTGATTGTCTCGGAGTATTATGTAGATGTAGATGTAGAACTAGATACCATTGCATACAGTTTGGCAGAGGGCTATGATGTTATTGCAACCAGTATTAAATAGATAAAATCGTGGGACTGGGGTATGACAATATACATGTCTTAGATCGCTTGTTCTTGACAGATGCATTTTTTTTACAACTGGCACTGTTATACTCTTGTACCTTCATTTCTTCACCGGCCAACGTATTTTTACAATGCATGCTTTGTAAAGGCGACATGTCTGAATTTTAACGATCAGTACAGAGTTGCATATGTCCTGGATTTATCAATGAAAAAAAATCGTTTTTATTCTAGCACCCTTATTTATCCAAAATTCTTGTGACGTTTGCACACATTGTTTTTACCAGTAAGGTGTCAAATAAAAAGTTTTATTACGACGAAATCGAACCAATATTTCATCATTTTTCACAATGTAACTGGCATTCGTTTTCTCGTGAATACTACTAGGACAAACATTTGGAAGGTGATTGTTATCGCTTTCCCTAGGCTTTTCTCCAAATTCAGCGAGTCTGCTTTTGCACAACTTTCAATCATTCATACGCAATTAAATGTGGTCCGACGAGAATCAAATAAATCGGGATTAAGGTATATCGGCAAAACCTGTCTTTAAGTTTTTGAAATATTAATGCACGTCAATTTGTTGAAACTTGTATCATTAAATTGCAAATTCCATTATTAATGCACAGTGCTGAAGTTACGACCTGTATTGTAAGTGTAAGTAAACTGGAGTTTAACACACTCACTCAGCAATTATTTCCCTTTATAATTATAGTCAATATTACCGTAAAAAAACTTAGAAAGACCAAACTACCTGACTCGGTTTGAATCGCTAATAAATTCGTAATTCTAAATTTGCGTCATTATCAGTGCTTATAACACAGCGGCGGATCATGCATTGTGGTTTCAGAGAAGATTTTTTGAAAGTGTTCCCTATAGAAACCTTTGCAAAATCCAGTAGCCCACAGGGCGGGGTCAGTTTTGACCAGGAGTTTTCGATTTAAATCATCTTGGTAGAGGTACACGAGGAAATGCTGTATGCCGAATATCTGAGCTCCATATATGCCTTGAGGTTTTGGAGATAAAAAGTTAAAAAGTTTTCATATTTGAAAGGTACTCGTGATGTAACAATAATTGCAATGTAAATCCAACCAACACCACTACAAATACTGAGCTATAGCTTTCACTGAAGGTGATTTATAACCTACCGATGCACATTGACTCAATGGATGGTGTATTTTCGTGTATAAGCAGACAATGCTTTATTACTAAATTTAAGCAAAGTTATGTGCATTACGATCCTAACTGGCGCAACTTTGCACTTAGTTTGAGAACAATGCAACACATATACTTTACCTCGAGTGACACTGACATTAAGAGGTCTCTGGGAATAAACAGTTGACTCAAATAACAAGGGTTTACTTTAGATACGCAACAGGGCAATTACTTTGAGCAGTAAGTGTGATTAACAAGTTACACATTTACTTCCCTTGGACAGTTGTGTTAACCAATCAGACTGTTGGATTATTTTACCTCTTTTTTTGGTCACATGACATTCTGGCGGTTTTGCAGAGAGCAGACATGTTCTTCTGCTTTCAATGGTTTTTATCATTTATTTCTTGGTATAGTTTTTGAACCCAGGTAACAGCGCACTGTAAGAATGGAGACTGTATGTGTATGATCATAGCTTACAGTAACAGAAGTTGTTGAGATTATTTGGTTAATTATTACTCAATTCCATAAATTGAGTGTATTCGTATGGAACATCTCGTATAATTGCAATGATGCATGGAATGGATCGGTGCAGTTACAATTTGCAGTGTAGAATTTTAAGTTACCACTTTATTCATGTTAGTGATCATGGACACATGTTGATTATCGAGCAGTATTATTACTCTATGACAGTATTAAATCATCAAAAATAACAATATTAAACGAACCCAAACCTATTTGGGTCCATTATCACCAAAACGTCAAATGGTTACAGATATATGTTCAAGAATATTTAATCCGTCAACGTGTCCATGACCTTGCGGAATCTCTGGAGATGAGTGTTTGAACAAAGTTCAATGACAATCATACAAGAAGTTTTAAAGAGACAGTGAATAATGACATGACCGTTGACCCTAAGTCAGACGTTGACTTTAAGCCCAGATAAAACATGAGTAATGCTCACCAAGATGTAAATTTAATATTTACTAGTAATTTAAAATTGTCTAGGAGATAAAGTTTTATTAACTTTGACCTCTAAGTGTATCATTGACTTGAGTCTGCATAGTTAGAGGTCGTTTTGAGGAGACGAGTTCCACCCTAGTTTCATGAAAACATTTTAAAAAGTGTAGGAGATACGGAGCGGACACGAAACATGGCCCCTTAGTATGACAATGATTTTGAGTCAGCTGGCTTGGATCACGGGTACTGCACATTGTTTTGATGTGATGAGCATTTGATCCAAGTTTCATGAAAATACTCCAAGTGGTTAAAAAGATATAGCGGGGAACACGGAAAACTAATGACCCCAACATTTGTTCTTCACCTCGGTGACTTCAAACGCAAACCAAGCCCTCATCGCCTTCCGAGTTAATTAGTATGCCAAGTTCGAAGAAGTTATAAGGTGCATATTGCAGATATTTAATCAGTGCCAGTTAATTCTTGCTTTGATATCTGATTTGATTAAAAAGAATGACAAACTGAATGACAAACTGTAAATACCTACATTACTTGATGTAGGAGTAAACTACTGTGACATGATTGAGGTGCCAAGCCTCGCCCTAAATATGCATGCACACACTATCTGTAGATTGGGTCAATCGCAAGCTTGTTATTATCATTATTTTATGCATGCATATAACTTGAAAACATATATCATCTACTATAAGACTTTACAGAGGTCGTTTGCATAAGCTGAGCTTTTCTGTCATTGCAGGTAAGCTTTTACAGTGCACCCCCATCCCCTACCCCCCACACCCCAACACGTTAAAATAGAAAGACCGGATCATTTTTCTAAGCCTCCGCCTACGTCGCCGACCATTCTGCCTGATCTATTATGTACCAGTACACCACTCTCAAGTACACCCATGCTAAAACGTTGATTTTCCAATTCGTCATAAATGTCAAAAATCCTACGATATTCGAAGCAAATGCTGATTTATAGGGAACAAACAGACGGTTTTCAGAAAATCGTTTTAGTTTGCTTCAGAATTTTCCAAAAAGGGGCAAAAATATCCATTCTGCATTTACTAACATTCAGAGCGAGGTTGTAAGGAATGAGTCACGTGAAACAAGTAAATAGCAAAACAATGTCTTTATAACAGTGATAAGACAGTTTTTATTGATCTGTCAAACAAGTATTTCATCTTTAACTCTCATATTCATGATTAGTATAGATTACGACAATCATTTTAACACCAAACAAATCCACAGTTTCATTGCTGATACACATGTACAGCGGACTAGATTGAGGACCGTGTGGCTTAAGGTTTTATGTGATGCAATCAGTAAACCCCTAATAGCCACATATTCTGTCGATTGCTGTTGCCACTCATTTAAGTTGGCAACTGACATGAAAATATGGGTGTCACATACAGCTCCCATGCTACCGCTTTCAATCCGGAAATCCTTGAAATCGAGACTTGTCAAGATTTGAGTTACCATCCCCATAAAATAAGTGTGTTTCGATATTTAACGCCTATACAATCGTATTTCAGTCATTTTATTTTTCAGGCGGACGGTTTACATTAACCGAACTAGTACAAATACCTTACTACCAGCTTTCTCACATAAAAGACATATTCGGTAACAAGGAGGAACGAATAAAAACATTATATTAGAGAGACACTTAATTGTACTAAAAATGTATTTTGTCTTTTTTTAATCTAAGTTTGAACATGAATGCTCTTGACGGCGTATACTAGTAATTATAATCCTAGAGTGCACCCTTAACTTAAGAAAAAATGTTTGACCCATTCTCATACGTACGCATGGCCCATCTCCTAGTGTTATCAGTTAATATAACGAAATGAATATTAGGAAGCACAGATGGACAATTATAGCTTTTATGCTCATTGCACCATCCTGACGAAAATTAAAACGTTGACGTAACCTTGACATTGGACATGTGGCTCAAGTATAGAAGTTTGGCACGATATCGCTTCATCTTGATGACATTTCATGTCGGGCCATATGGAAATTGTTTACAGATGTCACATGTGGTATGTATACCTTATATAGTCTATACCAGAACGGATTTAGGCCTATAACTCTGCTATTTCTATTTCTAATCATTAATCGGGGGCATTAATGAAACACATACGGCCGTGATACTTACTAAATTTGTCATGAATATTATAAGCTGTTCCAACAAGTAGGTCCCACACCTTCGTGGCAACTCGCACAAAATGAATAAAGTGAGGTCACGGACAAAAGTAAGGCGGGCTACCTTAAGTCAGAGGGTGGTTGACAAATGGAACAAATTATCAGATGAAGTAATGACAGCACCTTAATGCCTTTATAAATAGACTAAAAAAATGGGAAGGGAGGGGGGCAGGGCGGCAGAGAAATATTATTCAGCTGCTTAGCTCTCCAAAATGATTAGTATAGTGGACAGTGTGGCACATTGTGATTTTTACCAGTGTTTTAGAGTTGTTGTTTTTTGTCGTCCTGGTGTGCAGTTTTAAACCACTCAGTCCTCTGGCCTTCGTGGTTAATTACTGCGCAAAAGGCTCCAAATCATTGTTCACCGCTGGAACGGATGTCATTTCATAAGTTCATACGGCACTTGACCAGGCAATTTAAAACAAATGGGGATTTGGACGTCCTTATATGTTCTCATTCCAGGCAATTTAAAACAAATGGGGATTTGGACGTCCTTATATGTTCTCATTCTAAGTTAGTAAAAGCTTCAAAGACAAAGGGTGTGTTTCAGTGATACCACGAATTCGTCTGATTATCATTTACCGATACGTTGGTTTCTTCAAATGTTTATTGAAATCCTTATATATTACAATAAAAAAGATAAGATCATTATATGTTCTGACACAAGAATATAATAATTACAAATCAGCTGTACATGTAGTTAATTTATGATAACATTGCAAGTAAATGTAGTTCAAAATACACATATGTTACAATGGTAACGTAAATTATGCTATATTAGCTCCTTTTTATAACAACCCCTTTAAATCTGTTTAGTTATCTAGTACACAAAATATCAAGGTCATCACCTAGTATAAAATTTCGAGATAAAAAAGATTAATATTGAATTTGAAACAATTATTGCGCAATTCAATAAATGCTATTGCTGAACAGTTATATTTTAACATGGTTCTTAGACCGTCGACTTTAATGTTTAAAAACAAATGGCGTTCCCATTAAATATGGAACAAAAGAACACATTTAGTGATGGTAGATACTAAATTACTTAACAATGCCATTTGAATGCTGCCATATTAAATTTGTATGATATACGTTGTACCTGGATCTTAAATAAATAAGAATCACGAAATGAATGGACACATGAATCAAAATTATACATATAGCAATTTGTAGATCAAAACATAATAATATTTTTAAGAAAAAAATGCTGCAAAAAATTGATGAGTACTAACACAGATCGAGTAATCAGTTGCCATTTATTTCCACAAAAAATACAAAACAATAAAGTAATATTACTGCTTATTGTAACAATCCACGTTTAAAGAAAAAACATTTATCACTGAAATGCAACATTTCCAATGTTATGATACAATTTATAACTAAAAGCAATTTATTTGAGGGGTAATATAACTAATGTTGCTGTAACAGATACATTAGTTGCTGTGGAACACATTCATCTAGGGGTGAAGAGGGAATGCAAGTAACAACAAGAAGGTCATGATGGTCCTATATCGCTCACCTGAAAGCAAATGCATGACCCCCTGGGAAAGGAAACTTTTGACCCTGTTGGCATAATTTGAGCACTCTCTGAAGAGGTCCACTAAGCACTGTTACACACTAAATATCTAGGCTCTAAACCTTTTGGTTTTGGAGGAGAAGCTTTTTAAAAGTGTTCCTATATACCTCTTTGTAAAACAAGTGACCACCTGGGCCAATATTGACCCCAGGGGCATAATTTGAACAAACTTTTAAGAGGTCTACTAGGCAATGCCACATGCTAAATATCTAAACTCTAGGCCCTGTGGTTTTAGAGAAGCAGATTTTTAAAGTTTTTCTTATATAAGCCTATGTAAAACCAAGTGACCCCCGCCCCGGGCGGGGTCAATTTTGACCCGGGGCTAAGTATTTGAACAATCTTGGTAGAGGTCCACTAGACAATGCTACATGTCAAATATCTAAGCTTTAGGCCTTGTGGTTTCAGAGTAGATGATTCTAAATTTGTTCCTATTTTTTGCCATAACAACCAGACTTCTGCATGGAATGGACTTCTTTGAACAATTTTGATAGAGTTTTATGCATGAAACATCCCTGGCATGTTTCATCAACATTGGCCCAGTGGTTTCAGAGGAGATGTTGTTTGAAGCAAAATGTTGACGGACGACGGACGGACGGACGGACCATACTAATAGCTCACCCTGGCAAAGCCAGGTGAGCTAGAAAGACGAGAACGCACGAGACAAGAAATCATATTAGCTAAAGTTTCACAGCAGGCCTAAGAACAGTGTCTTAAATAAGTCATTGTCGAATCTCCATTCATATTTAATTTTATGTTTGACTGTCGACCGACAGAATATTGTGTAATATTAGCAAAACTGTTTCGTATATAACACATTTTACATAAAAGATAATAGTATACCGGGTAAATTTTCAACATAAGCAAAAGCAATGAGTATAATAGAAGGCACAAACAATCTACAACTCCATTTTTGTGTTAAAAAAAGAAAGTGTACATAGACTGATGTTGATCCCTGGCATCAAGACGAAGCAAATTCAGTAAACATATAAAACTGGTATATTGATTTGTAACTGCATGTATTGCAACCATTCACACTACACTGAGTAAACACAGCATCAACCATTTTGCCATTTTTAAAGCTAAACATTGAACAGTGTTAAATGTCACCTTTTCATGCCGATTTTCATTCGTATTATAATATTTGTGAAGACCTATTCACTACTTCATTTACATAACTCGTGTCACTACTTCATTTACATAACTCGTGTCACTACTTCATTTACATAACTCGTGTTAATCAATATAGTTTGCCCGCAATTTTTCACCTGCTATTCCAGGAAAACTAATATTATATATATGAAACGGGAAAAAGAGCGTCATTTTGCTCGTATGTCACCTTTTCATTTGCTCGTATTTAATATGTACATTCTAACTGTAATTTAAAATACTGTAAACCGTCAACTGATAACGGGGTTTCCTACTGGGGCACTTCAAATATTTGTCCCACAGTTTACACGATAAAACTCTGTCATGGAAGATAAAATTTAAAAGATGATACTTACACACCAATAACAGCAAACAAAAAGTCCGAAACAGTGACAGTTTATACTGAATTGCTGACCAAGATATTGCCACTGTAAATGAAATGCTTCTCTTGCAATATTTCACAAATTCTAGCAACAGTTGGTCGGTCTGTGGGTTCGTTACTCCACGCCTGCTGCATAATATCTTTGATGCTCTGTTCAATTTCAGGCACGTTTGGTATTTCCGGCTGTTGTCCTTTTTCCCCCACCTCTTTCTTCAACTGTAGATAGCTATAGTCGGGAAATGGCTCTTCTCTAAAGATAACCTCAAGGAAAATTAAGGCTAAGGAGTACACGTCAGCCTTCATCATATCTTTGGCGGAGAGAATCTCGCCGCGGAGCATTTCCGGTGGCGAGTACTGGGGTGTACCGATATTTTTAACCATTTCCTCAACCGATACCGATGTATCGTGTATGATCATGCTGAGACCGAAATCCGTTATTTTGACTTCACAAATTTCATCTTTGACGTAGTCTAACAGAATATTAGATGTTTTCAGGTCGCAATGGGCGATTCTTTTCTTATGGAGATATTTCATCCCCTCGCAAACTTGTTGAATGATATTGACCTGCTCATTCTCCGTGAAATCTATTTTACTTACATGGACAGCATCATACAAAGTCATCTGCATATATTCCATGACAATGCAGAGATTAGATTTCTCGACGCATGCGCCGATGAATTTCACGATATTACGATGATCAAGTGTGCAGAATTTCATTGTTTCTGCTGCAAAATCTTTAATTCTTGCATCTGATATCTTCTCGCCCTGAATTTTCTTCACAGCAACCACTGTATCTTGCCATTTCGCAAAGAAAACCACACCGAAACCACCTTTGCCAATTGCTCTATGCAGTTTCAATTCATCAAACGGGATCTTTTTGCCCTGGTAATCATTTAGTAAGGCTACTTGCGTTTTTGGAGGTTCCCTTGTAGCATTTGAACTCTTCCAGGATTGCTCCGCTTGCAAGCGATTGTACCGGCACATCGCTTGGTCAAAGGCCTCGACTCTGTCACCTTGGCTGTCTAGCAAATGAACCTCGAGATCTTCATAACATGGCCCATCCTCAAAGACCAACCGTTCAAACTAGAAAAAAAAATGAAATAAAAAGCATGCTATGTACATAATATTCTATGCCTTTATTCTTTGGGACAGAGATTCAATATCAATAGAAATCGAGCAATATTTCATTTTGTTGGCTATTTTTCATTTTGATAGAGATATCTCTTTAATTGAGATCTCTTCTACATACAGATATACATGTATCTGTTTAACAACATTTGAGACATATTTTTCTATTTTTGAGAGACATCTCCCAAAGTTACAGAGATAGCTGTCTAAGGTTAAGAGATATCTCTCATTTTTAAACAGATATTTCTTTTTCATAGATATTTTTTGATATGGGAGAAATATTTCTGTGCGGTAGACAGATATCTCTATCACATTGAGAGACATCGCTTTAGTGTTGGGAGGTATCTTTCAGAACAGTAGAGATATGTCTATTAAAAGTAAGATATCTCAAAGTTTGCAGTGATATTTCTGAATTTAACAGATATTTTCCATGTTTTAGGAGATCTCTCTATGAATCAGAGAGATAACTTCTTGATTAAATAGTAAATTGGCTTGCCATATGAAAATGTTGATTGTACGTTAGTCATTTATAAAATTTAGTGTGGTCGGATTCTTTCTGTAGTTGTGCGCATTATTTATTTCTCCTGTAATTTTAATTTGTTCAAAAAGCCATTCCGAAAAATAATGGTTTCTTAACTTAATAAAAAAGACACAAACGTTTGGTATTTAAAATAGTGAGACAACATACACACTTTATAGTCGGTTATACGGTAGAGTAAAAGGTCACAGAGATAAGTTAATACATATAAATTGATAAATACATGTACATCTACATAGTTTTAGTTAGGTTGTTTTATTTACATGGAGATGAGATTTGAAATTCATGTAGTGTTTGAAAATGGTCCTCAACATTAAATTTGCATATATCCTTCATTTTTGTATACTTTATAAAGAAAATAGTACATGCACCAAATTGTTCAGAAAAGGCAGTTGACGTTTTCTACTGTGAACTTTTGATTTGATTTATAATGTTTTCTTTGCTTCCAGTACATCACTTACTTTGTACTTAGGAATTGATATTTATATAGCAGCACTCCTCTTTATTCAAAAATCTCAAACATATCATCTTATATGTATAATATGGGATAGTCTGAGAAATGAAACTGAAACAACTTAATGTTTATTAAAATATGTGGAAATACCCAAAATGAAAGTGAAAGTAGAACTTTCAAAAACCAATGATATTATGTTCATATTTCGTAAATGTTTTGAATTATTAAAATATTGTTTAAACTAAAAACAAATAAAATATTGAACTTTTTTTTCTTTACTTGGATTACCTAAATTAATTAAGATATTGATAACAATCAATTTTGAGAAATGAAAAGAGGCTTGGTATTTTCTACATTAATGAGCCTAGGTTCTCACATCCACCACAGAAAGCTTCTACTGCTTCTTTTGAACATTTTGGTGCATGTATTATGTGGATATTTTGCTAATAAGGTATAGATAAATTGAAGGACAAAATTCATGTTGTGGACCATTTCAAACACTTTACATGAACCATAATTTAGTTGTATATGTCTTATATATGTATATGTACATATTATATATACTTATATACTCCATTCAAGGAACAAACCTCGTAATCATTTTCAAGTCTTGCAAGCATTTCTGGAATTTTTTTAGTTGTTGAACTCCTCTTCTGTAGCGGCAAGCATCCACGTGGTTTTCCTACACGATTGAGCTTCCTATTAACTTCCGTGTCTTCATACAATAGTTGCACTACGGACCTTGTTTTCGAAGAAAACACGGCCGTACCGATCGGTAATCCAACACGTCTAAGCCGTCTGTTTAGAGGATTGTCCTTGTATAGCTTTGCTGCTCCGGGACTTGCCAAAGGGCCATCTTCCTTGTGTGATATAGCAACCCTTGTAGAAACCTCATTTTGTTGATGTTCAGCATAAGCTTTGCTACGCATGCCGCTGCCTAAAAGGGTACCGAATTCTAATGATTGATCAAAATTACCTTTGAAAGTCACACTGCTTCTGTTTGAATATTTTGATACAGGCATACTTCCTTTGGGCATCCCAACTCTACCAAGTTTCCTATTTTGCGGGTTATCAGCGTATACACCGGGACTTCGCGTTTGTTGACTAATTTTACCGCCATCTACTGGACCGTTGCAGTCAGAATCACTGTCATCGTCGCCATTGTTTGAATATTTTGATACAGGCATACTACCTTTGGGCATCCCAACTCTACCAAGTTTTCTATTCTGTGGGTTATCAGCGTATGCACCGGGACTGCGCGTTCGTTGACTAATTTTACCGCCATCGGTCGGACTGTCGCCGCCAGAATCACGGTCGTAGTTGCCATTGATTGAACATTTTGACACTGGCATACTTCCTTTTAGCATCCCTACTCGTCCAAGTTTTCTATTTTGCGGGTTATCAGCGTATGCACTAGAACTTCGCGTTTGTTGACTTATGTTATTGCCATCTGCCGGAACGTTGCCGTCAGAATCACTGTCATCATTGCAATTGTTTGAATATTTTGATACAGGCATACTTCCTTTGGGCATCCCTACTCTACCAAGTTTTCTATTTTGCGGGTTATCAGCGTATGTACCGGGACTTTTTACTTGCTGATGAATTTTTCCACAGTCTGCCAAAACTTTAGATTCTGGAATATTTGCGTCATTGCCATTGTTTGCATATTTTGAAACTGGCATACTTCCTTTTGGCATCCCTACGCGGCCGAGTTTCCTGTTTTGTGGGTTATCAGCGTATGTGGCTGGGCTATAAGGTTGCTTGCCACTTTGACTGTGAACTGCTGGTCCATTTTTAGTGGCACTGCTGCCAGCCTTTGTGCTTGAAACTGGCATGCTTCCTTTTGGCATCCCAACCCGCCCGAGTCTTCTATTCTGCGGATTATCAGCGTACGTTTCTGGCATTCCAGTTTTCAAACTGAAAATATATGAGAAAGTGAAAAGATATAGGTTCAGCCTCAGTCTTTGAGTCAGTCTTACATACCTGTTACGGTACGAATCCTAAAGAAGAATATGCAAATAGTGTCGTCCAAATCTATGACGGCGTAACATAACCGACCATAAGATAATAATAATAATAATAATAATAATAATAATACAATCAGAGGCAAAGAAAAAAAGTATTTGAAACAACAATATACATTTTCACAAAAACAAACTCAATCCCTATACCCCTATATGTTTAATGAAAAGTGAAATTATAAATGCACATAATTACATAATTTATCTACACGTAACAGTAGGCATATGGAATTTATATTATTGAATACTTTAAATCATTGCTGCTGTTTTTGTAAAAGGAAGTTCTTATATTTGTATTTGAAAGAAGACACTGTAGAGATATTTCTGATTTCAAGAGGTATTTTATTCCAAATATTAACAATGGTGTAAGTGAATGAATTTTTCATATAATTTGTTCGAGGTTAAAATGTTAATTGCTCAGTCAGATATTCCGGTACTAGCTAATATTGGCATACATATATCAGGTCCTCAAAGGTAGCTATAATTCTGCATTGTTTATCCATTTGTTTCAATGAAATAGTAATTGCAGTCTAAACTCACCATGCCAATCGATCCGCCTTTCAAATAATCGACAAATATAGCATGCATATTTCACATGAAAAGACAAAAAACATCATGCATTTTGACGTACTGAAGTGTGTTTTTTTTCTATATATTTCTGTGTAGGAATATTACGAAAGCCGAGAAGGGTCAAATAAAAAAACAAAAAAAGAGTAAACAAACGCGTACGTACGAGAATAAAACGCGTACGTACGAGAATAAAACGCGTACGTACGAGAAATAAACGCGTACGTACGAGAATAAAACGCGTACGTACGAGAAATAAACGCGTACGTACGAGAATAAAACGCGTACGTACGAGAAATAAACGCGTACGTACGAGAAATAAACGCGTACGTACGAGAATAAAACGCGTACGTACGAGAATAAAACGCGTACGTACGAGAATAAAACGCGTACGTACGAGAATTAAACGCGTACGTACGAGAAATAAACGCGTACGTACGAGAATTAAACGCGTACGTACGAGAATAAAACGCGTACGTACGAGAATTTCTCTCTGATTGTCACTTTAAGCAATAAATAGTGCTAACGTTCGAAACCACTTGAATGAATACACGGAAGGTGAAAAATACTCTTGCAACTCCACACTGGCCAGAAAAATAAAAAGGAAAAATACATGTACATGTAATGATCATTACACAGACAAATTTTGAACAATATTAAAACATTCGATACCGGTATTTTAAAAGAACTGTATCATTCTTAGGTAGTTCCTGAACTCGAATCAAGAACTAATAAACCCAAGGTCATAAGCTTTTCTATGGTGGTTTCAAGTGTTCATGATTTGATAAACTGAATTAGCAGTGGTTTAACGTCTCAGCTCATCTATACAATAACTGGACATAAATCACATAGGCACACACTTTTAAAAATAAGTGGTTAAAGTCCCAGGATCTCTTTGAATTTACTGATATTGTTAATGAATATACTGATAGGATAATGATATAACCATGTTTACTCTACAACAATGTTGACATATTCATGCCTTTTGTATTCAAATCGTTTCTTCACGAAAAAGAGTTGCCAGAAAGTCTTTCTTATTTTTACAATATCATGGAAAAAAGTACTGCTCTATAATTCGAACATATACATCGATTTAAACATTTAAGTTAGGAATGTTTTCGGTATAAATAAATGTCATTTCCGCCGGTAAGACATCTTTCTTCGTAAAATAAGAGTTACTTTTAATTGTGGTCCTGGGACTTTAAGGAAGATACCTTTAATGACACTTTGAAACAGGAACTTTTTTCAAATAATGAACAGTATCATAGAGCTTCTACTGTATAGTGGAAATATGGGAAAACTAGCGAAATACACCTTAAAACTGTAAACTGTGAGTTTCAAAAATCGTTTGTAACTTTCACATATCCTATACCCGGTGTGGCTATACATACAAAGCACACTGAATATATATCGTTTAATTCTCGTACGTACGCGTTTAATTCTCGTACGTACGCGTTTTATTCTCGTATGTACGCGTTTTATTCTCGTACGTACGCGTTTATTTCTCGTACGTACGCGTTTCATTCTCGTACGTACGCGTTTTATTCTCGTACGTACGCGTTTTATTCTCGTATGTACGCGTTTATTTCTCGTACGTACGCGTTTAATTCTCGTACGTACGCGTTTTATTCTCGTACGTACGCGTTTTATTCTCGTACGTACGCGTTTTATTCTCGTACGTACGCGTTTATTTCCTCTTTTTTTGTTTTTTATTTGACCCTTCTCGGCTTTCGTAGAATATAGATCTAAGCATAGAAATTCCATAATGAAAAAATAAATCCAGTTCAATCCTTAAATAATAGACGAAAAAGAAAACTGCTTACCTTGTACCGATCTTTTAAAGCGATTAAATAGATCTGCTCGTTTACACATCGAGTGTTACTTTGATTCGAGCTTTTCGGAAAAACTCCAAAGCCTAGTTTCGTTTTCGGTTTAAGTTTTGAATGGAAAATATCGACCGTGAAAGATAAACACTACATACAGTATATTGTGATATTCGTACATTAATATCTTACACATTGAAATCTCCTGCTATATACGCATATATATTATGGGTGTGAGCGGCAGTCTGCAGTTTTGTTGGATTTTCACACATCACTCGACTCCGCAACACACATGTATAATAAGTGTTACTTGTTCAAACTTCTGCATTTTGAATTTAGTTGAAATATGTATGATCAAAAGTACAAAATCAGCATGTGAAAACTTTGAAGATAAATACAGGGCGGAGTAAAAATAATGTTTATGATTTATAATGTCCACCAATTCAGTTCAAGTGATGATGGGTTGGAGCCTGTATAAGAATTACTTTTCCTAAGTCCAACTTCGTCGTGTTTTATGGAATCACGTTGAGCGCGACATAGTCCATCATCGTATTTCGCCTCATGACATGACAGTCTTTTATTCTTAAACTTTGTCTCATTGTTGTTAATAGGTATAATATTTCGACCAAGTTCATTGACCAGCAAGATTTTTAAGTTATGGTCCTCGAATTAAATTTGTGTCAATTTTCTATTTAGAAACAAGAACTAAAGTATTCACAATGTTTATGTATAAAGTTATTGTTCACGTTAAATATTTCACGGAATTTACGGTGTGGATTACAACAATGACAGTTCGGTTTCATAATCCTTGTCTCTGTTTATAAATTTTTTAATTAGTGAACCAGGTGGAAAAAACTTAATTAATGAATAACTTTTGAAACTGATTTATTAACGGAGCTGGTAAATGTTATTCAGTGCTTTGTCCTATATTTATAAAGTGTATCAACCCTCCTCAAATAGCCACGTTGTGCAATTTATTATCATGAGACGTACGCGAAAGAAAATTTGTGCATGTGTGTACATGTATGTAATTATCAAACAGATGACGTATGCGAGACACTTGACATTAAGATAATGGTGAAATCTTTTAACATAACCGGAGTATTGTTTTTTTTCAAAAGCCGCATCTGATTCAAATATGTGTAACTATCATTGAAAGTGACACATGCATTATTATGACTTTTCGTTATTGAATAGCATATAATCACCGTAAACACCAGCACTGTCAGTCAGTTCAACTAACGATTCATTTTCGACACACAGAACACCTCTAGCCAGTTCCATTAATACAGCCAGAAACACAAAATAGGTTTTACTAATTTATTTTAGCTCGATTGCGAAGAAAGCTTGAAGCTTATCTTGTCACTCTTCCTGGAAAAGCAAGTACTTGTGTCATATGAGTAGGTACGGTCGTGACCGCAGTGAGGCTCGAACACGTAACCCCCGGGATGAGCGACAGACACCTTAACCTCTGCTTGATTCGAACAAAGAATTGGAACAAAGTCAAGTGGTAAATAAATGTTACTAACAATTTTCTCTTTATTATTTGATACATATTTTTTTGTATATAATGTTCAAGTGTTTTAAGTAGTGCTTGACACAATTTGAGACGTTATACTTCACCATATTAGACACATATATACTTGTATCTAGGACAAACCCTCTTGCTAAATATTTTCGTTTTCAGTGAACATTCGACTTTTGATTCAGAACTAGAATACGTGGAAATGACATGATCTAAGTATACGCTTAGATATTATTCACAGAAGTATTACTCCAATATATCAAAAATTAACAAGAGCTATCTTTAAAAAGGTGGACGGCGCAATTTTGAGTATATGATAGCGATTGGTAGCTAGATTTTATAGTTAAAATTTATTCAGTCAGATTGCGCCAAATGTCACAGGGTGAGAAAAAAATAACCCATGGCCCTCCACAGACAGAGATGTTAGAATGAGTGCTCTCCCGACTGAACAAACCGGTCACCATCGTCGGACACACACGGTTTTTGACAATGATAAATAATAACAATAAAGTCTTTGTTTTCAGAGGCTGCACGTTTGGGTATGGTCCCAATCTTCCACATGGGCCTCTATATAACATTATACATGTTTACAACAAATACATTAGCAAGTCATTGCAAATACAAGCAATTCCAAACTAAAGAAAAATCACATAAAAATGAAAAAAAAAAATAGTACGTATATGTACAAGCAATTTATCAAGTTAAACTGTACTGTGCAACACTAACCAGAAAACTTCCACTGACAACAAAACTATTCAGCTTTTCGAATATTTTGCGTAATATTATTTCAAATTTTAGGTCCTGATTAAGACAGAGATTTTCTAAAGAATTCCATATCAGGTTTTGGAAGGAGCAGTTCACATCAGATATATCTTTCCATTAGCATTTGACATCTGAAACTTGTTGCGTATGTATTGTGGCACATTGTCCTCTTTGACTCCGCTACGCTTCATGTTGTTGAATGCCTCCTCATCTTGATCAGACCAATCAACTCATATCTCGCTGTCTTTTCACATAGCTTCAGAAAGAGGTTTGCCATTGCTTTAAAGTCCATAACAAAACGTCTGTAACAAGAACAAAGGCCAAGAAAACTTCTTAGCTGCTTCTTGCTTAATGAGCTCTTTTAACTCCATCTTCTGATTCTACATTTCCTAACAATGTATCTTTATTTCAATGTATTGTTCAACTTTTTAGGCTGGCACTATGACGTCATCTATGCACACTATTCATTTTCCATAAGCCTCTCAAAGTTGGACGGATCATGAACCAGACCAAATGGCATACCTAAGAACTGACAGAGACCAACGCTGACTGAAACCGCTGGGATTGTTTTACCTGAATAGTTGGAGAAGACCAGTCACTACTGGATGATTCAATTATTCCTATTTCTATTTCTCTTTTACCTAAGGGTTGTCTTCTTGTTTGCTGACGCATTGGAGCTGCTAAGCTAGTATTGATTTTGTATTGGACTGAATCACGTCGGCAAAGGTCTTCTGGAGATTTAGCAAAAACATGCTGGTATCTATAACCAGACGTGCAAGTCATTTCTGTTGATCATTTGTAATCTCTCCTAGTCAGATGTTCAAATATGATCTCAGGTTCTATGTCTCTATAATTTGAGTCTGTTGTAACTATAGTATTGCATTGACGTGTCTGGCGTCTTATAGTAAGAATCACCGAAACTGATTTGAACATTCTTTGGTATTATCACCATGGCCACTTGTGTTAATGAAGCATATACTAACATCAGCCCCTACAGCTTCATAAGGCGTAAAATATGTTGTTGTTTTTTCAGGTTTCCCGATCTACCCATTTTGCCCCGACCCTAGAACATTTTTTGCGTTTTAATATTTTTTAGCATAAATTCATTAAAAATTTAAAATCTATGTTGAATTTGGTTTGTCTGAGAATAATAAAAAAAAATCCTACCTACCCTATTTTTGGGGGGCATATTTTTTTTTAGACACCTAAAAAAATATATATAAACAAATTCCTACCTATACTAACTTTTGGGGACATGAAACCTGAAACAAATATTTTATTTTAGGCCTAAGTAGATTTGTTCTGTATAAGAAATATTGATGCACTAATGAGTGCAAGTGACGAAAATGTGTTCCGTATATTTTATTACAGGGCTAATGGTTCTATAAAATTTACGTAGTGCCAACCATTCTTGAAGATCAGCTCCAAATTCTGGATATGCACGTAGAGCAGTCTCAGCACGTAGAGCTAGTAAATGTAGGTCATCCCCAAAACGATGACACAGTTTCATCGGGATTGCAGTCTTCTGTTTCTTACTGCCAAATCATATACATGTACAGTTACAGTTACTGTAACGGTATATGATTTGGCAGTAAGAAACATTAGACTAGGTACATACTAGTAACGAAACTTGAGACTATGTAATACATGGTATAATGTCCTATAGAAGAGGCATACTTCAGGATGTTGCCTTACATCTGTTTACATGTTACCACAAGAACAAATAAGAACCCAGGACACTGCAGGGTTCCGTGCTTAGTCCCATAACAAATTTAACAGTAATTAAGGCATAAAAGTAATGAAGCGTGATAGACTCAGACAGGCAATTGCATGCTCCTTTTCAAGCATGACAATTAAACATAAACAGAATCCTTATTTGATTCAAAACTTAAAAGCCGGCCAGATGTTAATACATGAAATGTAAGAATCATAATACGTCAACAGCAAATAGTCCTTAATAATTACATGTATATGAATAAACGATATAAGTGTGGCAAATGACTAATTTTACCCTAAAAAGGAATTTTGCATGCATGTGTTTCAACATTGTGAACGTTTAAAAGCACAATAACTTGTTTTTAGAATAAACAAGCTGCACTAACTGAAAAAGTAGTCCTTTGCTCCAAATTTGACTGGCCGCCATATTTCAAATAACAATAATGGAGACACAGACACCTCTCGGAAATCCTCAGATGTCTCTGTTGATGTAAATGAATGATTACTAATAACAGTCTGATTTAATGGCAATTAATTTGCACATTCACATACAAATGGGCTAGTCGTAAATAAATTAGACACAAAGAAAATCTTCGTTGGTAAACAACAGTCCAGTCTCTCAAAAATATGATCTCACTTGAATCACAGAATTTTTTATGACAAACAGTCCATAGACATGTTAAAACAAGTTAGCTTAAAGTTATCTGATAACTAAATTTAGTTGTCTGAATCTGTTAGTTTACAGATAACTTTAAACGAAGCTGTTTTAAGACAAATAAACTAAGGAAGGGGTATATTCGTAAAGAGCTGTAATTAATGTGAAAAGTCACCAGTTTCTGCAATGTCCGTAAAAGTATATAAGGTCAGAGAAACCCTTACCACACTGTATCGGCAAAACGCACTGGCTCCAATTTAACGATAATGCTCCAACTAACGTAACGAACCGGCTCCAATAAAAAATGGCTGATTTAGTAAACAAAACCCAAGTCAGTATAACAGATTCGTGTATTTTATATGGTAAATCGCAACTTCTGAAGAAACGAATAATCTTACGGAATGCTCACTCCTTTCCTGCATGGCCGTAGCTAGTCGGCTGTTTCAGACATCGATGCGTGTGAAAGTAATGCAAGTTGAATGCAGAGGATTCAACGGTAAAAAGTGCAAAAAAAACAAAAATAATATCAAACAGGGAATGCCACGTACCAAAAACGCAGCCTCCCCAAAACGAGCCCCACTTAGAACGAATAACAATCCCTGAAGGATGAAAATATAACAACATTGATTGAATGTACGGGGAGACAACACAGTTGTGAGCTTAAAAGCAAAACACACCCAAAATGCATGGATTTTGCTCAAAATTATCGAAGTTAAGGTGTTTAGCATAAAAGATTTGCACTGGCATGTAACTTTGGGTCAAATGTCATAAGCATGTACCAACACTTTACCGATTTGCTATTTTTATAGGCAAAACTTACCCATTTAAAAATACAACGATTCAGGCTCCAATTGAGGATACAACGAAAATGTTCCAATTCGTGATTCACGGATCATTTTCAAAGACGTTTATGAACAATTACAAATATAAAAGTAACTCTTATCGGACAAATTTATGTGTTTTCTTAGTGAAAAATTGAAAATTCAACTCAGAACTTTTAAATATTCAAAATACTTTCCAAAATGGCAGGATTCATGGACACAGTGTTTAAAGCTGCTCGCTCTCGCAAAACCATTGACATTCTTATTCATCAGTATAAAACTAAAGGCTAGAATTAAAGAAAGCCAAAATCTAGGTAGAAATTCGCAAAAATCGATTGAAAAGGTCGGTTACACGGCACCGCTACACTATATGTTATATTGAAATTTCAAAAGTGTATGCAACGCTTTTGAATTTGGTAGCGTATTTTTCAAAATTTAGAGATGTACGTAACATGAGTTTATACTGGAGCCTTTTTATATCTGACACCATATGTTCTAAAATACGTTATTTACATACAGTTTGAAGAAATTATTCTTTTACGAAAATCTGAGAGTGAACAGCTTTAAGGTTTTATTTGACCTAGCGTTTTGACCGCTATCAGTAATCACATGCAGCTTAGACTAAAATCGAAATTGTCATCTAATGAAAATTTGGAAAGCGACGGTTGAAAAAGTATATAATTTTGCATTTGCTATTTATGCTTTATCATCTTTCTGTGAACTTGTACACGACCTCAATATAATCTATCTGAGCTTTTTTGCCTAAGTGTGCTTATTGCGATAAACTTTCTGGAATTCTCACCCAGCCAGTTCGTGTTGAGTTTATTCTGGTCAAATACAAAATAGCAAAGGTACTGGCACTTGATATCTACTGAAATAGTACTGTAGACTTTAAGTCATTATTAAAACACGCATAAAACCATTCAAAAGTAGAATATTTGCCCAATTAGTCGAGGTAGAAGTGGAAGAAAACAATTACGGTGATTTATTTATATGCCTAAATTCTGTAGCTCTACAGCGACATAGTCAAGGTAGACAATACGTAAATGTTTTTCAGTTTATCACTAACAAACCGAGCAGAGCGGTATACGGTATCCATGAATCCTGTTATTTTAGGAAGTATTTTGAATACTTAAATGTTAGTTTAAACTTATTTATTTTGGCTCGATTGTATAGAAAGCGTAAAGCTTGGAGTCACACTCGAGTCTACTTCATGGAAAAAAAGTACTGGTGTCATATGAGGAGGTACGGTCGTGACCCCAGTGGGGCTCGAACTCGCAACCCCTGGATGAGCGATGTTCTCCTTTAAATTATTTTTTTAAAGAGAGTGGGTACAAGGTGACATAAAACTCAACATTTTGTTCGATAAGAGATTCTCTATGTTTGTAATTGTTCATAAACGTCTGTGAAAATGATCCGTGAATCACGAATTGGAACATTTTCGTTGTATCCTCAATTGGAGCCTGAATCGTTGTATTTTTAAATGGGTAAGTTTTGCCTATAAAAATAGCAGATCGGTAAAGTGTTGGTACATGCTTACGACATTTGACCCAAAGTTACATGCCAGTGCAAATCTTTTATGCTAAACACCTTAACTTCGATAATTTTGAGCAAAATCCATGCATTTTGGGTGTGTTTTGCACTTTTTACCGTTGAATCCTCTGCATTCAACTTGCATTACTTTCACACGCATCGATGTCTGAAACAGCCGACTAGCTACGGCCATGCAGGAAAGAAGTGAGCATTCCGTAAGAGTATTCGTTTCTTCAGAAGTTGCGATTTACCATATAAAATACACGAATCTGTTATACTGACTTGGGTTTTGTTTACTAAATCAGCCATTTTTTATTGGAGCCGGTTCGTTACGTTAGTTGGAGCATTATCGTTAAATTGGAGCCAGTGCGTTTTGCCGATACAGTGTGAGCTCTTTACTAATATACCCCTTGCTTCTTGTACGTGTCCGGTGTTTAGCTCTGACACACTAGACTACCTATCGGTTTCTAACCAGTTCATCTCTAGATGGGTGGGAAACACTGACAGGCGTTTCTGAAATTTCCAGTCCCCCGTTCGGGTTCAACTTGATAGTCCAGAGCGTTCCAACCATTCGACTACCGCGCCAGCCAAAACATAACACTTGGCGCATCACATGGATGTAATTGACACATAAACAATTAAATAGTCTAAACTGTCTATAGCGATTACCAAATTGGATAAATGAAATTGTCTCCTTGGACGGCGTTCCTTTTGGTGGTCTTTGGCCGCCCAAGTATGTCATGTAGGGAAAATCGTATAAATTATGTACTTTTTACTTTGTGTTATTTTAGTTCTTATTTTATGACATTTTGAATAAATGTCCATTTTCTAGTCAAAAACTGTGTTATGTTTTCCCTTATCCAATACGAGTTCGACCCAGTCTGTGACTCCAAACTCCGACCCTGGACAAAACATAAATGAAAGTGTTTGCTTTAGACATGTGACCATCATATCAAAGTTTCCACATTGATTCAGGGATATAATATATGTTTATTTTAAGAATCTGTCTAGTGATGATGATTTTTTTGTTAACCCCTAGCTGAAGATATTGAACGAGAAATAAATACAATTGAACGCGCCACTGTAAATGAAGAGATCACCGGACGCGTTCACATGTGTTCAATTTTGGAACATTATGTGTTATACTTTGAATATCTGTGTTCAGTACAGGCGTTCTCTGAACGATTTGAACACTTATAACTTGAACGCCAATGTTCAATCATAGTCTTACATACTAGACAACATCAGATACTTTGACTGTTTGAGTACTGGGGTAAGTTCTTTTGTCAAAAGGTTGTCAGACAAAGTTACATTTATGCAGCTTGTGACATGATGATACTTTAATGATTAGAACATTATGGGATGGAACATACACTGGCACCAGAGTACTAAAATGCCAAAAAATATACCTAAATAACACACTATCATGAAAAAATTCACAAATGATGGTAAACAGTCATTTACTGACAACCCCGGGGAAAAAAAAAAAAAGGGGGGGGGGGGGAATCCTGTCTACACACTTAGTTCTATGATGATTATTGTCAATATAGAACAGTGTATATTTGGGGATGTCAGAAAATATTTTTTTACCATTTTTGTGTATTTTTTTCATGATAGTGTGTTATTTAGGTATACTTTTGGTATTTTGTTAACATTACAGGGCAGTTCAGTACTCTGGTGCCAGTGGGAACATAATATGAACAGTGTTTTAATCGAGAACGCCAATGTTATGTCTAAAAATAGATTCTAGGGACAGCTGATGACGTCAGAATGAGCGTCCACAAGAGGGCTCCAGTTCAAGTAAACATGGGCGAAAATACATATTCCAAGCTGTTGTGAGACACTAAAAGTAAGTTGTTTTATTAGTAACCATCTATATGTTATCACATAATTGTTAATAAACGCTATAGCGTCTGCTACGCGATTTTAACCAGAAATTGGATTAATACTCAATAATTACATGTTACATTTGACAAAAGGTCTTGGACTGAATGTTCATATTTGCAGGAGCTCCAATAGGAATGGAAAAACTGGCCCGTTAAATCTATAGTATGGACCATATAAAAGTATTTCCAGTTGAGACGATGGCATATCGTAGTCATTCGCTTAAAAAAGCGACTCCTGAAGGAAGCCGTGAACATGCTCCCTGCTTTAAAGATTGAACAGACGTAAGGAAGTGTAAAAAAGGCAGGGAACCCTATTATGGTTAAAAAAAAAGGAATTTAACTGTAAAGTGATAGTATTCTGATAAAATAATGCATGTAGTAACCCTATTATCGGATATTATATATCACAGTTTGATTTAAGATAAATAGGAATTTAACTGTAACAGCGATAGTACATCAGGCATGAAATGACCATTACATTTGTTGATGTTCGATTGCTAAACAAAGAATAAAACACAGTCATAGAAAGCCGCCGTCTTGTAATACAGGGAAAGTTCGCCCTAAGACCATGTAGATCTGTATCTGTGATTCTTCATTAAAAGGTAGACATATAAAAACAGTAAACATTCTCTGAAATTTGCTTATTTCAGGTCCTATATGCGTTTAGAGAAAGTTTCGGCAAATAGAAGATGACTAGATCAGACATTAGAGAACTTGTAGACAGCAATAAGAGCTTGCCACATATTGCTGTAGCAATGATATTCAGTTCTTTCTGTTTAAAATGTTTTTAAATAAAAACTTTTCGGTCTGAAGTGTGTTTTATTTGTCAATATCAATATCCCAGAACACGTTCTGATATCATGTGTTCTAATCTGAACCCAGTGTGTTCAGTAAATGTTCCCAGTCTTAACACCCATATCTTTAAACATGTTCTAGGTGTTCAATATCTATTGCATTGGATTTGAACGCGTCCGGCATTAAAAAATAGAACATATGGGTGTTCATAACATGTTCATAAAGGGAACAATTGGGTGTTAACAATTTGAACACTAGCGTTAAAGTTTGAACGTGCCCGGTGTTTAACTACAGAACACAAAGTATTCACATATCGAATACTTGAGTGTTTAAAATTAAAAACACTAGAGTTAAGATTTTGAACGCAGTGACGCGTTCAATATATGTTGCAAATAGGTGTGCATACTGTGTTCAATTCCTGAACACTTGAATTTACAGTGCCGCGGGCGATGATAATTTAAGCAAAGTTGATCGTGACTTTCCATATTGAGTTTATTACTATTTCATCACTGAAGAGAAATAAAAGTGGCGGCGGCTTTAACCTTCATTTTACTTGAAATGATTTATTGTATATGATTTAAACCATTTATTGTCTCCTTCTTTGTGTCAACTTTTTGATTATATATTTGCGAACTGTTGTTATCCTTAGTCACTTAGTCACCGGGTATTCGATCATAATTGTCACCAGTATAATACTGTATGATCCGGTTTTAAGAGATAAGTTTTTCGATATAAATTTTGGTTCCTTATTACTTATTCATCATTTTTACACAAAAAAATGATGCTATTTTATGGTATTTTACATATTTTAATTATTTTGCAACGTTACAAATTTAATGTTATTTGTTGTTATCATTGCGCCAGGTGTCTGGGATTTTTTTCAGTCTCGGAAATCTGTAATTAAACGGAAGAAAATGTACATGTATTTTCTATTCATCTTTTGCTTTAATGTAGTATATAATAACTTCTTATTCTTCAATGCATAATGATATTTCCAGTGTCACACTGATGGGTGTCAGTTGGCGTGGTTTCACTTGTAGTTCCAAGTATTTCAGTACCTGCTACTTTCCTGCAAACAAAGTGCCGGTTTTAGTCCCCGATATTTCTCCGAATAACGACATCTTCAATGCGTTTTTAATCTAAATTTCAAATGCTTCCATGCTTATTATTAAATTGAAATAATCATAATACTTTGTTCTGTTAATAATAGTCAAAATTGTGTAGCTCATATTTCAAGTACAAGGTCTATCCTTTAAAAGCATTTAGTCTTTCTTCGATCACACCTGCAATGAGGTTAGCGATTTTTGTCCAGGCTGCTATCTGTGCAGGTTTGAGTCCCTCCGCTTGTGTCATATATGCCAGTAGTTCCAAAAGGGCCGCCTGTAATGAAAATAAATAGAAATTCCACGTGATATATACATACGGATACCGTAAGGCCAAAAAACAAAATACGTGTTTGTGTTTCTGGTCCCTGGTCGATCCTAACTTTTTCCAGCCAACCTCAATCTTTTTTTAAGAAAATGATAAAAAAAACAACAACAAATTTTCATGTGTTGTAGAGCAAAAAGTAAAAAAAAACCGACCGACTTTAATTTTCGGGTAAGGAGACCTGAACCTTTCTTTTTTTGTATAATTTAAGTACAAGATGAAGATGTACCATAGTGGGTTTATTTTCAATTTATTTTTTGTTATGACTTTTTGTTTCAATATCTACCAATATACATAGTCAAGCCATCCGTTTTCTATTTAACTGTTAATTATCTTTGTGTGGTTATGCTCCCCACCAGACGACAGTGTACATACAATGCTCACCGGTCACGCCTTATCTGGTATTTGGTCCGCTCAGTAAAGCAAATGACACATGGTCACTTTTCAACTACTCAGCGTACTGGTGATGAAACTTACTGAGTGATTGTTTAATCAGGGCTGGTACCCCGAGAGCGATTGAAATAGTTCAGTTTCGCAATCGAGATAGACAAAATACAATAACAGTATATATAAGATGTTAATTCTTAAAGTACTTTAAAAAATGCTGGGTCTGTTATTCCTCTGGTCACGTGACTGTCGGTAAGTTTTTGTATCAGAGCTACCAGGGTTTCTGTGTCATTCAGTTTGTCTACCCAAGTAGAGACAGTAGAACCGAATATCAGCACATGCGCACGAAGGACAGAACTTTTCAGCAGCTCCTCGTCGGACAAGCTTGCAACAGTTGTGAACGTGCTCTTGACATCGGAATGATTCTTAAATAATCTACAATTAATTAGAATGAAACATAATATATAGGTCTAAACAAAGAGACTATGGTTTTGTATATAAGGGGATATAATTTGTAATTAAATTCAAGCAGAGTTATCGACCTTGAAAAAGCGTAAAGTACACTTATTGTGTACAATTGTACAAAGTTTGAAATGTTTAGGTTGCGTTGATTGTACGCCACCAGTATGGTTAATTGTATATGCTAGAACTCGTACATGACGCGGGCGTTTTCTATCATAAAGGTATGATGTGGCCGATGGCGGGACATACATGTTACGTGTACCTTAATTTCTTATTGGTCAGTCTTCTTTACACGAAAGGATCACTTATATACAGTGCATTTAGAGTAATTGTACAGTGACGTTGCGGATGAAACCACTTTTAGTGTGCAAAAGTTCTGGATATCTTTAAAGTTTAGATTTGTTTTTGTGCATGATCTACTATTTTGTGCGATGGTTGTACTATATGTCTGTTACGTCAATGTCATACATAGTATCCTTATAATGAGCTATATCAGTTATTCCACACAGCCGTCGTAAATAATCTGCATGTAATTTACCTTACAAAAAACGCAGGGCCGTGTTTCATTTCCCAGTTTTTGTAGTGTTTGAACCACGTTTCTGCAACTATTCTCTTGTCACTGACTGTGATTGAGGGATCGTCTGCCGACACGTCTAACGATGAGCAACGCCCGCCTGTAAAACCGAAAGTTTGATTAAAAGTCATGTCAATTTACCACATCTATAAAAGAACATTATGTAACGTGCATCGGCTAGCCCGGAGAGATACATCAATTTTTCTATGGGCTTCTTTGCCTACTGATTACATTACAAATGTTTAGGTAAACGATTTAAGGCCGATGATATTATAAACATAAATAATTTTAGATCAACCAAAAACAAACAGTCAATCAAAATAGGTGGATATCCTATGCCCTTTGTGTACAACAGATCGCTATTTTAAATTGCCGTAAGATTTACGAACAATCTTCCCCTTGTTTCTGATCTTAATAGCTCTTAAATCATCAGATTGGATGCTGTATCTATCCAAGTTTTAACCCGAGTCAAAGATTACCTTAAATAAGTTCTGTCTACGGATAATCAATATGGGCAATGCCCCCAAAAAGTTTCGGGGGTTAGTGCAAGATACAAAAAGCGTTTCGTCCCAGAAACACCCCCTGGTTCTTTGACATACCCGGTGTACGGCACTGATACAACGGACCTTTGTTTTAGGTCTCTTCCGGAATATCATTAGTTATATTAGGGGAGGGGGATCGAACCTTCGATCTAAGCGTAAACGGCCAATTCCTGTCTTGTATATACACATGTCAAGTGGGGAACCATATTATGAACCATTTTATATAAAGAAATAAGCATCAACTGACTCAGTGTTAATTAAGCAACCAAGTAAGTATGTTCATAAGTATAGTTAATATTAAAGACGATTTTTTGGTTATATTGTTTTATATTTTTATATGCCATATATCCCGTAAGAAACCGTACGCGGGTTAAGACGGTTGGCCTTCCTAGAAGTGACGTGACCGTTGGAACATGTTTTGTCTATGAATTGTAAAGGCTATGCCGACAGCTCCTGACTGTTGAAAACTCAGACGTCCGAGGCAAGTGACACTTTAAGAGACCTGAAATGACCTTGGACACAATTTTACCAGCTTTGATAAATTTTCATTACCACGTTCTGCGGGCAGGGCCCTGGGGGATAGTGTTTTGAGGCGCGTGCAAATTTTTACGACATAAAGCAGACATGTCGTACTCAAACCTAGGTATATGACATCTTTGAAAACGCTTGGGAATTGCTCCCCCCCTTTAAAAAAAAAAAAAAAAAGAAGTCCTGCGCAGTTAGCAGGACAGGGTGGCCCCTGCGCGTGACCTCGTAGGTGGGCCAAGGAAATTTTCTTTCATGTTCCAGCTCAACATTTGCTGACGATACAACACGCGCAGTAAACCGAAAGTAGCCAAAACGTGATGTACAGTGTTTACAAAAACGCATGCATGTCTGTCGAGTGTGTAACAAAATATGCCGGTGTCCAAAAGGATATAAAGGGCTTACTCGCCACACAAATTTGATGATGTTTCAGTTCCAAGATAATTGTGATTCTCGGTACTGGAAAGTGGAAAGAACTCAAACCCACAACATTTGATTTTACAGGTTGTTCAAGACATTTTAGCACACTCTAAACGTTTGGCCGTTAAGTCAAGGGGCGCGGGTTGTTGGCAAGCGGGACCGTATCTGACGGCAAAATGCTTCTTTAGTCTTAATATCAGCCAGGATAAGGCGGATGGTGGCATTTTGAATGGATAGGTTATTAGCTCGTGATCATCCATTTCTACTGTTCATCTAACACCACTGAATATTTCTTTTATTTCTGCAGTCCTACCTAGATGGTTGCCATTTTCCCTGAGGTTCTTTTTTCAGTCATATAATACATAACATTTGACTTTTTATACAAATATTATACAAGTCATCAGAAAATGACTTTGAACAGTAGCATGGGCTTACAGTTTGTAGCCATAGCACTTGGCATAGAGGTGCAAGTTTACGACTTGGTCACGCACCATAAAAATACTTAATAACAGGCATTATATTAATGATTGGGTATATTTCAAAACATCCGTTAATCATATCAATTTTTAAACGGTCAATTCATCCCAAATTAGTTGCACGAGTTTTCCATTCTGTTATACGACATGCTTTCTGCATAATTCTGTAGTGTCACGTGCGTGTTTTGCCTACACCTGCGAAACCATCAATAAAATCAATGAAACTGCAAGAAGGAAATGTTTGTCACCTTAGTTTAGTCCAGGTCTAATCCCTTCACCACATCACTTATAGAACAGTATGAAACCGGAAGAATTACTGAGGGAGGAACAGGATAGTGTATTGTGACATGTTTCTAAAACACAATTACAATTATATAGTTTGACTTCGTAAAACCCTGGATACTAGACTGGCGCAACAGAACGTGATCGCAGTGTGTCTTTTCCTTTATTCTTGGATTCTAAATCTATGAAAATAACAATTGCAACTTGTGATATTGTTTTGTTTACGGTATTGGTATGTATGTGACAAAAAAGCACGTGCTCATAGCGAATAGTAAGTCCGCGAACTGTTCCGAGTTGAAAAATAAGGTTTTAATAAACAAAAACAAGAAGAAAATCACTGTAATGTAATACAACTTACCCATTTTCTTATCCAAAATTTATTTTAAAGCAGTATAAAGTCAACAATAATAAAATGCGTAAGTGCTGTAAATACGTACATCAATAAATTTCAATAGTACAAATGCAATTTAACTACGGAAGCGAATTAGGGTTGTAAATAGTGTGTGTATCGTTTATGTTATGAACGGTATATGGAATCTTCGGGAACATTTGCATCTGTAATATATACTATATTAAATGTTCGAGAAGTATGATAAAATATATTACCAGCATTTTATTGCATGAAATATTAAAGTACTGAATATTTATTCAGTTCTTTGGAAAAAGTAAACAGTTGTTGATATGCTGTCTTCCGGAAACGGATGTGCTAGACCAAATATATTGACAGAACTGTAGATAAGCTTATGTTTTCATTTTTCGTAACGTTTGCGACTGCTGCATTAATAAACGTGGAATGTGATACAGTGTGTTGGTAATTCAGTAATAACTAATAAAAGTTTGAAGTCCAGAGAAAAATATTTAAAATTGATTGAGCTTTGAAAATTCTCCTGCAAATATTATGGCGCTTAGATACGTTGCTGACATAGAGGGCAATTGTCGTGGGTATCGTGCGGACCATTAATACGATTCTGTCCATTGGCACATTCATTTATATGCACATGAGGAGATGGATCAGTGGTCAAGTGGTAACGCGCTAAACTTGTAATCCAGGGATCGCATATACGATCCCCCGTTCCTAACAAACATACTAATGGTCTTTGGTCATATGCGATTATCCGGTACCAACGATGACATACATTCGAATACAGGTACATATATGCACGTGTCTTATTCAATTTATGGCTATCGTTAATCGAAAATTAGAAGACAAATCTTTGGAGGTCGACGGATTTTTGACCGTATGCTAACACCTGGGCGTTTTCGTAGCGCTTGGTTTACACATGTATTCTGACTAAAGTTTATTTTTATTTATAGATATTCCGTCTTTTGGGAATCTTAAGAATTATAAATTTAAGTAAAGTTATTATTCATTCTTGTAGCCTGGATTTGCACTTTTTTCTCGGACAAGCAGCAATCTTTTGCTTAAAGGAAGAAAGTGTCCAGTCAAAAAGAGCCAAAACCAAGTGAAAACATGACATGTTGCACAAGTTTGAAATTTTCTTCAAGAGGACCCCAAACCTCCCTCCAGGAAACCACTAGTCCTAAAAGTACAATTAGAATCGGATCTCCAGACTTTGTTATGTACCGCCTTTTTTTAAAATCATCTTTGCTACGGGGTTTGTACGGTGCCCGTGAAGTGACATCGAACTACGTGTGATACGAATTTTTTATTTCGTAAATACGAAACTACATTTTTAAACAAAATCAGATTTCGTAAAAAGAAATACACCGCGGTTCTTAATTACGAAAAAATATTTCGTTTTTACAAATCTTATTTCAGCTTTTGCGCAAAGTTTATTTCATTTTATTTTAACGACAATGTATTTACTTTCGTTTTAACGAAATATTCATGTGGTTTCAAACCAAGAATCTTAATTTGGGATTTTACGAAATCTTTTTTCGTAATTGCGAAATGTTATTTCGTTTTTACGAAATGTTAAATCGTTTTTACGAAATATTATTTCGTTTTTACGAAATGTATTTCGTAATTACGAAATAAAAATGTATCATTAGTCACTTCACGGGCACCGTACTATAGAATATACATGTTGTGTATATACATTATTGATTTCACATATACACTATTATTATAATGCATGCATTGATAGATTAAAGTTATTAATGGTGGATAATTGTGTTTAATATGCTAAACTCAAGCATAAAATGTACATGTTAAACAGAGTTTAAAAAGTATATTCCGTTACACTAGCTTAAACATTTTAATTATGGGTTACATCTATTCTCCATTAGTCTTTAATCTTTAATTGTTAGCCTCAGTGGCGTAAAGTTACAAAGTTTGCACATCATCATAAGCCTGACGGCCCTGGTTCAAACCCAGGTCAGGCCATTCGAGGTCTTACATTGTACTCCTAGCCGTAAATCGGTACCAGTAATGCAATGATTCTCTCTCTCCCCTTCTAGCCTCCCTTCTCTTCCTTTCCCCTCCAGGGCCCCCCATCTCGCTCACAACAGTAAGCTAAAAGTTCTTTCCTGTATGATGTGTGAGTCACCAACTAATGATTACAGTACTAATAAAACAGCACTATATATGCTGTTGTGTAAATTGAAAATGTCTCTTCCCAGTTTACTTTAACTCAAACCCCTCGGGTCTTGTCTTAAGGAGTAGAAAATATTTCGATATTTTTGTTGCCCCACTTGCATACCATAGATGTGGATTGCAGGACTGTACGTGTCATTTATGCAAATTAAGAAATGAAAAACTATATGTATATCAAATGTTAAATGCAGATATGAAACAACCTTTGTGTCCGAATTAATATCAATTACAAATTATGAAAGAATTATCTCTTAATTGACTTTGCTAATTATGTGAGATATGTGTAATGGTAATGACATAATACCAAATACTAAACCCCATAAAGTTGTCATTAAACAGGTTTTTTATGACAAAAGAAAATAGTCTTTAATATGCTGGAAGATGTGTTTATCAGTCCCGGGATGAGGAGTGGAGGGTAGAACATTCATATTTACCGGAGACTAACGTCCTGATTGAACCCATACCCCAACCCCAGCGGTGGAGTAGAGGTTATTATAATGGTGTCTGCCGTTCATCCTGGAGGTTGCGGATTCGAGCCCCACCGGGGACACGACCGTACCTCCTCATATGACACCAGTTCCGGTTTTTCCAGGAAGCGGACTCGAGAGTGACTCGGTAAGCTACAAGCTTTCTTCACAATCGAGCTAAAATAAATAAGTATAAACTAAACTAATGTACTAGATACTTTTAAGACCTCTTGAAAAATACGATGCCTCTAAAAGCTGGTCAAAGTAGACGCTCTCAAAACTCAGGCAACATGCTAACATTTTTAAGATTGGAAATAATAACTGAGTCGAATGTGGGATCAGGCTTTTTATGTGTTCCAGTAAATGTACATAAAAATTATATATATATATAGACCACTGAACTAACCAACTGTATATTCTATAAAATGGCCTTTTTGGGATTTTTG
This sequence comes from Saxidomus purpurata, assembly GCA_022818135.1. Taxonomy (NCBI): domain Eukaryota; kingdom Metazoa; phylum Mollusca; class Bivalvia; order Venerida; family Veneridae; genus Saxidomus; species Saxidomus purpurata. The sequence continues at coordinate 50,481,026 of JAFMSR010000011.1, forward strand.
TTATGTATATATACCTTAATTAACATAAAAATATTCGTTCTGATAACACTATTGAAGCTGAATATAAATAAATGCTATGGTATTTATAAAGTACTTAAAACACTTTAATATTGCTGCACATGAATAATTAATTAAATAAAACGATCATTAAATTAAAATCGACCAAACTAGAATAAATTGATAAGAGGTACCAAAGGGGGCTGGTTTCTTATAGCTTTACTTTCAAAAGAAAACCGTTATACATTAAAATGCCTGAACTTGTCCTTAGATAAAAACTTTAAATAAGATGACAATGATGGCCCTATATCGCTCACCTGAGTACAAGTGCACCTACTTAGGGAAGTCACTTGTTGCTTTTAAATGGGAGTCAGTAGCTGCTAAGGAAGTCACTGGTTGCTAGGGAAAGTCAATGGTTGCTATAGAAGTCACTGGTCGCTAAAAGTTACCAGCCGCCATGGACAGTAAGTTGTTGCTAAGGGAATTACTGGTCCCTTTTGGAAGTCAGTGATTGCCAAAGACAGCTGTTGCTAGCTGCTAAGGACGACAATGGTTCCTAAGGAAGTCACTGGTCACTACACACGGGGAAGTCAGTGATTGCCAAAACAACTGCTGCTAGTTGCTAAGGATGTCAATGGTTGCAAAGAAAGTCATTGGTGGCAAATGATGCTAAATATTGCTTAGGAAGTCACTGGCTCCTAGGGCAGCAATGGATGCAAGTCACTGAGTTGTCTTGGGAAGAATGGTTGCTAAGGTTGCTAATCTTGGGAAGTCACTGGCTGGCAGGAAAGTAACTGGTTGCTAGGCCTGAAGGCAAAGGCTGCCAGGAAAGTAACTGGTTGCTACGGAAGTCAAAGGCTGCCAGGAAAGTAACTGGTTGCTAATGAAGTCGATGGTCACTAGTCGGTTGGTGGTTGATACGGAAGCCATTGGCTGTTAAGGAAGTCAGTGTTTGCTTGGTAAATCGATGGTTGCTATAGGAATTCATCGAAACTAGGTTTTTCATATAAGGGCATGATATATACCAACCGGAAAACCACTCTTCTACCTACTACTGTTCGGCCATTCTTGTTTGGGTAAGTTCGTATATTAGTCTATGTACAGTAATCAATTGACTTCCGGGCAGGGTAAATATTGATTCAAGGGGCAATATTTGACCAAACTTGGTTGAGGTCCAGTAGACAAGACTAAAACTAAACATCTTAGCTCTAGACCCCTTATCGTTTTGCTGAAGAAGATTTTTAACTTTTTCCTTTACCAAGTGACCCCCGGGCAGGTTCAATTTTGACCAGAGGGGCATTATTTGAACAAACCTGGTAGAGGTCTGCTAGACAATGATATAGACTTAATATCTAAGCTCTGGGCCTCGTTGTTTCTGAGAAGAAGAATTTAAAAGATGTTCCTATATAAGCCTGTATAAAAATCAGTGATCCCCTCGGTGTGGTCAGTTTTGATCCCAGGGGCAATATTTGATGAATCTTAGTTAAGGTTCAGTTGGCAATGTTGTGTACCAAATATCTAAGCTCTAGACCTTGTGATTTTCGATAAGAAGATTTTAGAAGTGCTTTTCTGTAGAAACCTACATAAAATCAACTTAACCACCGGGCGAACTTTGACCCGGGGATCATAATTTGAACAATCTTGTTTGAGGTCTACTGGACAATGCTACATGCCACATATCCAAGCTCAAGGCCTTGTGGTTTCAGGGAAGAATAATTTTAAAGTGTTTTCTATAGAAACCTATATAATATCAAGGGATCACAGGGCTTGTCAAGAGCTCACTAGATAATGCTACATTACAAATATCTAAGCTATGGCTCTTGGGCCTTGCAGTTTTGGAGAAGAAGAAAAAGTTCCTATATGTTGCCATAGCAATCCGCCATAGAGTTCCGCCTGGAATTTAATTATTTGAACAATTTAGGAACAATCCTGCCAAGTTTTATCACATTGCCTTAGAGGTTTCAGAGGAGATGTCATTTGACGCAAATATGAACGACAGACAACGGACTATGGACGGACGTCGGACATACAAACATATGAGCATTTCGTGCTCGGGTAAAATAAAAATGTATAATTTAACTACTCTCCGTTGAGCCATAATACACAGTTACATTTAAGCTGGTCTACAGAGAAGCCGTAAAACCAAAACAAGGGCATAAATACTGAAAGATTTTGGCCGAATCTGCATGCATGACTGTATAAAAAATGAATATACTGTAACCTGGAGCATATTTTGGTTTTACGACTTCTCATGGTAGTGCAGACGCATAAATTCTTTCAATTTACATCTTATCTGCCTGATAAGAATGGGTCACCGTACAGTTGATAGGAATACTGACAGTGTACATGTAGAAGTCAAAATTTGTGTTAACTTATTGCTTGTTATAGGAAATGTTTTAAGATCAGTTTATAATAACGAAGCTTTGCATTTTGTTTCTTAAAATACATGTCTTAGAAATATCTACATAAAATGACAACACAGGAAGGCTCTATAGTTCCTCTGCAAGAGTTTCACGCGTTCATACTGCGTTGCAGTAAAAGTGTTGGAATATCTGAGGACCATGCAGAATCGCTAGCGGAAATGTTGGTGTCGGCAGACTATAGGGGACACTATAGTCATGGTCTGAAAAATTTAGGTATGAGTTGAAATATACTGTGACCAATCTTCGTACTCTCTTTATTATATACACGGATTAGTGTCTGTATCAAAAGGTATGAGTTTATCAGTTTAAGGTATAAAAACTTCTATACAACATACATATGCTTATAATTTTAAATACAAATTAGGGATATTCTGTTTAAGATCATTCACCCGGGTTCTTCTGCATGTCAGTAACACTATATATACAGTTAAATAGTCAAAGAAAAATATGTCACATAATTTTGCTACATAAACGTTCAGTGCTCAAAAATATAATTCTCTGTATAAAAAGAAAGACAAGTGGAAAAGCTCTATCTATCTTTGAGACGGGCGATTATTGCAGGGATATACTTCTCTTAGACAAACATTTCGGTTTTAATGATGTGACCATATCAAGCAACGATGCAAAGTCTTCGCTGCAATATGCACGCAAACCTGCCATAAGCAGCCAGTCAAAGGAAGCTTTTTAAGTGGATATTTAGGGAAGATGGCTGCTTAGAAAAAGAAGCTCAAGTAATACAAAAGTAGGCAGTTGGGATGTATTAGTATTGGATTTGATGTCACGCTGCTGCGTAATGTAGATGGCCACTAGCACTGATACAACTGTGTTTCAAACAGTTGAAATTTACATTGAGGTAGCTGTAAAACTAACTCAAATGCTAAATACCCCGATTCAGATTTTTATAACTCACCAGATTTTATTCACAAACTTTATCCATGAATATTCTGTCCATAACGATAAGAAATTAAATGTCTCGAAAAATTCGAACCAACTGCACTGTACTTTGCTCCTTATGCTTGCGTTCGTTCATTTCCAGAAAGATATCTAGTCTGCGTACAAAAAGGTATAATTGCTGGTTCCGGTATACCCGTGATCTTGAAACAGACCACTGCAACGGCTCTGGTTGACGGACATAAATTACTAGGTAAGTCTTAATTAAGGCAAGTCTTGCACAAAGCTACGACAACTCTGCAGTTCTGTAGGTCTCACGCCATGTGATCGAATGTTGGTCCTATGCACTCGTGATTTAATCAATACGCATCCGAACTTCTGACTGTATGTTAATCAACGATAACATACCGGAACACTTTTATTATTTCATAATCAAACACGCATTTTGTTACGTAAAGGCTAACCTTTATTTGACTTTTTTAACGCATCGGTTCAGGTCGTCTGGTGGCGCCGGTGCTATCATATTTAGGTAGTAGTCCAGGAATAGGCTACATGTGTCGGTCACTGCACTGTACGTGAATTTTATTGAATAGAACCGGCGGTTATTGACTATAAAGTGCATGCCTGTGCTATAAGGAACAAAGAGCAACGCTTACTCACTTTCATGCGGATTATGCTTTGACTCAATTGTTAAAATAAAAATAATAAGGCACGTAAATGGTTATATTTGCGCTTTCGAAGTGTTTAATTTAATAAGTTGGTCAACTTTGACACTGAATACACACCATACTTTCGTATGTAAACTATTATAAAAGACTCAAAACTACAAAATAGCATGTACCAAAAATGCGTGATTTATTTCACTGCAATCATTACAGTATAAATTTGATACTGAAAGCTGTAAGTGTGTACAAATATACTTTAAAAGCATCAAATGTAATCTTGATATACGGCTCATGAACTACATGATTTCATTAACTTTACGTCAAATGTGAATCTAAAACTTAAACTGTACAAATACAAATCTAAAACAAGAATTTGTCAAATCTAAACGCAGCAAACATATTTTTCAATATGGCATAAGTGAGAGAGCTTATAAAATTAGTAACCAATAACAACTCCATCGGCCATTTTTATACCTGTGTGTTTTACAGGTCCAGTCGTTGGCAATTTTTGCATGGATCTTGCTGTAGAGAAAGCGAAGACAGCTGGTATAGGATGGGTGTCTGTTCGAGGTAAAACCGCTTAGTGTTATCGAACTCGTGCCCAGCATATAAAAAATTATGGTTCTTGAATTTTCTTCACTTAGACCATAACACTAGGAAAAAGACATCTAACTCAATTGATGCTAAACCCGGGGAATAAAACACCTGAGAGCACTGCTCGGAACTGAAGTTGTGAATATACGAAATGTTTTTCAACCGGGAGATATTTTGCAAATGAGTATGTTTTGTGTACACACATATTGCTTTCGTTCACTGATTTACTTACGACAAAAAAACAACAACAGGAAAACTGAAAAGAAATACATTGCACGTCCGGAGCGGGACTCCAACCTTGAGTATTGAGATAATTGGACAGTACGACATTTCTCCACATTAAAATTACTTTTGAGAACATGGCAAATCATATAGAAATGAAACAATACCGACATTTAATTTCGTCAGTCCGATGTTTATCAATGTATCCGTATACGTATTTCAGGCTCGAACCATTACGGGATGGCAGCATTATACGGACTTCGTGCTTTAAAGCAAGGAATGGTCGTAAGTCAAATCGGTTTCAAACACGATATGATAATAAATCAAATATTATTATCTCACTATCGAGTCCGAGTACCAGGGACAGGCTTTGACATTAACCTGTTTTCCGTTTTAATTACTAGTAGTGTATTAGACAACATAATGTGCAAAGTTTAAAAAACAGTTAAAAACTGTTTATGTTCAGACTAAAACTCGCTTGTACGGTACTTAATCGGACAATTATCAGACATAGAATAGCCTGTTCGTACGATAAAATGAGTAATTTACGTATATTTTGGCGGAATCATCATGTTTTAGGGTATAGCACTTACAAATACATCGCCCGGAATGGTACCGACACGAGCAAAGGAAATCGTCCTTGGTACTAACCCAATATGTGTTGCTGCCCCTGCAACGGACGGTGACGCGTTTGTCTTGGATATGGCAACTAGCGCTGTTGCTTACGGAAAGGTATCTGTTCATTAAAGTACCAGGATCACAGTTTTATTCTTATGATATTATGTAGTAAAATAGATTTACTAACGGGATAATAAGTAAATCAAGTACTAGTCGCTCTAAAACAACTTTGACATGCGCCTTTCTTTCGCGTACTAAATTCTCTTCTCGAAAATAGAGATGCCAGAAAGCATTTATAATTTTCTGCAATTTGATTGGAAAAAGTGTACTGTGATATATTTGTAACATGTACTTATCGATTTGAAAGCAAAGTTAGGAATATTTTGGGTACAAGTAAAGGTCACTTCCGCCATGTAAGACATTGCTTTTACGGTAAAATAAGAGTTACATTTGTACTTGTAATTATGCTGACCGCCTGGAGCATAAGTTTAAAACTACTGGTTTGACTTCAATACAACTTCAATTCAACTTCCTACAATGGTCAAGCACTATGAGAGGAAGTGCATAGTACAAGAACCGTAACTCTATTTAGACTCATTACAGAGTTTTTGTCCTTTGTTACTTTTCCTTGTCCGACGCATAACTTGAAAACTACTGCTTGGAATTTAATACAATTTGATACAATGGTCAAGCACAATGAGAGAAAGTGAAGTGCACAAGAACCATAACTCCATCTTGACTAATTACAGAGTTATTGCCAAGAACCTTAACTCAATTTTAGTTTTTTTAATAAGGTGTTCAGTAACTTTTAATTTCTTCAGTTAATACAGCAGTCTTTCGGGGATATTAATCATATTTAGTGATAAGTATAGTTGTGTAATTGTTTTTTATCTTTCTCTTAAGGCGATAAATGCAAAACGTATAGGACAACTTATACCAGAGGGATGGGCCGTCGACAAGGATGGTAAAAATGTCACAGATCCAAACTATGTATACGGAATGCTCCCACTAGGGGGAGCTGAACAGACATGTAAGTCCTAGAGTTCCTAGCTCAAAACTAAACTTTTGTAAATGACAGAAGGTTTAATAGTACAGAAAATATGACACCTGTTGAAATATAACGAAAACTCATACGACCACCCAGTTGTTAAACAAAACAAAAACAAAAGCTATTATATCCACGTGACATCGGCATGAGTTTATATGCAGTTTATATCCTAGAACAGGCACTATATAAAAGTCAAAATTGTATGGATAGGGCCTAATACAATAATATAATTCATTGTCATTTTAGCTGGATACAAGGGTTATGGACTGGCAATGATGGTGGAAATTTTCTGCGGGATACTGAGTGGGGCTATGTATGGACAACATATCATATCAGTGAGCGACCAAATCAACAAAGAAGCAAACTTGGTTTGTAATGGTTGTAAACACTTTATCTTAACTGTATTATCTGTATTTAATTTTTAAACACCTGCATTGATATGCATATTTGTAGTATGTAGATTTATTGGGCTTTTTGCACATCATTTCTTTTTCATCTATCTGATAACAGCTGGCGTACAAATTTAGCGCACACCGTGTTGACAGTTTTGTTTTCTTTGTAAAATTTTATTTGGAATCCGTCTCTTTTTCATGTACATTGTACTTGAAAAGAGGTCAACAATGACCAAGAAGCTATCCTGTACACATCAAGAATAGAAAATACATAAAAACAGACGCTAGAAATAGAACTTTGTAGAATAATGTTGTTAAGGCACTAGACTAGTCGTTTCTTGAATTATACATTAATACTTAGTATTGGAAGCATTTTTTTAAAATGGTTATTATATTGAAATAAATTGCTGCATTGTATTTTTCTCGTATCTCAGGGCCAGTGTTTTATTGCTATCGACCCAAATGCATTCGAAGATGGATTTGAAGAGAGAATGAGTGATTTACTCAATCACTGTAGGAGTCTAGACCCGGTAAGATTTCTTAAAAACACAAAACAAAGTATTGGTAGACTGGTTCAATTATAAAAGGCGTATTAGCAACTAAATCTAAACATAGAATAAAGCTATGTGGGAAGATACCGTGCTCTTGGCAGCAGTTCTTGTTTTCTTAAGCAAAATTTATGAAAAACATGTTCGAGTGTGGCACACACTAAAGTCTGTGTTATAGTTTGGCATTTTTCATATTACGCAGTTTACATTTCAGATTGAAGGTGAAACCGAAGTGCTGGTTTCAGGAGATCCAGAAAGAAAACATATGGAGAAATGTGACCGGCAAGGAGGTATAACGTATCATCCGGAACAAATGAAACAAGCTGTAAGTTCGTTATATATACTTTTACCAGTATTTTTGATATAATGTATAATTTGTAATGCCTTTTGGATCCTTGGTACGGTTATAACATATTATAAAAAAAAAATACATAGACTGTATGCTGACTGCAATTCCTACACTTTTGTAATAGTAATTTGTTTCTCAGATAAAATGATAAGAGTCATATTAACTTTCCCTTTACCTTCTTTTTGTCCCATTGTTAAAAGCTTGTCAATTTTATTCCTCAAAAATCACTGGCTGCCTATGTTGGATATTGCCAAGAAGTTTAAGCATGGAATGTAGTTACCCACATCAGTGTTTGTTCCGTGGTATTCTTTATTCTTTGAGCATTTAAATTTTGATAGAAAATACGAAAGCGTATTCTGATATTTTTGGCTCACCTGAGCCACCAACTAAATGTGAGCTTTTAGGATCGATGAATGCACGTACGTCGTCCACAGTTGCTTCAAATGACCTCTTCCCATAAACTACTACCTGGAATTTTATCAAACTTGGTCAACATCCTTGCATTCAGCACTCTTAAGTTTGTTCAAATCAATTCGGTTGACTGAAAAACATGACCGTCAGAGCTAAAAGTAGAAAATCTTCGTCTCCAAAACGACAACGCCCAGAGCTATGGTATGAAGCATCGTCTACAGTAGTGGTCATCTACCAAATGTGTTCAAATCAAATAAAAAAGAATAGAAAAGGTTTGTTAAAAAAATAATCCACGCGTCAAAATTGACCACACCCAGGGAGCCACTGGTTTTCATTTTCACTTATTTAGGAAAAACTTTAAAGAATCTTCTTCTTCAAAACCACAAGGCCTAGAGCTTAGATATTAAGTATGCAGCATTGTCTAGTAGACATCTGCTGAGTTTGTTCAAACTATGCCACCAGCGACAAACTTGACATTGCCCGAGGCGTTACTTGTTTTACATATTTTTTGACCTTGGGGCTGTAAGCCCTAAGGTCATAGTTATAGCATGCTACATTTCAAAAACCTTAGACAACTTAACTGTAAAATGTGCTGATAACAACCGTATAACTGTATTTTGTTACGTAAGGCTAACCTATATTTGATTTTAATAACGCAGTGGTTCAGGTCGTCAGGTGACGCCCGTGCTATTATATTTAGGTACATGTGTAGTAGTCCAGGAATAGGATAATTGTGTTGGTCACTGCACGTTTCGTGAATTTTATTGAATGAAACCGGCGGTTATTTACCATAATCTGCATGTCTGTGCTATAAGTAACTTTAAGATCAAAAGGTCCTTGGTTCAATATGCATGGGAGCAATATTTTTATTAGTAATTAAATTGAAATTCATGAAAATGCATGTCATTTTGCAAGATATGAGAACTGTGTCTTGATTTTTCTTAATTGTATCATGCTGTACAATTACTTGAAAATATAAAAGTTATCCTTGTTCATTTTCGAAAGTTCAATATCTAGAAAAAAGACGGTAAAATATTTTCATTTTTTCTTATATTGCGGTTCATATATATTACTAATAAAAGTTCTATAATCAGTAGTGATCCCCTTACTCCGAATATTTTGCTACACCCTTGTAATTTTATATGTGTTATATGTCTCGGGACAAAATTAGGTAAATTGTTAAGTTATAGAATATTACAGAAAGACACGTCATGACAGATTTAATGTTTTATGTAGTTCAATAAGTACACATTTTCTGTCCGGTAGACAAAACAATGAATGAAAAAGTTGACGTCATCACACTGACGTCATTACTCCACGTTAAAACGTTTTACAGTTCAAATTAACGGTACGCATTTAATCGATTGTCTGCTTTGTTAGGTCTGAATCTGACGTCTTCTGCATAATGTCACAGTCAGGTATTTCTTTTTTGTATTTTATGTATTAGATTATTAATCTAAAATAAGTTTGTATAATATAGTTATGTATGATATCTTGAATGGTTGCCCGAATAGGGGAATGAATTCCAACAGCCACTATTTATGCTATTTTACACATTACCGCCGAACTGAAAAAAGGTCCGTAGTAGTTACGATAGTTTTCAAAAAATCGGCTTATAAGAATCGAAATAATCTATGTTTTGGAGTGCTTTATCGAAATTGAAGCATTTCCCATCGGTAATGTGCCTGCGTAATACTTCACACGGACTTCGCCCTCGTGAATTATTCCGCCAGGCACATCGCCTCCGGGGAATGCTTCAATTTCGATAAAGCACTCCAAGCCATAGATTATTTCTTAAATAATACCAGTATTTCTAGTAGGAGTAGGGTAAGAAAAAAACGAGTATGTTTAGGAATAGGATTTATTTTAAAGCTTCTTCTCCAATACAACAAGGCATAAAACTTAGATGTTTGGTATGTAACATTGTCTAGTGTTCAAATGATGCCCCTGAGGTCAAAATTGGCCACGCCCTGGTGGCACTTGTCTGTATATAGAGTTAGAGGAAAAAACAATCAAATCTTTTTGTCTGAGAGAATGTTACTTTATAAGCTAAGAAGCAAAGAGTGAAGCTTTTTTTTGAATTATTAGAAAATTTATGCTCAATACTTACACCAGTATGCAGCAAACACATATTGCCTAAATTTAAACCAATGGCTTCCATTGAACTTTTATCATTTTAGAACAATAATGTATTAAAAACAGAAATTAACTTTTCAGGCTAATAAAATCAAATAATAATTTGTATGTTTTATCATGCTGTTTATGGCAATGTTTTCCCCAATGCAAATACAAAGTGAACTAGGTCTAAGTTATTCAAAGCGGCAAACTTTGGGAAAAGCTATCTAGAGGGATACCATTGTCGATCTTTTAAGTAACGAGTTAGACACTATTTCGGATTAAAAAGCCGACCTTGCATATGTTATCTTTATCACAAATTAAATAACAGAATTTGTACTTACACCATTCAGATTGGTGAGTATTATTCTTGATATATTCTGTTGAGTTGATGGCAAAATTTGAACTCATCGATAAGTGTTTCTGTTTCATATTTTTGATAATTTCAGAAAAAACTGAATGCAAGAACCTCTTTCTTATTTTTCAGAATTCTATAGCCACTTTGTGTAATGTAGAACCTATGAAGACTTTGAAAACTGCGACATGACAACCACCAGCTGGATATAGTTCTTTCACTACACTTGCTCATTGTACATGTATTAAACGTTTCAAGACATTTGACTCCATTATTGCAAACGTTGAAAAATTGTAAACGGTCTTATGGTGGCATATTGCCGCCACACGTTAGTTAACTGACTTTCGTGTTAATTACTTAATTAATTAGTGATTACTACTTAATATGTGTGATATCTATCCGGTTATCTAGTTATATTTTCGCGAACATTTCCAGGTTAGATAAGTATCGTAACATAAATTGTGTCCATAGAGCCTCCGAATAATTTTGTATTGCGATATTTCAGGCCAATTTATTGCATGAAAATGTAAAAATAATTGAAAATGTTATAAATATGACGTTGAAATGCTATATTCGATTATTACGAATGCATAACAATCACGTGATTTCTCATGTGAGCTATGTCGGAAGTCGCATCTGAACGCCTGTGGGAGGTCGATCAGCAGTTTATCGGGCAGGAATACATAGACCCCCACTTGTAACTGGTTTTAATTTTTCACTATTCACCAAACTAAACCAACTGATGGTAACAGTTTTACGGAAGAATGCTTCCGACCCTTTTGGTTTTCAAATGATGCGTTTATCGAACGCATGTGTTTGTGTGAGAAGTTAATTTATTTTTTATGTCCCTCTTATTTCACAAGCCCGGTGTCTCTTGCCATACCATAGAATATAGAGCTTTTGTTGTCTAAAAGTCTTTTAAGTGTGTCGAATTCTTTCACTTCACCTTGATCTAGCACCAGAATCCTGAAAATGTAATTTAAATCAATTTTATAAGTCTTAGGCCAAAAACTCAAACTAGTTCAATTTAAACATATATCATAATTACAAAAAAACAAAAATAATATCAAACAGGGAACGCCACGTACCAAAAACGCAGCCTCCCCAAAACGAACCCCACAGCACCCAGAAGTGCACACCACCAACACATACACACACACACGCACACACACACGACACACACACACAATCATGTACACACACACATATACACTACCAACACACACATTACCACAATACCATACAATACCATTTGTCTCAGCCATTGCACCGAAAGTTTATAGCTTTTAAGTCTATGTCATGCTTGCTGTTTCATCTAACTTAGCAGCATATAATTTTACATACGTTCCTCGAATATTATTATCATATTAAATTTATCATGCTAAAATATGCAAGAAGACGTGACTCCCTAACCCTAATGCTGTTGGTGGCAAGTGATCCTGCCTTTGCGACCAGTACAGATTCTGTGCAGTTTGATCATTGTCTATTTAACGTTTGCTATTCATCCAGTATAGTTGCGTGGCAGTCCCTAACATTAGTAGTTAGTCTCAAAATTGAAAGATGGACAAATGTGTTTGTTTGCCGGTGTGTTAAGCCCGTTATAACCGTATTTCAGTCGATCTTACAAGCGGCAATTTTATCTTGAACCATCGCTCCTGAGAAGGACCAGTGCTAGAACCCTTTCCTCCGTCAGATACTCCAACGTTCTCACAACTTGAGACATGGCCAGGAGCATGTCTCAAACCCATAACATTCATTCATTGAGAGGTTACAGCGATTTCAAGTTTAGGGGTAACTGTACAAAAAATAATTTCATGGCACCGAGTAAGCAATGTAAATTTACCTGTGATAATCTATTATTGTATTCAATCTATGAGCTATTGTCAGTACTGTGCACTCCTTGAACTCTGTCTTTAATGTACTCTGTATCATCTCGTCAGTTTTCATGTCAACAGCCGCAGTTGCCTCGTTCAAAATTAGAACACTGTTGTTTTGCAGAAAACTTCGGGTCAAACAATGCCAACGCTAAAAATGTAAACAATTTATTTTTCAAAAACATTCTTGGCGTTGGTACCACGATGTACTGATTTATTTGTACAGAATTTTGCGTTTATTACCGTAATTATCCCTAATATCCAATTTCAGATTGTTTTTATTGTTCTACTTTATGAAAAATTGCATCAAATAAGATTTCAGTCTTTCTCTCTTTTTTTTTTAAATTTCAGATAATTTGTTTTAATGAAACTAGCTAACCATCTAAACCATTACCTGAGATTTTGTCCACCTTCACCACATTCATAATCTAACTTTCCCGGTAAAGTATCAATAAATGATCAAGTGCGACGAAAATTTCCTCATCTGTATGAGCGTTCAGCGGATCTAGATAAGTCTTTAACGTACCAGAAAATAATACCGGTTCCTACAACAGAAAGAGGAAAACCACATACAATGTACAATGATTTTTTAAAAGAGGTAGATACATGTACTGCCATCTGAAAGGTACGTTCTTTTATAGCACGACGTTTAGCACTTAAAGTAACATATTTATGACAAGTACTGAAAATATGCTCAAACATCGAAACATGTCTGTATAAACAGTAAATTCTGATAACTATCATCAATGTTACACCAGTGTCAGAATGTAGAAATAAAAAAAACTATGTTAAACCGATCATATCATCAACAAATAATCACAATTAACACTATCTGCTTTTATCGCTTTTAGAAAAGTTGATTCCCTTGAAGAGTTTTGGATTAATTTCAAAGTTTATTGTAGTACTGACGACAGACACAATATGTGTGTAATATTCGTATACAAAGGCTTTCCGATCGATATTCATGCGAGTTCGATATCAACTGTTATCAAAAGACAGTAACCTTGTCTTCTATTTATTATGCAGCCGACTTGAAGTTTCCCTTTTTAAAAAGAAAGTAAATTAAGTGATTCACGTATTTATGACGTCATCAACGGTTTAAATCAGCGTTTTAAATAAATCCAGCACCGTTAATGCTATGCTTCATAGGAAATCTTGAACGTTAAAATATACATAGAACGGCATTTGTACACTTTTAAAAGGCGGTTTGATACGTTTCAGCTCATATCATACAAGTAATAAGAAATTACTGTGAAAAAGGGAAGGAGATAAAAAAAGAAAATCAACTTTTTCTCGAATTTTGCTTTAAAATTGCTATAGATCTAGAAGGATAGATAATGTTGTAACTAAGAAAATGAATACAAACAACACTTTGTTTAGTTCAAAAATAAAAATTCTTCAGACATTTTTCGATTTTATGTGCTGTTCTGTTTGCTTGTATTCCTAGAAATTTTATTTTATTTTAAGTGTCATAATAACACTGTCCTGTGATATCAGACGTCGAAATATCAACAAATATCAGACCGGTGTTATCGGGTCCTCGTCATGGCAGTTGCATAATAAATACCGTGACACTGTCTGTAACGGCCATCCTTATGTCCGGCCGACAAAAGTCTCTATATAATGACCCTGTCTGTAGTGAGTGAAGTTATATAATACCTTCGTGTGGGATTTCTTACCGGAAAAAATGCTATTAGGTAATGGTTTGTATGGATTAAACTGTCAATTGTGATCTAGATAATTTGTTTACCAGTAGAGTTTACGTCATTTGTTTGACAGATTGCAATTTTCTTGTAACTATTAAGTAACTGTACTTATTTTTTTATATTTAAACAATCTTTGAAATACATGCTTAATCCTTTGGCAGTGAAGATTTTGTATAGTAAATGTGACAATGTTATACCCTCGAAACGGAGTTTAGAGGGGTATATAGGAATCACCTGGTGGTTGGTCGGTCGGTCGGTCAGTCGTGCGGGCGGGCGGGCGGTCGGTCTGTCGAACTACTAGTTGAAATTCAAAACAACTTCATACAATGGTCACGCACATTGAGAAGCCCTATATCGCTCATCTGAGTACAAGTGCATCTACTTAGGGAAGTCACTTGCTGTCTGTTAAAGCTGCCAAGGAAGTCACTGGTTGCTAGGGAAATTCAATGGTTGCTATAGAAGTAACTGATCACTAAGAGGTACTAGCTGCCAGGGACCGTAAGTTGTTGCTAAGGGAATTACTGGTCCCTTTTGGAAGACACTGATTGCCAAAGACAGCTGTTGCTAGTTGCTAAGGACGACAATGGTTGCTAATGAAGTCACTGGTCACTACGGGAAGTCAGTGATTGCCAAAACAATTGCTGTTAGTTGCTAAGGGTGTAAATGGTTGCAAAGAAAGTCACTGCTGGAAAGATGATGCTAAATATTGCTAAGGAAGTCACTGGCTCCTAGGCGGAAGTCAATGGTTGCTATGGGACTAAGTTGTTACTAAGAAAGTCAGTGGTTGCTAAGGAAATCGTCACATATTCCTATGGGAAGTCACTGGTTGCTGAGGAAGTCACTTGTTGCTTAGGCAATTTATTGGTTGCTAAGATCAGTGGTTGCCAAAGAAGTCACTTATTCAATGGAGAAGTCACTGGTTGCTTGGGGAATTTACTGGTTGCTAATGAAGTCACAGGCTGCCAGGAAAGTAACCGGTTGCTAATGAAATCGATAGTCACTAGTCGGTTGGTGGCTGATAAGGAAGTCATTTGCTGTTAAGGAAGTCGGTGTTTGCTTGGTAAGTCAATGGTTGCTGTAGGAACTCATTGGAGCTAAGTTTTTCATATAACTAATATATAACAACAAGCGCCTCTCCCCTTGGAGGGTGTGGTAGATTATGATCCCAGGGGCATGATTTGTACAAACCTGATAGAAAACCACTAGACGCTGCTACATACTAAATTTCTAAGCTCTGGGCCCTTCTGGCCTTTGAATAGAAGATTTTAAAGGTTTTGAGGGGCTGCGTTTTTGGTACGTGGCATTCCCTGTTTGATATTATTTTTGTTCCTATATAAGTTAATGTAGAACAATTGACCTTACACCATGTTCTTGGTTTACAGATGATAATCTCTTATCAGACCAATCAAACAGCTAGCTGCTACAACACGTAACGAATACGATTACTAGCCGCCATTTTGTTCGACAAACATTCAAAATACATCCATTGAGGGACATGCAATTTTAAGTTTTTTCTATGTAAGGAAGAGTACTTCTTAGAAATAAGTCTTTTTTTATCGTGAAAGTCATATATATTGTTAACGGGTTTAGTTTCTAAATTTTAAGAGTTTTGTGACTCTTCATACATTTTAGAGTGATTTGTGTGTCTTATCAAAACGTGTCATCATGTGTGTGAGTGTATGTGCTTACATATATTAGACACGTTAGGTCATATGACTACGGCTGGTAGCGAAGGTAAATGACTCCAATTAGTCATTCCGATGAATCTGTTACATTTGATTTAAAAAATAATTTAGATAAATAAATCATTTTTCGAGCAAGACATACAATTGTTTAAAAACATGTGTCAGAAGTCGTATTAAATAATATTAATATATATGCTTAGAAATGCTATACTGTATATTATCGCTTTTGTTTTACTTATAGAAGTGTCACATTGCCTAAAACATAAGATCCCATAGCACAACCCAGCTCCCATAACCGCATGCAAAAATTAAGTCTTCTACGAAATACAAAATTAGAAACCATGGTCACACAGTTACTTTTATTTATGACACATGCTAATAAAATTGCTTATCGATATCTAATCTTGTATGTTTTCTTTTATAGAATTATTTTTGAAATCATCGAAAGGATCATAGTACAGTTAAATAGTATCGAATAAAGAAATAAAACAGTTTCAGACTTAGTTCAATAGAGATCTGTTTGAGCGATTCCTGTGTTTGTCGGACTTGGCAGGAGTGGCCCTTGATTTCGGTGGACGTGGCTACATCTCTCCTGGCGTAAGGTTAATTGACCTTCGGGCAGGGCAAATATTGATCCAAGCGGCAATATTTGAAAAACTTGGTTGAGGTCCAGTAGACAATACTAAAACTAAACATCTTAGCTCTAGACCCCTTATCGTTTTGCTGAAGAAGATTTTTAACTTTTTCCTTTACCAAGTGACCCCGAGCAGGTTCAATTTTGACCCAAGGGGCATTATTTGAACAAACCTGGTACAGGTCTGCTAGACAATGATATAGACTAAATATCTAAGCTCTAAGCCTCGTTGTTTCTGAGAGGAAAATTTTAAAGTTGTTCCTATATAAGTCTGTATGAAAATCACTGACCCCATCGGTGTGGTCAGTTTTGATCCCATGGGCAAAATTTGAAGAATATTAATAAAGGTTCAGTAGGCAATGTTGTGTACTAAACATCTAAGCTCTAGGCCTTGTGATTTTCGATAAGAAGATTTTTAAAGTGTATTCTATAGAAGCCTACATAAAATCAACTTAACCACCGGGCGAAATCAACTTTGACCCGGGGATCATGATTTGAACAATCTTGGTGGAGGTCTACTGGACAATGCTACATGCCACATATCCAAGCTTTAGGCGTTGTGGTTTCAGAGAAAAAGAATTTTAAAATGTTTTCTATAGAAACCTATATTATATCAAGGGATCACAGGGATTGTCAAGAGTTCACTATATTAATTGACATTTGTCTGATAAGAATGGGTCACCATCTATTTGATAGGAATACTGGCAGTGTAAATAGAATTCAAAGTTCTTGTGACACGTATATAGGAAATGTTTTAAGATCAGTTTATAATAACGAAGCTTTGCATTTTGTTTCCTAAAATACATGTCTTAGAAATATCTACATAAAATGACAACACAGGAAGGCTCTATAGTTCCACTGCACGAGTTTCACGCGTTCATACTGCGTTGCAGTAAAAGTGTTGGAATATCTGAGGACCATGCAGAATCGCTAGCGGAAATGTTGGTGTCGGCAGACTATAGGGGACACTATAGCCATGGTCTGCAAAATTTAGGTATGAGTTGAAATAATAATACAAGTAGTCAAAATTACTGTGACCATTTTTTGAATTCTCTTTACGGATTAATGTCTGCATCAAAGGGTACGAGTTTATCAGTTTAGGGTATAAAAGCTTGTATATTACACTTTTTAAAGGCATATACATTATGCTTATTATTTTAAATACAAATTAAGGATATTCTGTTTTAGATCATTCATCCGGGTTCTTCTTTGAGGAAAATACGATAAGTGTTTGACTCTTTGTTTTTCCTTTGTCCTATGACCTTGTTGGACCTTCTCGCTCATCAGTGATCGGTTGTAAAAAGTGATCACAAATAACTGAACGATATTTACTTTCGTAATACGCGAGAGGTTATTGAATAGACGGATTAATCTGAAAATATTGTGCTAGCATTTGCGTGACATGTAGCTGTGTTTTGTTTTGACTGTGTACAAATGGCGCTCATATGTACAATCAACAATCTGACACAACTCGAGCCAGTGCTATTAAATGACAATACAGAAGTTAAAGTTCCAGTCATTGCTGATTGCTCGGTTATGTGTCCGGAGCCTGAGTCAACAAACTCTAACGACAGCTTCATGTATGAAAGTTGTAATTCTCGGGCACTGTTTTTGAATGATAGCAGTGCAAACTGTGAGACCAACATTACATCCGATCTTTGTAAGAATCCAGCTGCAAATCCAGAATTTAAAAGGTGTAACACTTTAATAAACATTTTTGTAGTTACCAGACGAGTATGTTTGGCGACAAAGTAGTTATAAACTATTGCAATAGAGAATCGGATCTAGAGAGAGAGAGAGAGTAAGACAATTTTTGTTTGAAATAGTACGCTCAAATGATGATTGTACCTATGATAACATGATAACAGATCAGAAGTTAAGCGACTAATCCAAACGAGAACTGATGACTGGGTTGCCGTTAAAATTGCGAAAGATATACACTCCATACTGTCAGTGATTGAAGGAGCGAACTATTTCTGCCTCAAGGACATTGTGAGCATAAAAATGTCGCGTCCGCGCTCAAAATCGATGTGTAATCAGTCCAAGTCAGTAATGAGCAATATCACCGAGTGCGTGTGCATGAGTGAAATGGGTGTGATTTCAAACAAGTTTAGATCTTTACAAGCTGACGTTCTTTTGATGAAACAGAGGCAAATCGCAATTGGGAATTTGAGATCTAAGGAAATTGCCGAGCTAAGATTTGCTATGAAACAATCAAGCCAGGAACTAAATGACTTCAATTCAACGTTTGTGTCCGAATGTGGTGAACTAAAACAGTAAATAGCCTAGACAAATTTTCTGAGATAAGTAGAGAAATAAAACAAGACCTCTTGTCAAAAATGAATGCAATTGAACAGTAACAAACAAAATTAATGATATGCAGTGGTTCAATGTATGACAATTACCATTCATGCACAATTTTAACTGACTGGTTATCGCCCCTAGCGCCATTAGAAACCACATCCTCGCACTGTAGGTCTGGTGATCAACAAACGGAAATCACCCCTGATCTAGTTAATACCGATTCAATCCCACATTTCCCCGCAGATAGTTCTGCTCTTTACAACGCTATTCCGGTAGGCGTAATTTAGCACGGTGTAGGGGGTAGTGTTACCAACTCTGTATTATTATCGAGCAAGTACACCGCATCAAACGCATGTCAAGAAAATGATAACTCCTTTGGCAATGTACCCATCCCTCTTATTGACAGTCCGCAAAACACTTCCTCTCCGTCCGTCAGTACTCACACCGACGAACGCGAGAGTATAGTGAGATTTTGGCTACGAAATCTCCTGTCCCCCGGCGAAATATGTCATTTTCTAAAATAATCGAAGAGAAAGGAACGCTGTCGCACCCGAAAGTGGATGTTGGCTCTTTCCAACAAAGGGCTCCAAAAGTTGGTATCGAATTTTAATTAAAACCTAACTTTGCGTGTGACCAAGGGGTGCTTGGAATCAATATTCCCGGCAATTGGAGGGTCCAGCCACGACTATGAAGGACTATAATTATAGATCTTTATGGTTTGAAGGCCTCGCCGGGCTGTGGTTCGACGCTTGACAAAAGTGGGTTGCGGCATTCCGAGCTGTTAGAAAACCTGGTAAGTGTGTTTAGTCACGCTTAATGTAGATGGTCACTATCACTGGTTCAACTGTGTTTCAAACAGCTGATATTTACATTGAAGAAGCCGTAAAACTAACTCAAATGCTAAATACCCCGATTCAGATTTTTATAACTCACAAGATTTTATTCACAAACTTTATCCATGAATATTCTGTCCATAATGATAGGAAATTAAATGTCTCGAAAAAATCGAACCAACTGCTCTGTACTTTGCTTCTTATGTTTGAGTTCGTTCATTTCCAGAAAGCTATCTGGTCTGCGTTAAGAAAGGTACAATTGCTGGTTCCGGTATACCCGAGATCTTAAAACAGACCGCTGCAACAGCTCTGGTTGACGGACATAAATTACTGGGTAAGTCTTAATTAAGGCAAATCTTGCACAAATCTACGACAACTCTGCAGTTCTATAGGTCTCCCGCCATGTGATCTAATGTTGATCCTACGCACTCGTGATTTAATCAATACGTATCCGAACTCCTGACTGTATGTTAATCAACGATAAAATACAGGAACACTTTGATTATTTCATAATCAAACACGCATTATGTTACGTAAAAGCTAACCTATATTTGACTTTAATAACGCATCGGTTCAGGTCGTCTGGTGGCGTTGGTGCTATCATATTTAGGTAGTAGTCCTGGAATAGACTGCATATGTCGGTCACTGCACTGAATGTGAATTTTATTGAATAGAACCGGTGGTTATTGACTATAAACTGCATGCCTGTGCTATAAGGGACAAAGAAAAGCGCATACTCGCTTTCTTGCGGATTATGATTTGACTCAATTGTTAGTTGGTCAACTTTGACACTGAATACACACCATACTTTCGTATGTAAAATACGATAAAAGGATAGCATGTTCTAAAGTAGTGATTTATTTCACTGCAACCATTACAATATAAATTTGATACTGAAAGCTGTAAGTATGTACAAATACACATTAAAAGTATCAAAGGTGTAATCTTAATATACGTCTCATGAACTACATGATTTCATGAACTTGACGTCAAATGTAAATCTAAAACTTAAACTGTACAAATACCAGCCTAAAACAAGAATTGGTAAAATCGAACAGCAGCAAGCAGATTTTTTTTGATAGGGCTTTTAGTGAGAGAGCTTATAAAATTAGTAACCAGTACGACTCCATCGGCCATTTTTATACCTGTGTGTTTTACAGGGTCAGTCGTTGGCAATTTTTGCATGGATCTTGCTGTAGAGAAAGCAAAGACAGCTGGTATAGGATGGGTGTCTGTTCGAGGTAAAACGCTTAGCTTCAGACCTTTACCTCTTTTTATAGTTGTATCAATCTCGTGTCCAGAATATCAACATTTTGGTTCTTGGATTTTCTTCACTTGGACTATAACACTGGAAAGAAAGACATTTAACTCAATTGATGCTAAACCCGGGGAATAAAACACCCGAAAGCACTGCTCAGAACTGAAGTTGTGAATATAGGAAAAAATTTTCTGTAATGTTCTGAACTGTTTAGTAAGTCCGAAGCGGCACTGGAAACTTGAGTATTGAAATAATTGGGCAAAATTGGCAAATCATATAGAAATGAAACAATACCGAAATTTAATTTCGTCAGTCCTATGTTTATTATTGTATCCGTATACGTATTTCAGGCTCGAACCATTACGGGACGGCAGCATTATACGGACTTCGTGCTTTAAAGCAAGGAATGGTCGTAAGTCAAATCGGTTTCAAAAACGATATGATAATAAATTAAATATTATTATCTCACTATCGTGTCCAACATGACTGAAACGAGTACCAGGGACAGGATTTGACATTAACTTGTTTCCGTTTTAAAGGTTTATAATTGGAATTTGGCCATGTAATAGATTTGTTCGAAACTTTAACATCTGATCATTTACACTTATTTATGTTCACTTAGCGCTTAATTCAAGTAAGATTTTCACTGGAGGTATTTTTAAAATTTTATTTCCCTATCCTGGTTGCCCAACCAAAAAAGAGTTATTTTATCATAAGTAAAAATTTGATACACATACTTTGCCTGCAGAAAGATATAAATATAAAGACCTAATATATTATATTTGTGAAATATTTGCATTAAATATTATATATTTAGATGGAATTCATTTGACATTGGTGCGCACCCAAGATAGGTTGGAAATAATTCAATTCAGAAGCTACACGTAGGTTTAAAACTTGCATTTTGGTTCAGAATGTTAAGATATTTGTAAATATATCCAATTCAAATGTAAAAAGTAGAAATATATTGAAATGAAAAAAGAAACACTCAACGTTTTAAATACTTTCATATTAAAGGGGAGTAATAACAAAATTTCATAAAAGTTAATAAAATGTAAATTTCTGATAGGGATCTAACTCAATGTAATGGATCTTTTTGTTCATTAAATTAATCTCTAACAGAATATACAAAAAGTAAAAATTGTCATAAAATATTGCTTTAAAGTAATTGACCACCTTTAATTACTGGTAGTATATTAGACACCATAATGTGCAAAGTTTGGTTAAAAACAGTTTATGTTCAGACTAAAACTCGCTTGGCTGGTACTAAATCGAACAATTATCAGAAATGGAATAGCGTATTCGTACGATAAAATGTACCTCTGAAAATAACTATGTGTAATTTACGGTTATTTTGGCGGAATGTTTTAGGGTTTAGCACTTACAAACTCATCGCCAGGAATGGTACCGACACGAGCAAAGGAAATCGTCCTTGGTACTAACCCAATATGTGTTGCTGCCCCTGCAACGGACGATGACGCGTTTGTCTTTGATATGGCAACTAGCGTTGTTGCTTACGGAAAGGTATCTGTTCATTGAAGTCCCAGGATCACAGTTTTAATCTTATGATAAAGTAAAATAGATTTATTGACAGGATAATAATCAAACAAAGTTCTATTTGCTCTGAAACAACTATGACATGCGCCTTTCTTTCGCATACTTGATTCATTTTTTCACGAAAAAAGAGTTGCAAGAAAGCATTTATAATGTTCTGCATTGTATTGGGGAAGTCTACTGTGTTATATTTGTAACATGTAGGCCCTACTTATCGATTTGAAAAAATAAGAGTTACTTGTAATTGTGCTCCTGGAACTATAACGTAACGTTATTACAATTACTGTTGGCTGTCAGTCAGTGATGATCATTGTTGCTGCATTATCATACACCTTCAAGCATATGTAACTCTAATTATATGTAATTTCACATGCCTTTGAGGAATGCCACTGAAACTGATTACCATTAATGTTGTTGTTATAGGAGTTTACCGCCCATTCCAACCGTATTTAGGCGGACAGTTTACCTTACCATCGTTCCTTGGAAGATTCAGTACTAGACTCCTGTCTACCGTAAGAGATTGCCAACTTTCTCACATAAAGAGACATGGTCTGAAGCAGGGCCTCGACACCATGACCATCAACCGATGGGAGGTTACAGTGATTTCAAGTCAACAACTCTAACCATTCGACCACAGAGGCGGACTGAAGCTTACAGGTATTTTTAAGTATATAGGAGTCACCCGTTGGTTGGTTGGTTGGTCGGTCGGTCGGTCGGTCGATCGGTCGGTCGGTCCGTTACATTTTCTTTGTCCGGAGCATAACTTGAAAACTGCTGGTTGGAATTCAATACAACTTCTTACAATGGTCAAGAACAATAGGAGGAAGTGCATTGTACAAGAACCATAACTCCATGTTGACTATTAACAGAGTTATTGCCAAGATCCTTAACTCATTTTTCTTTTTTCACAAGATATTCAGTAAGTTATAATTTATTCAGGTAATACAGCAGTCTTCTGGGTAATCAACCACATTAAGTGATAGGTATTGTGCTAATTGTTTTCATTTTTCTCTTAAGGCGACAAATGCAAAAATTAAAGGTCAACATATACCAGAGGGATGGGCCGTCGACAAGGAAGGTAAAAATATCACAGATCCAAACTATGTATACGGAATACTCCCATTAGGGGGAGCGGAACAGACGTGTAAGTCTTAGAGTTCCTAGCTCAAAACTAAACTTTTGTACATGACAGAGATTTTAAATAGGACAGAAAATATGGCACCTATTTAATATAACGAGAACTAATACAACCACCCAGTCGTTTAACAAAACAAAAAGCTAATTAGTATATCGACGTGATAGCGGCATGAGTTTTATATGCAGTTTATTTCTCTAAAACAAACCCTATATTAAAGACCAAATTGTATGGATAGGGAAAATAATTTCATTGTCTATTTTTAGCTGGATACAAGGGTTATGGACTGGCAATGATGGTTGAAATTTTCTGCGGGATACTGAGTGGGGCTATGTATGGACAACATATCGTGAGCGACCAAATCAACAAGGAAGAAAACTTGGTTTGTAATAATTTTAAACACTTAATCTTAAGGCCTCACCAAATTAATTACTTGGTCAACGGATTTCCCGCTCCATTATTTTTCAAAATAAAAAAAAATAATTTTTTTTTCAATTTGAGCTTCCGCCCGCATCAATTTTATAAACCAAGACCAAAAATTCAAAGCGGGCCTTTTTGTCGCGGGGACTCGTAAATTTAGTACTTTCAAACCTACAATTCGATTATAAACGCCAGCAGAACATGTTCCCGCTACTTTATTTATATAATCATGACTACCATATTGTCAAATGGAAGCCACCAGTTGCATAGAATGACCGAAAAAAACGAAAAAGACCGAAAAACAGTTTATGAAGACCGAAAACAACTTATTTTTCAAAAGAGTATATACAACTTACAGTTTAAATGAAGAAATTTGTAAATATTGTATTACAAATCAAGTAGAAAGATCGAAAAACAAATATTGCAGACCGAAAACTTTCTGAAATTAGCACTCCAGATTTTGTAATGGATGCAGCACAGGAACTTATCAAAACAAACAAAACATATTCATTACATACAAATTCCTGCATTTTTTTAATACTTAAGTTATAAACCGAACATTATCTTTTGAAACAAAGTTGTTTTCGGTAAAGATAAATCATTTTTCGGTTCTTTTTCGGTCTTTTTTGTATTTTACGGTCTTTTTCGGTCATTCTATGCACACAAAATTTTTATTGTTATCATAAACCAGGGAGACGTCAACTAAAAAAGTTGTTCTGTGGGTTATTTTGATATGACTAACAAATGGGTTTCATTACAAAGTGTTTGGGCATAAATTGAAATACACATTAGTCTGATGGTTTATTAAATGATAAAAAATTGTCTCTCTTTCAAAAGACTTGTTGTATTGGCTGTACATGTATCTAAGAAAACAAAATATGGTCTTTTTAAAAGAATAAAAATATTTTCTTGCAAGAAACACTATTATACCCCTGTAAACATAGTACTGGTGTATATAGGAGTCACTTTGTGGTCTGCACCATTTTGGCAGTTTATATTTAAGGTGTTTGTAGCTCTTTTATAATCTATTTCCAAGTCTTTTTTACCTGTTTTGACAGTGAATATTTGTTTTTGTGAGGGGTTTTTAATTTTTTTTTAACAAATCGCTCTTCGCCCGCTCCATAAATGGTTGAATTGGAAAAAAAATATTTTAATTTTTTTTTCGCTCGCTCGCTCCTATTTTTTAAGGATATTTTCCGATGACCAAGAAATTGGTGTGGCCTAACTGTATTATCTTGATTTAATTATTTAACAACTGCTTTAATATGTATATGTAGAGTTATTGGGCTTTTTGCACATACCACCATTTTTATCTATCTGATAACAGCTGGCGTACAAATTTAACACACACCGTGTTGACAGTTTTTTTTTCTTTATAAAATGTTATTTGGATTCGGTCTCTTTTTCATATACTTGAAAAGATGTCCACAATGACCAAGAAGCTATCATGTACATATCAATGTATACTTAGTATTGGAAGCATATTTTTATCAAAGCGCTGTGAGCGCTGAAGGCCTGGGGGCTATAGGTTAACTCCCCGAAAAACAACTTTTCACCTACGTGTTCTGCGTTGAATCTTACCTAAAGCGCGGGTCGAAATGTGCAGAGGACGAAATTCAATATATGACACAGAATGAATGATTCACAAATATATGGGTGACAGGGAAGTTTGTTTTATTATGAAATGTACGTTAAATGAAAAATAATCACATAGTCAACATTATAAAATGTTTAAGCCAGTACAAATAATTCGATCTGCGCTTTGTACAACTTCAAGCGATATGATCTGATGATGTGGATCGAAAATTATTGTGTACCAATGACAAGACCTTGAAACAGAAATAAACAAAGCAATACCAGCAATGAAGTATAAATACAATACTGTACAATGTGTATAACAGAGAAAAGCAAAAATGATTCTGGGTTACCTTGTAGTTGTAATCAGTGAAACCGTTCACTGGGCTTCGACATGCAGCGTCCTCGATAAATGGCGGGTGAATTTGATCACGTTAGTTCCTTCTCGGGAATGTACGTAAATTATATCTTTTTTTAGAGACATTTATTTTTAGGTAAATATAAGTAATCGTTCGTAAATAACAAAGTTGTCAATGAAATAACATCGGAAATTTGAAAATCAAACTACAAACCCGTAAATTTCCGTAAATATCCGTACTTTTCCGTGATATGCATATGATTATCTTCCGTAATCAGCTAACAGCGCATTAATTTCTAAAACAGAAAAAAATGTGTAATGCAGCCCGTAAGCTATATACCTTCCTGCAGTCGTTTGAAGTTTTATGTACTATTTTTATTTTTAGCATGTTCTTTATCATATGCGGCATTCAAACAGAAGATTGATCTGGTCTGTCTTGCACTACTTTCGCATAGCGCATGTTTACAGTTTGCACATAGCCGGCTAAAATCTGCAGGGTTTACATGTGGTATTGAAATAATTGGGGCCTTTTCGCCCCCCGGCCAAAAATGGTTTTTATATTGAATAAATTTCTGCATTGTGTTTTTCTTGTATTTCAGGGCCAGTGTTTTATTGCTATCGACCCAAATGCATTCGAAGATGGATTTAAAGAGAGAATGAGTGATTTGCTTAATCACTGTAGGAGTCTAGACCCGGTAAGATTTCTTAAAACACAAAACAAAGTATTGGTAGACTGGTTCAATTATAAAAGGCGTATTAGCAACTAAATCTAAACATAAACAAAAGCTATGTGGGAAAATATCGTGCTGTTGGCAGCAGTTCTTGTTTTCCTAAGCAAAATTTACTTAAGAAATGTTTGAGTGTGGCACAGACTAAAGTCCGTGTTAAATTTTGGCATTGTTTTATATTACGCAGTTTACATTTCAGATTGAAGGTGAAACCGAAGTTCTGGTTGCAGGAGATCCAGAAAGAAAACATATGGAGAAATGTGACCGGCAAGGAGGTATAACGTATCACCCGGAACTAATGAAACAAGCTGTAAGTTCGTTATATACACTTTTACCAGTATTTTGGATACAATTTATAATTGGTAAGGCCAAAGACCTATGGTATTTTGGGTCCTTGGTTTCGGATATAACATATTATAAATAAAAATATATAGACCGTATGGTGACTGCAGTTCCTACATTTTTATAATAGTAATTTGTTTCTCAGATAAAGTGATAAGAGTCATTTGTCCCATTGTTAAAAGCTTGTCAATTGTATTCCTCAAAAATCACTGGCTGCCTATGTTGGACCTTGCCAAGTTGTTTATGCATGGGATGTAGTTACCCAAATCGGTGTTTGTTCCGTGGTATTCTTTATTCTTTGAGCATTTACATTTTGATAGAAAATGTGAAAGCAGATATGTTTGGCTCACCTGAGCGACCAGCTCAGTGTGAGCTTTTAGGATCGATGAATGCACAGTTGCTTCAAATGACCTCTTCTCATAAATCACTATTTGGTATTTTATCAAACTTCGACAACATCTTTGCATTCAGAACTCTCAAGTTTGTTCAAATCAATTCGGTTGACTGTAAAATATGACCGTCAGAGCTAAAAATAAAAAAATCTTCGTCTCCAAAACAACAACGCCCAGAGCTTTGGTATGAAACATCGTCTGCAGTAGTAATCATCTACCAAATTTGTTCAAATCAAATAAAAAAGAATAGAAAAGGTTTGTTCCGTCAAAATGGACCACACCCAGGGGGTCACTGATTTCCATATAGACTTATTTATGAATAACTTTAAAGAATCTTCTCAAAAACCACACAGCCTAGAGCTTAGATATTAAGTATGTAGCATTGTCTAGTAGTTTGTTCAAATTATGCCACTAGCGACAAACTTGACATTGTCCGAGGCATTACTTGTTTCACATAATTTTTGGCCTTGGGGCTGTAATTCCTAAGGTCATAGTTAGCATGCTACATTTCAAAAACCTTAGAAAACTTAACTGCAAAATGTGCTGATAACAAATGTATAACTGTATTTTGTTACGTAAATTGGCGTAGTGGTAGAGCTTCCGCTTCAAGATCAAAAGGTACTGGGTTCAATACCCATGGGAGCAATTTTTTATTAATAATTAAATTGAAGTTTACGAAAATACATGTCATTTTGCAAGATATGAGAACTGTGTCTTCATTTTTCTTAATTGTATCATGCTGTACAGTAACTTGAAAACATAAAAGTTAACCTTGTTCATTATCGAAAGTTCAATATCTACAAAAAGGACGGTAAAATATTTTCATTTTTTCTTATAATGCAGCTCATATATATCACCAATTAAAGTTTCATAATCAGTAGCGATCCCCTTACTCCGAATGTTTTGCTACACTCTTGTAATTTTATATGTGTTGTATGTTTCGAGACAAAATAAGGTAAATTGTATCCCCTATTTTTTGGCATATTGCAAATTTATTGTTATCCATGTTAAACTCGTAGACTTTTAATACATGTTTTGTAATTCTATATTGCGGGCAATATTTTCTTGAACCAAACGATGATGCGGAAGCCATCTACAGCCCACAGGCCTTCAGTAGAATTTTTTTAAAACTTCTTCTCCAAAACAATAAGACGTATAGCTCAGATATTTGGTATGTAACATTGTCTTGTGGACTTCCACCAATTTGTTCAAATGATGCCCCTGAGTCAAAATTGACCACGCCCTGGTGGCGCTTGTCTGTATAAAGAGTTAGAGGAAAAACATTCAAATCTTTTTGTCTGAGAGAATGTTACTTAATAAGCTAAAACGCAGAGTGAAGCTCTTTTTTGATGCCGAATTATTAGTTATTTTCTGCTCAATACTTTCACCATTATGCAGCGAACACACCTGAATTTAAACAAATGGCTTTCATTGACATTTTATCATTTTAGAACAATAATGTATTAAACACAGAAATTAATTATCCAGGCTAATAAAATCCAATAATAATTTGTATACTTAATTATGCTTTTTAGGACAATTTAATCCCCAATGCAAATACAAAGTGCACTGGATCTAAGTTATTCAAAGCGGCAAACTTTGGGAAAAGCTATCGAGAGGGATGCCATTGTCGCTATTCTAAGTAATGAACTAGACGCAATTTTGGATTAAAAAGCCGACCTTGCATACTTTATCTTTATCACAAAAAAATGATGAAACTGTAGCGATCGTCTTTAAATCAAATAACAGCATTTGTACTTACACCATTCAAATTGGCTAAAATTATTCTTGCTCTATTCTAGAGTTGATTGCAAAATTCTAACTCATATTTTTATAACTTCAGAAAGAACTGAATTCAAGAAGCCTTTTCTTATTTTTCAGAATTCTATAGCCACTTTGTGTAATGTAGAACCTATGAAGACTTTAAAAAACTGCGACATGACAACCACCAGCTGGATATAGTTCTTTCACTACACTTGCTCATTGTACATGTATTAAAAGTTTCAAGACATTTGACTCCGTTATTGCAAATGTTGAAAAATTGGTATGGAGAACGTGTACTTATTGTGGCATATAACTGCCACACGTTAGTTAACTGACTTTCGTGTTAATTATCAAGATAACTTTACTTAATATATGTGATACTTATCTGGTTATCTAGTTATATTTTCATTTCTAGGTAAGATAAGTATCGTAACACAAATTGTGTATATGGACCCCCTAATGAATCTAACAGCTAGTCGTTTAAATTAGCTGAGGTTAGTAGAAAGTAGTGACAGGTGTGAACTGGAATTATATTGAAACATATACAGACCCCCCCCCCTTAATATTTTTGTATCGCGATATTTCAGTCCAATTTATTACGTGAAAAGGTAAAAATAATTTAAAATGACGTTGAAATACGATAATCGATTATTATGATGTCATAAAAATAAATGATCTTTCAAAAGCTGGAGTGTGAAGTTAGCTTCCATTTGCCAGTTACCAATTGTACCGGACATCTTAACTATGGTCCATTGCCTGAAGTATCTCTTAACGGAAAAAGCGCCAAATGATTTCCCCACATTTGACTTTAGGCCTGCATTTTTCCCAAACAGTAAATGCATGCATTGCTTGTTTGAAGCCTTGTATAATTGCGTGGGTAGTACTTATTTAACATTACACAGTGAGTAGTATTACGAAGAACTACTCACTTTATATAAACCAGCTGAGCTTGGTTGCATGGACATTACTCACTGATTAGTACTAACTGAATATTAATGAACTGTCCAACCAGTACTTTCAGCGCTTTGATTTCTCATGTGAGCTATGTCGGAAGTCGCGTCTGAACGCCTGTGGGAGATAGATCTGCAGATTACCGGGCGGGAATACATAGAACCCCTCTTGTAACAGATTTTAATTTTTCACTATTCACAAAACTAAACCAACTGATGATAACAGTTTTACGGAAAAATGCTTCCGACCCTTTTGGTGTTCAAATGATGCGTGTATCGGACGCATGTGTTTGTGTGAGAAGTTAATTTATTTTTTAAGTCCATTTTATTTCACAAGCCCAGCATCTCTCGCCAAACCATAGAATATAGAGCTTTTGTTGTCTAAAAGTCTTTTTGGTGTGTCGAATTCTTTCACTTCACCTTGATCTAGCACAAGAATCCTGAAAACATTATTCAAATCAGTTTTATAAGTCTTAGGCCTAAAACTCAAACTTCAATTTAAACATATATCATAACTACAATACCATTTGTCTCAGCCTTAAAAAGCTTTGCTTCGAAAGTTTATAGCTGTTAAGTCTATTTCATGCTTGCTGCGTCATCTAACTTAGCCGCGTATAATTTCACATAAGTTTCTCGAATATCATTTTCATATTAAATTGCATTGTGGTAAAGCATGCAAGAAGACGTGACTCTCAAACCCTAACGCTGTTGGTGGCAAGTGATCCTGTCTTTGCGACCAGTGCAAATCATGTGCAGCCTGATCATTATCTGCAATGTTTGCCCTTCAGCCAGTCAGTACACGCATCAATATGAATTATAAGTAGTCTTATCATAATTAAAGGATGGACAAATGTGTTTATTTGCCGGGGTTTTACGCCCGTTATAACCGTATTTCAGTCATTCTTAAAAGCGCAAGTTTACTACCTTGAACCATTGCTCCTGAGAAGGACCAGTGCTAGAACCCTTTCCTCTGTTAGATACTCCAATGTTCTCGGCCAGAAGCATGGCTCAAACCCATCATTCATTGAAAGGTTACAGCAAATTTAGGGGTTATTGTGAAAGAAATTCATGATACCGAGTAAGCAAAGAAACTTTACCTGTCATAATCTATTATTGTGTTTAATCTATGAGCAATTGTTAATACTGTGCACTCCTTGAACTCTGTCTTTATTGTATTCTGTATCAACTCGTCAGTTTTCATGTCAACGGCCGCCGTTGCCTCGTCCAGAATTAGAACACTATTCTTCCGCAGTAAACTTCGGGCCAAACAAATCAGCTGGCGCTGACCAACGCTGAAAATATAAACAATTTTACGTTTAAAAGTTCCTTGCACCACAATGTACTGATTTATTTGTACAGAATTATGCGTTTATTACCGTAATTATCTCTAATATCCAATTTCAGATTGTTTTTATTGTTCTACTCTATGTACAATTGCATCAAATAAGACTATCTTTTTTTTAAAAATCGTTTCAAGATAAATAATTATAATGAAACTGGCTAACCATCCAAACCATTACCTGAGATTTTGTCCACCTTCACCACATTCATAATCTAATTTTCCCGGTAAAGAATCAATAAATGACTTTAAGTGTGCATGATCAAGTGCGACAAAAATTTCCTCATCTGTATGAGCGTTCAGGGGATCTAGATTAGTCTTTAACGTGCCAGAAAATAATACCGGTTCCTACAACAGAAATAGTAAACCACATACAATGTACAATGATTTTTTAAAAAAGAGGTAGATACATGTACTGCCATCTGAAAGGTACGTTCTTTTATAGCACGACGTTTAAAGTAACATATTTATGACAAGTACAGAAAATATGCTCGAACATCGAAACATGTCTGTATAAACAGTAAATTCTGATAACTATCATCAATGTTACACCAGTGTCAGAATGTAGAAATAAAAAACCTATGTTAAACCGATCATCTCATCAACAAATAATCACAATTAACATTATCTGCTTTTATGGCTTTTACAGAAGTTTATTCCCTTGAAGAGTTTTGTATTAACTTCAAAGTTTATTGTCTCTCTTACACTACATAGTATAGTGTGCATTATCGAAATATCTTTATTGGCGCTGTGCGGAAGCACAGTGCCAGTATTGAATAGGTTTTAATTTTGTACCATGGGGTTGCATAATCGAATAGGGAGCAGCCAACATTATTATTGTAATTAAAAACTATGTATTATGTTTGAACAAACTCCCTATAATGAATAAATAAATAGTATTAACTGATTACAAACAATACTATACCAGATGCATACGTCTTCGACCGTTAATTCAAAACTTTTGACATATTCATAGGATATTTAATAACTTTTCCACAAACTTGAAGGTTACGGTTTTTTTATTGCTTTGTTTACGGACCCTACGGCCAGATTCATCAAAGTTCAGAAAAAACGTCTCGATAGTTGTTTTGCTAACTATAAACATTTTGAAGTTTCAATACATATGTTGTCAACGTGAATAATTAATGAAAACCCATTTTAATTACTACATACTAAAGTAAAATGTAGGCATTATAAATAAGACCGTTCACCTAACTATGCGATACATGGGGTCTCAATGAAAGTTATGTAAAGCATCGCTAACAACTGACCAATAGTAAAGACAAAATTAATCACGTGGGTTTCGTCTGCGTCGAAAAGCGTCTACTGACCACGAGCTGTAGCCTTGTTTAATGGGCGTCATCGTACCATTATACGGAAGGTTGTTTTATGATTCGTTTATTTTTTGGTTAAACTGTAGTAAATGTGGTTTTTTACTTATTATGATAAAAGTTACAAATAACATAATGTATTCGGTTTGTCCCGTTGATAGGTTGTTTACTGATATTCTAAAATGACTCTGATTCCTTTAAATCATGTTTCAAAAACATGCGCAGCGCCTTTGATGCTTTGCATCAAAATTTGTCTTGTTCCTTAATTAGAAAGAACTGAATCAATTCACATACTTGGGGTAAGATGGTCAGGTTTGATCTAAGATCAAACAGACCAAGCTTGCTAATATCATATTTATCAATACGTATGCTCCCTTCCGCTGGTTCAATCAACCGAAACAATCCTTGAGTCAAGGAACTCTTTCCTGCACCAGTGCGCCCAACAATACCAATCTGAAAATGACAAGTTGAACTTTATTGGTTGCCAAACAGTAGGTTAATCGCGGTGACCAATGTGAACTGTGAGTGCGATTGACCTAGTTGAAAATGACAAGTCGAATAGGCCCACTGTCTATACCAGCATATGATTGAAGACGTCCATATCAATGCTAACCAAATCTTATCGCCAGCGGTCCTTTATATGAAAAGTACATCAGAATACTTAAGATATTTTAAGATTTGAACAGGCTTGTCGGCCTAATAAGAGAAGCAACGACGAAAGAAACATGTTTAAGATGAAAATTGAATTCTGTTAGTTATAAACTACGTCTTAAAGAACATGATGTTAAGTGGTTAACATTTTACCGAACCAATTATGTACATTGTAAAAGTGTGGATATAAGGACGGTAGCACAAATCTAAAATGTAAGTTGGACATAAATATTACCTTTTCACCGGCTTTGACTCCGATGTTGATATTTTTCAGAACTAGATCAAGGCCTTCTCTATATCGTACTGAATAGTCTTTGAAACAAACAGTACCACGGTCCGGCCAGCCTTTCTTAGAAACTTCTGAGGTGTGCAAGGGTGCCTAAATACAGTAGTAACGGATAATGATATTACTAGAAATGGTGTGATACAATTAGTGTGTTTTGAATTTTTCTACAGAAGTAAGGTAAGTACATTGTATTTAAAATTATAATAACTACCGCTAATATATTATTGTTTGTAAAATATCTTCGAGCAATCGCAATTTTGCAAACTTACTCACATTTTCCGTCAAAAAGCACCATACTTCACTTAGTAATACTTACTTACTTTAAATGCTATATTTATCAGCTTATTTGCTCATCTCATCTCTTTATCTGCATTGTAAGTTGTTTAAACAAAATAAATAATAATTGTTTTTTCAAGCCCTGTTTTCGATATATTGTTCCCAAAGTAACCAAAACAAATCAGGTAGAACCAAAATCATATGTAACATATGTAACCTCATCCTTGCTCGTCTCTAAAAATCATAGCATATCTGTACTTTGTAAGTGGCTGAATGAAAGACGGACATACATCTAGAGGTAGCAGATGAAATCTAATTTTACCTCTTGTTTCGTGGTAGAATATTGTCCAATGCGTTCAATACAAACAACATCCTTCTCCATTTCACCAGACATACGGACAAACCACTCTAAACCATCGTTAATCTGCAAGACATTGTTATTTCTTATTAACTGCAATTAATTATCAATCATTGGTTACTTCTAATTTGCATGTACTGGTTCATGCACTGTGATAAATATATACTTATAAAAAGTTTAATACCTGCATAAATCTTGCTACGTCTTTTGTCAAAGAACCATTCATCTTCAAGTCTATAGTTACTTGTATCTTAGGCCTGGTTACGAATTTTGACAAAAAGAAAATCAGTTTAGACTTATGTCTTGGGCTAACTGTAACTTGATAAATGTTTTGCTTACTCGAATAACATAGGAGATAGCCATTCCAGTAAGAGCGGCACCTAGAACGTCTCGTTCTTGGATTGCATAGTACGCTGTGGCTGCAAAACATGCCGCGTTCAGAAGAACAAGGCGTAAATCCGTCCACCTGTAACAAATTGTTATGCATTATTTCATTTTCTACATCATTTTATATAAGAAATTAGGGCATACAATGTATAGTTACGAACAACTGTCTTTATCCGAGACCATTTTTTTTCATTTACAAACTTCAGACTTATATACAACCTTCCTTTCGCATAAATTCTGATTTAGTTTCGATAGATTGGAAAAACTTAAAAAGTATAAGTGGCAAACAGAAACCATATATTGTTGATATTTCTCACTACAGATTTATTGTATGATCGCACCTGTCAACTGTCTTATTGTGGAAGATTGCTTCACACAAATCGTTCACTTTGTTGGCAGAACTAGTAGCAAAATCCCCCTGCACGTTGAACGCGCGAATAACGTGCACACCATTCATACTCTCGGTAAAATGGCTATATACGGGTGACCGCCTGTTCGAAACCATTCTGCTAAGCTGACGTCGCACAGGCACAAAACGTTTCTAAGGAACAGAACATAACTTGATTAAGCTTAAATCAATAATGATTCAATAAATCTACATACATGTATGTAAGGTTGAACTGCCCAAAGAAAAATTTATGATTACATGTTTATAATTTTAAACCGATATAAAAGGAAAATCGCAAGTGAAAATATTAATATTGTATCAGTTTTCGTTTAGATATAAATCTTATCCACTCAAAACAAACGAATTTTCTTTTTACTTATGCTAACTATTAAAACAAATAAAAAGCTAAATTATGCGTATGCACCACTAAAAAAGTAGTTCCGGCAGACCTGTATAACCTACACTTTGACTGAATATGATATCTAATATATCATATTTCACTGATAGAATACAGTATTTAATTAGTTAGCATAAAATGAAACCGAGGTAAAAGTATGAAAACTGTATAACTGCTGCAGAGTTCAAATAAAGTTGTTTTATTAACGGAAAACTTTAGACAAACTGAAAAACCCCAATTGTGCAATTTATACAAAACATGGCAGATATGACGTAAATTGGTTTTGCAACTTGCCTCTGACATGAACATGGATAGCGGACTTCTGGTAAAGTTTGAGGGTTTTCTCATCATTTACGAATCATTTCAATAAAAACGCATTTGAAAGTTTCTTTGTACTCGGCATGTCATCGCTTATTCATAAATCGCAAGGTTTGACTTTTAGTTTTGGGACGAACCCTACATTTAATTCGAAGTCCGCTGTTGACCACTATCCCAAAAGTCTAATAATATGTATTTAAAACCTACCTGGATTTCGCTATAGGCGAAAAATATAGGCACTGTCATAACTATAAGCTTCGGTAAAGTGACAAGTATCACAAGAAATACACTTAAGAGATCAAACACACTGTGGAACAATAGTTCAGAATGGTCCGCTATAGGTCCATCTAGAGGTTCAATGTCACGAGAAAATCTGTAACAAAAAAAGAAACAAAGCCCATGAATGTTCAAATGCTATATAACCTGTAAGTATGAGCATGAGTACTTGCTT
Source organism: Saxidomus purpurata (assembly GCA_022818135.1). NCBI lineage: Eukaryota > Metazoa > Mollusca > Bivalvia > Venerida > Veneridae > Saxidomus > Saxidomus purpurata. The sequence goes on from JAFMSR010000011.1 coordinate 50,517,348, forward strand.
AAAGAGCTTATTAAGATACCCCGGTATCTGGTACGATTGCATGACCTTTGAAAGAGCCTCTCCTGGCACAACTTAAGGTCCAAATGATGAGGACAAGGGTTCGCGATAAACTCTTCTAAAGTGACTGTTTTGAAGTATAAAATGGTTGAGTTACTTCTCGTATAACACAGATTATCTTAGCGCTGATGAAATGCCTCGAAACTCGCGCAATGATATCACGTGACATGTAGTTGTAGGGAGTCTTGGAAGTCTGACCGTGGTCTCATGGGTCGGCAGGGACTGTAAATAGTTTGATCACATACTTACTGACTGACAATAAGTCAGTCGATTAATCAATTATGATAAATGAAGTACATGCCACTTTAAATTATTCACATTATATGACAGTGAGGACTTTTCAATGTAAACAATGGTACTTACCGATTTGTGATCCGCCCTACTGGCGTTGTATCAAAGAACGACATAGGTCCTCGAAGTATGTTTTTCAACATTTTCTCGTGCAGTATCTTCGATGCTCGTAAAACACCATATGCAAGCATAGATACATAGACTAACGATGAACAGGCTGAAAAAAATACATCTAGTTAATCCTTATACTGGATTGGGTTTGCCTTTGAGACCAGTGTACATCATATACAGTCTGAACATGATCTCAATAGTTCGGTACTCAGTGAGTACTCTTTTAGCGAGTCAGCGAGCACCTGTTTGTACAATTAATAGTACTGTCCAGATTTATGGTTTAGAAAAGTGGCGGGGTAGCGGTTCAAGAAAATGCCCTATCTATACAAATGTAGTTGTAGAGGCTGGATGTAAAACGACAAAGTCAGATACTGGGGATTCAAATCATCTGTAGGAAAAATGATTGCAGCCTTCATGGTTTCCGACCTCGGCACATGTGCAACTTACAAAGTAAGAAAAAAGCAAAGGGGCATTACAAACTTGAAACAGGGAATACCCCTTCAGTAGACATTTAAACATCTTAATAACATGAGCTCACCAAAGCAAAGTCCAATTAGTACATATATCCAGACATAGTACGCGTTTGCCAGTCGTCTTTCTTCGCTGTCGCTAGGCAACGCTGTAAGGTTGTTGAGTAGTTTATTGCCAGTCCATTCCGTTAAACAAACGCTTTGTAGTATCTCGTTAACTTTACATCCAGTGAGAAAGAAAATAATAAAGATGCACGGGAGTATCCCGACAGCTTTGAAATACGGAAGAATGTACTTGAACTGTACCTAAAACAGAGTATTTGAACGTTACAAATGAGTAAAGTTGAAGGACAGATCTAATTACTTCAGGAAAGGTCACCCTGACATTATCGCCAATTATCTCCGAAAATTTCCCACGGAAGGTTTCCAAGATTGCAAGATTACATGAGTATATGTAGTAGAATTATACTGCAATTATTAAAATAATAACTTTTACAACTGCCAGCACATAGGTAATTTTCATGCAAACGTTGTTCAAATACAGTAAAATTAAGCGTGTCTTACACATACTGCTGAATTCAAACAACGTGGAAGTGTTATACCTACCTTGCCTGTTTCAATTTCCTCGTCTTCAATTATTTTTCCAGTCTCACATTTTTCTGTTTCTCCTTTTAACATCTCTTCGTTTCGTTTGAATTGGTCGTCAACCGTTTCATATCTAGTGAGCAAGGAAAAACTCTATTTATATTTATAACATCTTTGTTTGAGTTGTTGTTTAATGAATACCAATAACAACCTAGCATTAGAGCAACGTTTGACAGAATCAGACAGTAGAAATGCATGGATAGCTAATTTGATGATATCATAGCGAAGAAAATGATGACTTCTGTTCAACATGATAACATTAGAAGTAGACGTGAATGGACTGTTAATAATATAATAGTCAAAGAGAATAGAAAACGTATGAAAAGTTGTTTTTACTAACATGCAATTGTTTCCTGCCCCACATTCTGAAGTGTAACCACTGTCCGAATTGTATCTTTCAAGTGATCTTTTAGAACAATCTACAAGCAATGCAAACATGATTTTTGTTAATGATTTTTGTTTTATTGATGATGTCACCTTGCAGATATGAAATTTAAAAAAATGATAAAATATTCTTCAACATGTACTTATTATGTTTAAACAAGAAAAAATCATATTTTGATTGAAATGGCTACATCGCCTGCAGGTAACAATTCCGACTACATCATTAACAACTTTTTAATGGTATCTACAGATGTACACCATTCGTTAATGCCAATTGGGTGGTCTCCTCCGGTATTTGATAAACCTTATCAATAGAATTTATTTCATTGGGCCCATTTCAAAGGTCTAAAACACCTATGTAGTGATATACTTGACCATAACTTCAGTTAAAATTACCATAACACGATATTATCTTACCTTCTTCCATAGCATCTCCGTCGTGACATGTAACAGTCTGGTATGTCTTGATGGATTCCGCAAACGCCCCTTTGTTTCTGATTAATTGTTCGTAAGTTCCGGACTCAGAGATAGAACCATCTTTAAGGACGAATATCTTGTCAACACGAGGCAGCCACGTCATACCGTGAGTAACCAGCACCCTTGTCTAAACATAATAATTTGATCACAAAAAAATAACATTGTAAAATCTCATTGGATAAATTATAAGTGAAATTAATAGCAATGGATCATTGTCAGTCTCATGATTCTAATGAGAGAAGTTCTATTAGTACATACTAAATAGTCGCATCACATTAAATTAATATTTGTTATTTTAATTCATAGCTTGAAATATTAACAAACGACATTTTGATATAATTCAAATGTTCGTATTGAAAGAACTAGGACATAAATACACGTTATATAACAGTATCACATAATTTCAAATTAAATGCGGTAATTAAAAATATGTTTGCGTTATCAGGCTTGCATGCTTGATTGGAACAACGTATTGTTTTACTTATCAAAAGTAGTATTCAATTAATATGTACATCGATACTTGCCTTGTTTTTCAGAAGGCCACGTTCGCTTATGACATTTTCAAATATGTCCTTTCCTACATGTGCATCGACTGCTGACAGTGGATCATCCAATAAGTAGATATCAGCGTCAAAATATACAGCCCTGGCCAAGCTAACACGCTGCTTTTGCCCGCCACTCAGATTTATTCCCTGGCAACGTGTCAAATCATTGAACAAATTATAGAAGCTAAATATTGCCATTTTCACTTCTAAAATTTATTTAGCTTTTCATTGGAGGTTCAAAATATAACGAGAGTTTATTTAACTGCACGTATCGTATTAAATGTCTTTTATATCTATAGTAATTATATTTGGACGCAACTCAGAGCTTTTTTCTGCCTTTTTTTTAAAATAAACTTTATCAGTTTTTTACCTTTGTTTTTTTATCTAAATTATGTATTAGCTCATCTTCCCATATTGGAACCTATGATCTAGATATTGGTAGCATGCTGTGTGGCATACGTATTCTGAATAACGTCGCTTAAGTGTGTACAATATATTTGTAGGATTTTGTAAATGCAATATACCTTTTCACCAATTTCTGTCATGTCTTTAGCTGGTAGTATATCTAGATCTCGTTTCAGACAACAGGCTTCTATGGCATCATTGTAAACGTGTTCTCTGTACTCACAGCCAAACAATATATTGTCTTTCAGAGTGTTATTCTGTATCCAAGCCTCTTGAGGAACATATGCGATGCTCCCCTGAAACCGATTTGAAGAGAATTTGAAGTAGGTAAGGTTTATTAAATTTTTAAACTGTCAATGATTCGGAAACAGCAGATATAATGTAACATAAATATTACAATGTTACCGTATGCCTTCTTTTTGTATTTATGTCGCTTGTTGTCCGATAGAGTGTCTTTGTTTTGCAAGATCACTGACAAAAAAATACTGCGCTCAATAAAAGCAACTTTTACTTCCAATTTGAAAGCTGGTACCCGAGGAAGAAGTACCTGAAGGGTACTGACATTTTACTTTGTGAGAGGAAACCTTAAAAAGCCGATAGTATGGTCATGCTGAGACAATTTCAAGTAAGTGGAAAAAGAAAAGGCAATGAAGAGAGATTTGCAAAATATATAATGTTCATACAATATAGGAGATATTTTTCATTTGACTAAAAGTAGGCAAGGAGACTTGTTCTGCACACTGCACTTCCTACCAATGTGCTATGTCAGGTATTAAGTTTGAAGAAAACCCTCAAGTACTTTTGGAGTTATGCTCCAGAATTTTTTTCAAGTAAATCTGATAAAGGGAATAACTCTAAAAGTAGGCAAGATAGAGATGTTCTTGCACCTGCACTTCCTACCAATGTGCATGTCAGTGTATTAAGTTTGAAGAAAATCCCTCAAGTACTTTTGGAGTTATGCTTGGACAAGTAAACTGATAAAGGGAATAACTCTAAAAGTAGGCAAGGTAGAGTTATTGTTCTAACAACCGCACTTCCTACCAAGTGTTGTCAGTGTATTAAGTTTGAAGAAAACCCTCAAGTACTTTTTGGAGTTATGCTCTGGACAAACTTTTAAAATAAACTGATAAAGGGGAATAACTCTGAAAGTAGGCAAGGTAGAGTATTGTTCTTGCACACTGCACTTCCTACCAATGTGCTATGTCAGTGTATTAAGTTTGAAGAAAACCCTCAAGTACTTTTGGAGTTATGCTTGGACAAGTAAATCTGATAAAGGGAATAACTCTAAAAGTAGGCAAGGTAGAGTATGTTCTTGCACACGCACTTCCTACCAATGTCTATGTCAGTGTATTAAGTTTGAAGTAAACCCTCAAGTACTTTTTGAGTTATGCTCTGGACAAAACTTTTAAAGTAAATCTCATAAAGGGAATAACCTAAAAGTAGGCAAGGTAGAGTTATTGTTCTTGCACACTGCACTTCCTACCAAGTGCTACGTCAGTGTATTAAGTTTGAAGAAAATCCCTCAAGCACTTTGGGAGTATGCCCGGACAAAGTTTTTCAAGTAAATCTGATAAAAGGGGAATAACTCTAAAAGTAGGCAAGGTAGAGTATTGTTCTTACACACGCACTTCCTCCCAATGTGCTCTGTCAGTGTATGAAGTTTGAAGAAAATTGCTCAAGTACTTTTGGAGTTATGCTCCGGACAAAATTGGGACGGACGCACGGACGGACGGACGGACAGACGGACGGACGGACGGACGGACGGACGGACGGACGAAGACCATTTCTAATATCCCCTTCGCCTTCGGCGGGGGGATAAAAAAGCAATGCTAGGAATGTGTTTGTGCAAGTAACAGTCAATTTTGCTGGCAGAAATGATAAATGCTGTGTGATCATGGAGCCTTAAAATTCTATTATGAATGTCATTTTCACTTACATCGACGTTCACGTTTCCTTCGTCTTGTTCTATCTCACCTAGCACCGCCGACAAAAGAGAAGATTTTCCAGAACCAACACTTCCAACCACCGCTACAAGACAGCCTTTAGGAACAGACATGTCTATACTAAAATATAAGGAATGGAACACAGTATCAATATGTTGTTATTTGTTATCATTTGTGATGTTCTAACCTGAAATGTGCAGAAAATTGTACAGATTACATACATTTCTTTATTTCAAAGGGATGATACAGTTATGTGTTTGTATATGTGCTTTTTGGGTCCACCATCCTCGTTTGAGGCTTAAAGCGGTACGACCCAGGCTGATACACTTAGCCTAGTGGCCATTCTTTTATATGCCCGTCAGCAAACAAAAGAACAAAGTACAAAAGACAGCCGTTGTTATATGAATCTATTGTCCAGACCCAACACCCAGCCCCTCCTCCCAATGGTAAAATTGTCGATTTCTGAAGTCATCTGATATTCACACAAGCATCTAAAACTCACTTCTTTAAGCAGGGTCCCAGACTTGCATCCCAATTAAAGGTACCTTTAACAATATCAATGGCATTATCTGAAAATAAATTACATTACATCTAATATAAAACTGGTCATGCGAAACAAATAGCAAATTTATGTATAGTTACGTATCATATTTAGAGGAAAGTATGGAAAAAAAATCCTACCCAAAGACGGATTTAAGTGCATATCAAAATCTTTTAAAGATCGGTTCAAAAAAGGAACGAAAGTACACGTAACTGATTAATTTCCAGTAACTGACAATTAATTTTAGTTTTGTAAAATTAAATTATACCAACGTTTTGACACCTACCAGAATTTTCATGAGAGACTAGATCTTCCCTAATTTCTTCTTTATTAAGGAATTCCTCAACTCGTTTGATGGCCACAGACGATTGAAGGATGAACGACACAATGTGTGGCAATGAATTGAACGAACTTGACAACATTCCAAAAGTGGCCCAAGCTCGGAAGGCAGTCTGTGCGGTAAGCATGTGATCTTCACTGAGGTATACATACACGATAAATGTCGCTAAACCCATCTACAATGAAACTGTTCTATCAAAATGTATTACACCTTTCCAGTCTTTTTAAATACAGAATAAACTATTATTATTGAAAGAGCATATTAATGCAACTTTCTGGTTCGAATCATGTTTCCTTTATTATTAAGATGAATTTCCGATGACGCAATATAACTCTTATTCAAGAATATAAATGTCCTAACAGCAAAAGATAATACCATGGTATGTATACACGGCATAAGCACAACGTTTGTATAAAACATGAAAGAATAGATGGCCCTTAAAGAAAATTTCGCAGCTGCATCAAACATGCAATCATTAATTCATACAAATAATTACATCTTATGAAATTTAAACAACCTAAATGACTTAAACGCATGTCTTTATTTTGCAATACCAGAATGCAAAGCAACGCCATTATAGCGGTTCATTCAGATCACAATACCGTGTCTTTAACTTCAATGACCCAAGATGATGCTACTGTAATAAATTATTGGAAGTCCAATAAATTATCATGAATGTATCGACGGGTCTGGCGCTTATTTCAGCAGAAATTATCTGAAACTTTGCTATATCCGGAGTCGTCATATACGGAGTTTACCGTGTGTCCTTTTGGTTTGTACTTACCAATGATGGTGTTACACAAAAGCACAAATAGCAAATGATTTCCAGAATCCGCTCCTTCTTCAATATAACCAGTTCTTCGTCCCTGACGTTCAAAATCTTTTCTCCAAATACCATCTCCCAAGCATACAATTTTAAAATCTAAACGAGATGATCAAAATATCAAAATTTAATTGTATGTTTGCTGTCTGATAAGCTTTTATCATTTCTCCACAAATATTTAATGTTGTAACCATGATTATCAACCTTTTCATTTGCCACGAACTGCGTTGCCAGAAATCACACCAAATTTTACAAGGTAATGTACCTTGACTATCTGTCATCAGTAACTAACAAATTGTATCCCTTAGAAAACGGCCACAAGATATTCATTCTCGAATAAAAAAATACTAGATAGATATTTATTTTCGTGTGTTTATGTATCAGCTCTCATCAAGTAACATAGAGAAGTTTCCTATAGAAACAGCTACAGAAGACAAACAGGGACCATCCTTTATCCGATCAATGTGGCACGGAGCTGTGGCACTATCAGCTAGTCGAGATTATATGTTCAATAAACCAGTTCTATTTCTTGTACAGCAAATTTTGTCCATTATTTTTAGCCTGGGGTGTCTTATCATTTCTTAATTTTATCATGCCGTACGATTACTTGAAAATGTATATGTTGACCGTTTTCATTTTTAAAAGTTCAATTTCTCAAAAAGAAGACGCTTAAAGATGATAAGTTTTACATATACTGCAGTTCATATATTACTACTAAGGTTCCATAATCAAAAATAGAATGCCCCTGTTCCGAATCTTTTGCTTCACTCTTATAATTTCATATGTGTGATATGTAGGTAAATTGTATCCCCTATTTTTGGGTAAAATTGCAAATTTTTGTTACCCGTGTTAAACTTGTAGACTTTGAATACATGTTTTGTAATTCTATATTGCAAGCAATATTTTCTGGAACCTTTGAACAAAAGCAACTATACATAAATAATTGCAATTTTTTAGGGTTCTTTCAAATAATGCCAGTAGTATTTCTAGTAGGGGTGGGGCAACCAAAACGATATATTATTTTTTAATTCTTCATATTTTGCACACTATTCAGTTAACAGGTGTAGATTATCAAAATATTAAGTTTATCAAGGTTTGAAATAGTGATAGGGGTGTACTACCTTAATGTCAACTTACGGAAGATAATCATGCATATCACGGAAAAGTGCGGATATTTACGGAACGTACGGATCTCAATATAAGAGTGTGTAGTTATGAAAAAACTTATTTACGAACGATCACATCTATATTCACCTAAAATAAATTACTGTTTAAAATATATATAATTAACGTACATTCCCGACAGAGAAGTCACGAAATAGAGATATTGAAATACAATTCATTCAACAGTCAGAAAAATGATAGGATTTTTTCCAAAATGAATTCGGTTTTCAGATCAAATGTTGGAAATGATTCCATATCGCCGCCAAACCGCTATTTTTCTAACTCAGACAATGGCGGCTTGGCGGCGATTTGGACCTGAATAGCAACAGTGATATCGTTATGTATTATTTTTACAAATCAATATCAACAAAGTCTTTATCAATGCCAACAAAATTTCATTCGTTTTGCCACATGTGTTTTGAAAAAAAGAATTCATTTTGAAGAAAAAAGCGCCATTTTTCTGACTTTAGAATCACGACCCCTACGTCATTTATAGCCTTCAAACAATAAATTATTCAGTCGAAAACCCTACAAAAGTGAAACCAGGAGGCAGGTTTAAACTATTATTCTGTCATTTGATATCTAAATATATAAAGTACAAATGCACATTAAGGCGTTCTAGAGATATTCATAATTATACGCATTGTCGCAAGACTTATTTTTATATACAAGACCCTTATAACCAAATGAAGAATACTGACAACAGGAAATATAACATCTTACTTTTATCCCATTCAAAATTTCTGTCATTAGTTTGATTCTGTTATCCTTCTTCTCCATACGCTGCAAGTATGAACTATTTTGTTTCTTAGCCAGGAATATATTCAGTGGCATTACAATGGCTAGCACACCGACGCCAGCGAACACCGCGTAATCTACTGTGTAGAACAGGATGATCATGCAAACAATGAATTCCAAAGGCTCACTCCACGTCCAAAACGAGAAGCAGAAAAACTCTTTGACCTGGTCCACATCGTTGGAAACAAGATTAATGACCTTCCCCACTGGAGAGTCAGCACGAGCTTTGTTTGTTAGTCTTATAGACTGAAAAATAATTTACAAATGATAATTTCAACACACCTGGCAAACTTTCCATTACTTTTGCAACTTGTTCTACCTATTCGACAGGAGTTTCCATTGAAAGCTTCTATAACTTTTGATTTTACTTATTTGCACATTTACTATAGATCATGTTTGTATTGTTTTTTGTTTTAAAAAGCAAAAATACTTGTAAAGAGTCAATTACTTGCCATGCTTGAAATACAATATCATTATTTACTACATAAATTATAGTTGTTCAGTCATTCATATATCGCTCGTTTAAAAACACACAATATTGAAATTCATTCAGTTTCTCTGCCTTACCTTTTTGAAGATTGCGTTCGTTAGGCATGCTTTTATTCTCAGACCGGCGGATACACCTAAATGTTCCACATATGTTCCGGTCATTTCCATCCCAACCAAGGCTGTAACACCAGCCAACAGGTAGACCACGCCTTTCCAAGCAGGTTGGTTTAAATCTCCAGCTAATCCGACTAACAATCTGAGTATTATATTGAATTATATACATGTATAACCAAAGCTTTGCGAATAGAAACGTAAGTGTTTTGCTGTAACAATCAAAGCAGGGTAAAACTACAGAGGTTGAAACGTGTGTACATATCAATTAATCACTGTCAACTATGTTGACTGATGTTTCACGGATACATAGCATGCGTCACGTATATTATAAAAATCAAAACAAATGGGTCAATGGTCAAGTACTGTAAAACACAATTAATGTGCAAAATTACTGTTTCGCTCTTACCCGGTAACAAGGGGTCTTGTAAGTGCAAAAGCTTCCGTTAACACCTGAAGTAGGTTTGCAGCAAGTAAAGTTGGCCAGATTGACTTGGTTAATACCTTCATCAAGTTCACTTTTACCGGCTTCCTAATACTATTAACTGTTCTGAAATTGGAGAGAAAAGTTTAAACAGTACAGCACTATTCATTTTACATAAAATATAGAGTGAACATATAAAGTATTTTAGCATTCACTGCATTGATACCATATATATACATTGACTTAAGAATCCAGTTAAGAAAGACGCTTTGATGAATGGACTTGTACATGTATAGTGTGTTTTTAAATGTTTCACAGCTGTGAGATACTACTTCTAAACAGTTTCATGTAAAGCAATATTTGTTTGATCAAAACCTTACGGATTATCTCGAGCTTTACTTTGTTCTGCTTCCCAGGTTTGTTCAAATTCAGGAAGTATGTTTCGATGCTGTTCACTCGGCATCAAGCGACATATATCTCCATCTTCGATTGGTCGTTTGTATCCGAGATTCATAAATCTGACAAAAAACAAATTTGACGAAGCCATACCAAATTATATCGAGTTAGATGCTTTGCATTAAAAACATGAGAGGTATAATGTGTATTGAATCATTTCACATAACCGCAGTAGATTATCAATTATTGACCTGAATTGGCAATAACATTTTCACATTTTCCGCCAGTAATGAAACTGTTTTGCAGAGTAGATCTAATATATTTTAGCTTTTAAAATTGATAATATTCCTTATTCTAAGAGTATAAAATCGGTTCTTCAAATTATGATGGTGATCTCAATGAAAGTTTATCTATCTTTAAAGAAAGGCCGATTGACCGTACTGTATACTTATGAATAGTTGTTTAATATTTAATTGTTAAAGCTGGATTTCAAATAAAATTGTACTGACGTAACTGAATTGCTCTCATGACGTCAAACATGACGTAAAACAGTGCAATTTTCGTATAGTCTAGAAACCATCAATCGAGAAAGCCTGCTTAGTGTTTGCCCTACATTTTTGTCCAATGAAAATATCTAAATTTTTACATGTTCCCTGTCTATTTGCTATAAACCTCTGACAGGTTATTCTATGTATCACTCTATCTTAATAGAGCGAGACTCTATAGACCTGTTTGCACATGACGTCATAAAATGTAGTAAATAAAGACTAAATGTAGGACAAACACTAAGTCAGTTAGCGCTACCCTCCTTTGGGTTTCTATATTGTATAAATTTCTCTATTTAGCCTCTAACTATTACATAATCTTTGATGAACGCAATTGCAGTGCACTAACTCAGACAACATGTTGATGTTTTAAAATGATAGTTTTGACGGTAACGATTGCCCATATAAGGGAAAAATGACACCGAGCAAACAAATCTTACCCTTCAAACCAGATGAACAGGCACCGGGAAACGAATGAGTATCTAGATAGTTTACAGTCTCTCTGAAAGCATCAAATCGTTTAGCTCGCCTACTGTAAAACTTTAGCAATGAGATTTTGATTCGATACAGGACAAATGTTCGGAAGTATTTCTCTATATCTTTCTTTGTGAATTCTAAGTTAATAATAATAATAATAATAATAATAATAATAATAAAATACTGTTAAATGGATATGTACAACTATAAAATTACATTCCAGTGAAATGCCATATCTTTATTCATGTTTTATTGTTATGATTTTTTTACATCTTGTTGTTAATAGAGTAGTGTTAGTAGAGGACAATAATGTTGTTAGAGTAGCCGCTCATCCATATTAAACATTGAACAGTGTCAAGGTTAAGATACTTTATTACCTCGTTTATTGGTACCGCCTCAGTATCTGCAAAACACACCAGTACCAGTTGTGATGCACATAGAGACAAGCAGACACTTAGGAGACCAACTTCGCTTGTCCCGTGAACTTTGTCCTGAAACAAACAGACAAAAATGAGTCCCTACAGTTTTTAACAAAGCTCGTTAAATCAAATACAACAGCAACTGCTTTATACAAACAAAAACGACTTTTTCAATAATATTAAATCTATCTATGCAGCAGACTTGTCTAAACATTTTGAGATAAAAAAATATTAGTTTACTAAACAGAAAATGATGCAAACAGGTGATAGATCTTGTTTGTGTTTTGAAATATTATTGCATAATCAAGGTGTACGTTTGTTGTTAAAAAACAGTTGACGGTATTACACTATATGTGTTCTACTTACTGGTTTCACCAGAGTTGAGTACAAAAGCAGTGCGCCACAAAGACATGCAAACACCCAGTAAACGGTAAGAATACCGGAAGTCACAAAACCTTTCCTATTCTCCAAATGGATGTATAACACTGTCATAATCTGAAACAAATATAGCTCTTTTGTACGGTCTTACAAATTCACAATCATGTATTTGGTTTTCAATAAACATGGTGTCCTTCTATGTTGTATGCGACAAGTCAACTTAATTAATATTCAGTCCAATTAATTAACACCGAATGGGTTAGACTTTTTTACTAACTACTATAAAACGAAAATGTAATTTTCATGTACTTGCTTCAAGTAACGTAGGCTGAATGTTGCCACTAAAACAACTATCTAGAGTGCATACATACCAGTGCGGCACCTTCAGCTAGATGGCCGATGTACCGGATGTTCCAAGAGCCTCCATCTAAGCCAAGTTTGACTCCCTGTACAGAAAGCTGTGCCACGACAATGCTCTGTAGTGGGGAAAAACACTTTAGGTTCCAATACGTCATTGCGTGTGTGCATGCGTGTGCGCGTGCGCGTGCGTGTGCGTGTGCGTGTGCGTGTGCGTGTGTATATTTACCCGATTCTTGGTATTCTGGCACCGAAAAGTAAGACACACTGAGTTTTCAATGACATACATCTACGTTAAACCACTTCTCTTCTTAAATTGACGGCATGTTGTCCAGATCCTAACATATGTTTGTGATTCTTGCATGTCAGACATTGAAATCCATTACTCTTTGCCATGTATATACCTATGAGAGTTTACTTACCCAAAGTCTTAGTTAATACTTATTTTAGCTTTATTGTGCAACATGTTCTCTAATTCAGCAAACCTTCGAACTCAGAAAAAAAACCTCTGGCCTGCTACACAAACGCCTTAGCCTTGATATGAAGCCAAAAGTTACAAATATTCTTTATGAAAAGTGTTTTATTCCGATGAAATATTTACTGAGTTTGTGACATAATCAGGAACCTGCAGAAACAAATTGGACTGACTAATCAAAGTGCCATAACGTCGATTCTTATTGGTTACGTCTTTTAAATTTGCAACAATTAAATAACGTACATTCAGATGGAAAATCGAACGGTGTTTTAATTATCGCACTTAAACACGTTGTGCGTTAGAATAGGGTTAAGTATTTTTGCGATCGCATATACAGTTTAAAGTCCTAGGACCACAATTGCAAGTAGCTCTAATTTTTCCAAGAAATATATCTTAGAAATATATCGAGTCCACTTCCTGGAAAAACCAGTTCTGGTGTCATATGAGGAGGTACGGTCGTGTCCAAAGCGGGGCTCGAATCCGAACCTCCTGGATGAGCGGCAGACACCTTAACCTCTACACCACCGCTATCCTCTTAAACCACTTGAATATGAAAGACAGGCATATGTCAACATCGTTTTATAGTGAAAAGAACATAGAACGTACGTTCTTATCATTATCATATCAGTAAATTTATTTGACTATATCAGTAAACTCAAAAAGATCCTTGGACTTTAATAAAACCACCTACCATTTTCACCAGACATATCAAACTGCATTCAACACGTAGGGTCTTAAATCCTCGAAGGATGAACACATATAGTGGCGCTGTTACAAATAGCCAAATGCTGGGTAACCACAGTATCACCGTGTTCTGGAAGCATTCGGTAAACTCCGGATATTTACGGTGATTGTCCCAAGTAAGACTGGCATTCTGATTGAAAGAAGAAAAAAACATGCACAATTAAATTGCAAAATTTTATCAAAAACGTTACTGTTCATCACCTAGATTTTGTTTTCACTGTGTATGAATACTGTCACAGTGCTCGTGGTTTCTACACGATCATCTTATGCCGAAATCACAGTAAGGGTCTATTCTAATAGACCGGGTGAGGAACCATAATGTAGCTATATAATGGTAGCCCTACACTGTAGATCGTGATGAGACTGTTAAGATGTACATGCAAATCATGATCTGAAGTTATGGCGTGGTTTGTACAAAATAACACGTGGGTTTGTTTGTGATACTGTTTCTGAGTAGTTGACCTAGCAATGAAAAGAAAATAATCCCTTAACAACTGGCTTAGGTAGGCTTTAAAATTTGTCCGAAAAAAACAAACAAACTGGAACGGTACATGATTGAATATCGTTTGAACTTAATTATCAGCTCAACCACGGGTGGTGAACAAAAAATATCACGTGACCCCAAATGCAAACGCCGGTAGCAAATTTCGAGGAATTTACACCGACTCATGTACGTTTTTCCCCGATTTCTTCGTTATACTTTAGAGTTGGTTAAAGAGATCTAGCGCAAAAAAGAATGCATTAAATTGTCTCTCTGTCTATATATTGACCACCATACATATGTGTAAGATTTCCGAGAACACTTCGAAAAAATATTGTCCAGAGATGCAACATACGTAGCCAACTCATAAAATGTAAGTGATTGAAATAAATATCCATCATGTTTTCACACATATGTCTTTCGATTGTTCATTAATGTTTCTAAAGTGTTATAGGGCCATTGTTTGCAATCTGTATAAAAAGTAGACTTCATGAAGAATTTCATATTTGACAAACGCCAAAATGCAAGTCTTCCAACGCCAATTTTTATGATGCAAACGTACGTCGTCATACTAAATTGACGAACGCACTTAGGCAAATCCAAGTGTCATCTGGCGGTGTGCATTCCACGTACATTTGTCAACAATTACTAGTAAGAAACTGCCAACTTTCTCACATAAAGAGACATGGTCGGAAGCAGGGCTCGAAGCCATGCCCCTCAATCTGTGAAAATCTAAATTTCCGATGATATACTGAGTACATCTAAGAAATAATGAATACCTTACTGTTAATTAAAGTGCATTGAATCACTGTCTTGGCGTTGGAAGACTTGCATTTTATAGTCACCAAAGGGGGTATGAGTTCGAGTCTTTCCTGAACCTTCAATAGTTTTTTCTTTTTAAACTAAGTACATCTAATAGGTCAAAATTTCTCATATTTTTACGCGGTATTTTTTTTTTTTTTGCTATTGTGTTCCTTTTTTATTTTATATATAGCATTTTATTGAATGAAAACAATAATTATGAATATTCAAATGCGCTGTCTGTGTCAGAATAGTTGCTACAGCTGCTGGCAGTGCCTGTTGCTTCTTCGTCGCTAACATCGACAATAAAAGATTTTTACGATGTTTTCATAAAATACAAAAAAAAAACAACTTAGACTGAGATTCGAACTCGACACCCACCGATCTTGACTTCACCTTTCATACCACTACGCCAGTGATCATTTCTGCTGGGTACGTTAAAACTTTAATTATAAAGTCCACCGTGTGGCTTATATCAACATACCGAAGATTATTGTTGTCACGGTTTATGGTTTTATATCGATTCCCCAATATCCAACAATGTTATGGTCACGACAAGGTCCAAAATAGCGAATTCTAGTTTTTATAACAACTGCTAAAATAAGAGAGAGATAAAATACTGATCAAGGGAAAAAAGGCACTAAAGCGCAATTAGTATGTATATAGAATCAAAGGACTGAAAGTGCTGGAGGATCGATTGTCTCTGAACAACACAGTCTGCACACATACATGTGTAAATATCAGGACAACATAGACTGTACACATACATGTGTGAATATCAGGACAACCCTTGCACGAGTAAAGTTATAAACTGGAGACACAACTGTCCACAAATTTTGACCTTTCACCATTTGTGTAATCTTTACTTTTGAGATAGGAACCCATGTGCTTACATTATGTCATTCAGTGATTATGTTCAACTACCCTATGAAGTATTAAGCTGTGAATCGTAACTGAGAAATGGATTTTGACAAAACTGAACTGAAAATTTATGGTTTGAACAACTTTAAATGTCATTCAAAAGTTATGGGATATGCCCATAAGGTTGATTGTATTGTGCGAATTAATTCGGATTTAACGTCGCACCCAACAGCTAAGGTCATATTGCAACTTCCGGCTTTCATGGAGGAGGAAGACCCTGTGTGCCAATTCCCTGTATCATAATTTGGGGGTCATTTAGAAACTCCGAGGGTCATACCCTTTATTGTAAAAAAATAAAAGGCATGACTATGTGTTAAAGAAGTTTTATTCAGTTTACTTCTGTAAAACTGCATGTGATACATCACAAAATGGTGGGTAATCAAAGGGTATCCAGACAACAGGTGTTTCTCTTTGGATGCTTTCCATTTTGTCACTGCATCTCAAAAGTCAAATTTGTCCACAAAGCGAATTTTTCATAAGTGCATTCAACCATAGACATTAAACTTGGATATTATTTAAACCCCTTTCAATAGTGACAGTCTGATCGAAATGACTACAAAATGATCATTAAAATCACTCAGAAAGACGTTTTTGTTTCCCTTATTAAGGTTCGTCGACCATCTCTTGTTGTGCGTCTACGATCTATGATGACGGTATTATAGGAATCAACACACACAAAAACGCAATGGTGCAAAATGCGGGTCGATCCGAAATCAGACGACAACGACGACGCAATAGGGTCAAAGTTAGACATATCCAATACCGGAAGCGTATTTTATCAATAATTTATCTTGCATTTCGAAGCGTTTTGAGAGGTTTTGAAATGTTGTTTTTGTAGTAATTTGATCATACACATTTTAATTGCGTTATAGAAGACGCTCTTTGCTATTTCTGTTGCGTCATTGACAAAATGAGTGCGTCAAAACCGCAGAAAACGCGCTCTCGCGGAAACACTGAATTTAGTGTATCCGGTGTAGCGATACGTATTTCACGGGTCTTACATTTCTCATGTCACACCGGTCTGACGATAAAAACCGCGTAGGAAAATAGTTCTATACAGAACAGATACCTCGTTGATTAAAGTTACGAATTATAAGAAAAACAACAATATAATATTATGCTATTATGTAATGTTTTGATATTATTTAGATCTGTTACTATATAATTTTTAAAACAGAGGACAGTAATATAGAACTACTTTTCGGTCGTATTCGACAAAAATTTGTGTTAAGAGTTCGGCCGTAAGGGTCTGAAATACTCTGTTAACTTTGGATACGATTGAATAAATTCAATCGATCCAAAAAGGTGCGGGTGGTGTTAGAATATAAAAACATACCCCAAAAATCATCATAATACATACCCAGAAAGTTTCCACACATATATTCATCATTTTATCATTTAGAGTTTGATAAAAAAAATAATTTTCCACTCAAACGCTCACTTAGTTACAATAGTTTCGAATTTTATTATTTCCGCATAATTACATTTCATAAAGATTTTCCAATTTCCTATATCACGCAAGATATGAAGTAAAGCAAATGAAAATGTTTTCAGTACTAAATTACAATGAATTTGACTGTCTAAACGTTTTCCTTGGTCCCTGTTTTATATCAAATATAGGCAATCCTTGAAATTATATTGTGTGTTGCTGAACGTTGTGAAATACTCTTATCACCGAGCGCAGTCGTGATTATCACTGAGCCCTCACATTTTTATCAATCAGCGCCCCAGACTAGTAAGATAGAAACCTGACGTGAATTATACTGACCAACTCGTGTTTTGTTTGTACTTATTAAAGTCGCAAGGCATATTCAGCTTACACGATGCTTGCGTACAAGATATTGCTCAGACGGGGTTCTTTGAATGTAACATATGCAAAAAGGGATATATGTTCTTCCCTTAAACACGGCGTATACGATGTACATAAAAAGAACAACGAAAAGATTAACATAAGTGGAAGGTAGATCGATCTATATTTAATTTGTTAGCATAACTTTAAAGGCTCAACTTAAAATTAAACTTAACATGTTGACATTTCTAATAAATCATTTTTTAAAATTGACATTATGCTCCTGTTACTGCACATAGTGTATTTTTGGTGACAGTTTTATAAAAGCAATTTTCGGTTGCTGTGCATTTAAATGTGTAAAACTTATGATAATGCTGCATTAGTATTTGAAGTTGGTGCTTTAGAAATAAAACAATTGGACAAATAAAATAATAGTCCTTCCTTCACAGTGATCTCCCTTGTGTTGTTGTAGTTGTTGGTAGAAAGATTTCGGCAGCGGAAGGGAAGCAACTCAGTTTTTTTTTAAATTGACTCTCCCAGTCAAAATAGGAAAAGTTATATTTGGAAAGTTATAATTTCGTACTGGTAGCAGGAAGAGTTTGGTGTATTGGGTTAAAAGCTATTATTTCCTCATCCCTTTTTACACACACCTATTTCAGCTGGATTTTTTCTTGAAAAAAATGTGCGTAATGTCACTTTAAAGTGGTATAAATGTTGAAAGAAATCTCTTGTAAACATTTATATGCATAATATTGTGAACGAATAATAATTATTTTTCTAGATATTTTTAGCCGATGATTCTCTTCTAGCTTGCACTGTTCGGTACAATGTGACACCCTACACGTCTCGATTTCGTAAAACAATCCTTGAGGAGCTGTATTACGAGCGCGAGTTCGTATATAGTTTCTCCGTACATATAGCTACTCCGTGCATGTAGCTCTTCCGTACATATAGCTCCTCCGTGCATATAGCTCCTCCGTACATATAGCTACTCTGTACATATAGCTCCTCCGTACATATAGCTCCTCCGTGCATATAGCTCCTCCGTACATATAGCTACTCTGTAAATATAGCTCCTCCGTACATATAGCTCTCCTCCGTGCATATAGCTCCTCCGTACATATAGTTTCTTCGTACATATAGCTCCTCCGTGCATATAGCTCCTCCATACATATAGCTCCTCCGTGCATATAGCTCCTCCGTACATATAGTTTCTCCGTACATATAGCTCCTCCGTGCATATAGTTCCTCCGTACATATAGCTCTTCCGTACAAATGGCGCCTCCGTACATATAGCTACCCCGTACATATAGCTCCTCCGTACATATAGATTCTCCGTACATTGGCTACTCCTTACATATAGCTCCTCCGTACATATAGCTCCTCCATACATATGGCTCCTCCGTACATATAGCTCCTCCGTACATAAAGCTACTCCGCACATATAGCTCCTCCTTACATATGGCTCCTCCGTACATATAGCTACTCCGTACATATAGCTACCCCGTACATATAGTTCCTCCGTACACATAGATTCTCCGTACATTGGCTACTCCGTACATATAGCTCCTCCGTACATGTAGTTCTTCGTACATATAGCTACTCCGTGCATATGGCTCCTCCGTACATATAGCTACTCCATACATATAGCTCCTCCGTACATATAGCTACTCTGTACATATAGCTACTCCATACATATAGCTCCTCCGTACATATAGCTACTCTGTACATATAGCTTCTCCGTACATATAGCTTCTCCGTACATATAGCTACTCCGGACCACCATGCACCTTTACTATGTTGACCATAAGTCAAAAATAACTGTACCAATAGGACTATAACTTGTCTGCAAAAAACAGACTTTATCCATATTAAAGTTTTGAATATAACCGATATGTGAAACAGGAAGTTCTTCCTCAGACGGATCGACGGATCGACGGATCGACTTACAGACAAGGACGAAGCAGCTGAAGTGTATGTCAGTCTGTCCTGGTAAACTTATGACATTATTGTCAAAACAAATGGGAGTGTTCTTATCGGTACTTTTGACCCGTCATTCACTCTACCGATTCTTTAAATAGATTTCAAGCGGTTGTGCAATGCCCATAAAATTATATAAAAAGGTGAAATTAAATTATTGTTATGATAGTTTTCTCTTGAGGTTCAATACCCAATTTCAGATAGTATTAGCTCATAATTCTTTCTTTGAAATACCAGAACCAGTCTCCTACTTTTTGTTGGAAACAGAACGAGGGCTAGTCAGTAGAGGGTTACATGTTTTGATATTGTAATTCTTATCATACAGTTTTTCGGCGCTGCCGTACTAAGCTTGCTTTTGACCGGAAGTAAGTAATTTTCTGACAGCCAATGAAATGACAAGTAGAATGTAAACACTTTACGGATTTATACAAATACACCTTTTAATTGGATAATACCGAATGAGAAACGTAAAAAAATACTCTTGCGCTTTCAAACTTACATGAATGGTTTTATACTTTATACGTCATATCTACCAACAAAATATGTTGTTCCTCTTAACTGATGTCGATTATGAACGCATTCAGTGAATAACTGTAATAGTTCGAATCACATAATTTGATAAGAAAATACAATGATTAAGTTTGTTTTCCTAATAAACATGTCACGTTACCGGCTTAATCACAATTAGGGAGAAAATGTATAAACGTATATTGATGTGATATAATGGAAACATATTTTACTTTCGAGGGATATACCGGTTTGTCGTTTAGCTGTGCCGTGTACACTGAGCAATGCTCACTGTAAGTAGGTATCACTGAACGGTACTCGCCATTAGTATAATTATCACTGAACAGTACTCACTGTGAGAAGCTCTCACTGAACAATGCTCACCGTGAATAGTAATCACCGAACAGTACTCACTGCATATAGTACTGACCGTGAGTTGTGCTCACTGAACAATGCTCACTGTGAGTAGTGCTAACTGAACAGTACTCGCTATAAATAGAACTCACTGAACAATGCTCACTGTGAGAAGTGCTCACTGAACTGTTCTCACTGTATAGAGTACTCACTGTGAAAAGTGCTCACTGAACAATGCTCGCTGTGAAAAGTGTCCACTAAACAATGCTCACTGAACAGTTCTCACTGAACAGTACTTACTGTGAGTAGTACTCACTCAAAGAAGAAAGCTTCTTGAGACCCAAGATGGCTGTGGTTTTCCCTTCGAGTCTCATAGTCAGCCTAATATAACGTTGTCAGTTTTTCAGGTTTCCCGAAGTGACGCTTGTATGCGGTTACCACATCGAATGTCTGTTTCTTCGTACGTCTGTGAGCATAACTCGAAAGCAATGTCAGGTATTGAGTTCAAGGTCTTCTGACGACGGAAAGGACACGGGGGAACTGGCTTTAGGCCGTTTGATGCTGGCAGGAGCCCGAGTGGTCGAAACTGACAATTTATAATATCAGACTTCTGTATGTCCCACCGTCCGATATTTAACCGAAACTACGTCTCATATGAAAATATGGCTCCAGAAAATTCAATCCCGTATCCAGTCAGTTATAATATAAAATCTACTTTATCATAAAATACATGTTTATAATCATTGAAAAGAGCCATGAAGGCTAAAATACTATATATGTCATCGACTGTACTTAAATGCTGAAAAGTAAACTTGGTATTTATACTATTTTTACGCTAGTTTCAACGTATTGTGATAAGGCATATATATTTTATACCCATTTTGGGTCGAATAGCCCAACTTTGGGTCGTGAGCGGACGCGAGAATAGCCTATCTTTGGGTCGTGAGCGGATACGACAGCTGCCCAGAATTGGTGTTATGTCGAATACTTTGACAAATAGAATAGCCTTACTTTGGGTCGTGAGCGGATACGACAGCTGCCCAGAATTGGTGTTATGTCGAATACTATCACAAACATTATGCGGGCTATTTTCGTGCACGACACAGTACCAGAATAAGGCGATTGTTGAATGCATGTTTTACAGTGTCCAACGTATTATTATTCAACTTTACAATATTACACTCTGTATTAGATCAATTGCTTTAGAGCAAATACAAAGCATAACTGAGCCAATATGAGAAAAGCAGGGCCAATACGAGAAAAGCAGGGCCAATATAGAATTCAAGCATTCTGATTGGTTTAACCCATTTCATTCTGGAAGGTAATCAGATAAGATAGTTTCAATATCTGAAGCACTTATCAGCTGTGACTAGGACTTCGAAAAAAAAATATACATGGCAATGAAAAATTGTACCTAATGATAATAATTTTACTTACAACATAACAAAAGTGTACATTTTATTAAAGCATATAAAATTATCTACGCATTGGTGTAATTTTCATTCAAGAACTTTTAAAATAAGTGACAAATTTTATGTAATAAAGACAGGTTATAAATCTTGGGAATTTATTTTCTTATAATTTTCTTTGGAAAAATGAACATTCTTGTCCATTTTTCAGGTAGAAAGAGTAATCTTATCATAATAATGTAAATGTATGATCAGTTGCAATTTTAATGCTTAATTCAGTGGTGAAAAAAAATTAAAATCCATTCACTTTTAACATAATTATCATATAAATATATATAATGAGTGTGATTTCAAAATTTCACAAATATCACTAAATTTGGATTATTCCAGATCCCCTTGGGGCTAAAATTACAATTATTATGCGCCAATATTGAACTGGCACTCATGAATATTTTGTATGTGGTCGGTATGTGGTCGGTAATCTTCGGATATAAATATAACAAGCGATTATTTCGTAGTACCAGATATCGCATTCCGCAATGGTGTAGTGGATATGGCATTTGACTACCAATCCAGCGTATGCAGGTTCCAGTCTTGCTTGAATTTTTGTATTACATCAGGAACAGTATATATAGTATTCCTGATTACATGTAACTTTTTTAATCATTTCGTTGCATTAAACGTATTCAGTATTGTCTTTGTTCAGCACGGGGTTTCAAGATTTTTTAATGACTATTTGAGCATTCTTTCTCCGTCGTCCTGCATACATTAATAATAATTTTGTATTTAGAACTCAAAATGCCGACGATCAAATCATCTTGAAAAACAGATGAGATCTAAAGATAAAATAGCCTCGGCTAATATATCGAAGAACTTCGAAGAAAATGCCATGAATATCAATAGTAAGTATAAGTACATAAAAAATAAAACACTCAATAGTAAGTATAAGTACATAAAAATAAAACACAGAAAACAAAGCAAAGTTTACCAACAATCACAGAATATATCAAAGCAAAATGGTGCATAAGACAGTGTCACAAACTAAATAGAAATAGCCATTCTCTTAAAAAAAATTTATATGTGCAGGATTCGAACCTATGAAACCTTGTATACAAGTAAGGCCTCGTACCAATACGCCACTGTCTCTGCGGTGTGAACTTCAGTCGGTGAAATGTATTTGTTCGATATGATTATCAACTGAAACAACGAAAACACACCCGAACATAACCGAAGATATTTGCGAAGATTAATGAGTGCCAGGTAAATATTGTCGCACAATAACAAGTGCAAAGTAACCACTTGTGGTCAGAGACAATAAACAATAACATAACTGACATAATGACCTAAGTGACATTAAAATTCATCCTAGATACATTGTATTTACAACTGTCAGATCATTGCCTTCTGTCCCCTACAAGGGGGTCATAAAATGGTTCAAATTTTATGCCCTAAAGCTATAAATCATCATCATTTCTACACAGTGAGATTGCTTACATTTAGCAGATTAAATTGAATTGCAACATCATATGTTTTGGTTATATGATGAGTTAAGGAGAATAAAATAAGTTTTACTGAGATATATTTTCATGAGTGCAATTATTTGTACTTCCATGTCAGTTTTTACATTGTTATAATTAACTCAATAATTAAAATACAGTTTCAAAAGTTTAACCATAAGATGGGGAATTTAATTCTGATAAATATAACTTTAAATACCGGATTTTCAGTATAAAATGCATATTTTAACAAAAACAATACGTGCAGTACATAAATTGACCGACATACACCAAAAGGTGTATCCAGAATGAAAAGGGTAACTACACCAAAAGGTGTATCCAGAATGAAATGGGTTAAAAGAGAGGGCCAATACGGAAAAGTCACTTCCGTTAGATTTTTAAACGACGCCATTTTGTTTTAGACTCATGCAGATATCGAAAAATGACTGTAAATTTTTTATTTTTGAAATAAACATAGAGTTATGGGCATTCATTTTCTTAGTTAGATCATTTTCTATCCACCCATAACAGTTTTGAAGTAAAATTCGAGAAAAAGTTGATTTTCATTTTTTCATCCCCCTCCTGTATATTTATTTCTTCTTAATTGTGTGAAAATGCGATTCAAACGGTGAGAAATTAAATCTACCATGTCCATTGAGTTGTGGATAAGGAAATCTCACCCTCGGGTTGAGATACGTCCAAAAAAACTCGGCAGAGCCTCATTTTTGTGACGTATCTCAACCCGAGGGTGGGATTTCCTTATCCACAACTCATGAACATGTTAGATTCTCTTTATATTCTTGTTTATTTAGCCAATATTGTAAAGTTGAATAATAAAACTATCATTATTCAAGTGATTTCATATTGGCCTTGTTATTTGTCCTCGGGCAGTCGTATTGGCCCTCGGCCTTGGGCCAATACGACCACCCTCGGACAAATAACAAGGCCAATATGAATCACTTGAATAAATACTATATTTGTAAAAGAGAATGATTTCAAATTACTACATGTGCACCGAAAAATAGTTCTACATTTCAAAGGACTAAAAAAATAAAAACGACATGAATATAGCTTTACAATTACGTTCATTCTAGCATAAAATGTGCTGTTTTTGCCTATTTTGCCGGTGTTTTAACAGGAGATAAAACGTGTGTTAACGGGGAGATTCACGTGCCGTTATAACCCGTTTTCATTTATGCGCAGTACAGGGCCATTGTAAACAATGGACCTGTCTCCCAAGTCTTACATCATGTACGGCGTCAACAGTGCCGGGCTTAAAAACCGCTGGTGACGTCATAAATATGACGTAAACAACACGGACGTTGTCCCGCGCATTAATGAACGTCGTACTAATAAGAGCGTTTCATTTTTATTTTTATGATTTTTGTTATGCTATTTATGCTAGAATAGCGCTAACGAACGTTTTTTCGTGTTGTAACACCTGCAGAAACCCTCGGGATATGTTGGTGCCCTCGCCCTAACGGGCTCAGGCACCAACCATCCCTCGGGATTCTGCAGATGTTATAACACGAAAAAACGTGCGTTAACCCTACATTAGAATATTTATAAATGTTTTATTGTTATGAGCGTCAATTTGGTAGGTAGTAGGTAGTTGGTAGTTGGATATTCGAATAACCAACTACCTTCTAGTTGGTAGTTGGTTATTCGTTATTCCAAACTATATAACAGCTGGTAGTTGGTAACTCAATACACTATCACCAGAATGAAATGTTCAAACACACTATACCCCTTCCTTAACACAGAATAAAGCAGGGGACCTAGTTGGTTATTAGTGTGAATCTCCAACTACCAACCAGAAGGTAGTTGGTAATTCGAACTTTGCATGTATTCCTCTCAAAAAAGAAAGTATTTTCCCGGAAGAAATGTAACTGATATATAACAAGATAGATGTGTTCTACAACATGGCAACATCCTCTTCTCCCTATGTGCACTAGGGGACTCAGTTGGTTATTCACGTGAATCCCCAACTACCAACCAGAAGGTAGCTGGTAATTCGAACTTTACATGTATTCCTCTAAAAAAGGAAAGTATTTTTCCGGAAATAATGTAACGGATATATAACAAGATACATGTGTTCTACAACATGGTAACACGCCCTTCTCCCTACGTCCACCAGGGGACTCAGTTGGTTATTCGCGTGAATCCCCAACTATCAACCAGAAGGTAGTTGGCAATTCGAATTTTGCATGTTTTCCCGTCAAAATAGAAAGCATTTTTCCGGAATAAATGTAACTGATATATAACAAGATAGATGTGTTCTACAACATGGTAACACCCCCTTCTCCCTACATCCACCAGGGGACTCAGTTGGTTATTCGCGTGAATCCCCAACTACCAACCAGAAGGTAGTTGGTAATTCGAACTTTGCATGTATTCCTCTCAAAAAAGAAAGTATTTTTCCGGAATAAATGTAACTGATATATAACAATATAGATGTGTTCTACATATGGTAACACCCCCTTCTCCCTACGTCCACCAGGGGACTCAGTTGGTTATTCGCGTGAATCCCCAACTACCAACCAGAAGGTAGTTGGTAATTCGAAATTTGCATGTATTCCTCTTAAAAAAGAAAGTATTTTCCCGGAATAAATGTAACTGATATATAACAAGATAGATGTGTTCTACAACATGGCAACATCCTCTTCTCCCTATGTGCACTAGGGGACTCAGTTGGTTATTCACGTGAATCCCCAACTACCAACCAGAAGGTAGTTGGTAATTCGAACTTTACATGTATTCCTCTAAAAAAGGAAAGTATTTTTCCGGAAGAAATGTAACGGATATATAACAAGATACATGTGTTCTACAACATGGTAACACGCCCTTCTCCCTACGTCCACCAGGGGACTCAGTTGGTTATTCGCGTGAATCCCCAACTACCAACCAGAAGGTAGTTGGTAATTCGAACTTTGCATGTTTTCCCGTCAACATAGAAAGCATTTTTCCGGAATAAATGTTACTGATATATAACAAGATAGATGTGTTCTTCAACATGGTAACACCCCCTTCTCCCTACGTCCACCAGGGGACTCAGTTGGTTATTCGCGTGAATCCCCAACTACCAACCAGAAGGTAGTTGGTAATTCGAACTTTGCATGTTTTCCCGTCAACATAGAAAGCATTTTTCCGGAATAAATGTTACTGATATATAACAAGATAGATGCGTTCTTCAACATGGTAACACCCCCTTCTCCCTACGTCCACCAGGGGACTCAGTTGGTTATTCGCGTGAATCCCCAACTATCAACCAGAAGGTAGTTGGTAAAGCGAACTTTGCATGTTTTCCCGTCAAAATAGAAAGCATTTTTCCGGAAGAAATCTAACTGATATATAACAAGATAGATGTGTTCTACAACATGGTAACACCCCCTTCTCCCTACGTCCACCAGGGGACTCAGTTGGTTATTCGCGTGAATCCCCAACTACCAACCAGAAGGTAGTTGGCAATTCGAACTTTGCATGTTTTCCCGTAAAAATAGAAAGCATTTTTCCAGAATAAATGTAACTGATAAATAACAAGATAGATGTGTGCTACAACATGGTAACACCCCCTTCTCCCTACATCCACCAGGGGACTCAGTTGGTTATTCGCGTGAATCCCCAACTACCAACCAGAAGGTAGTTGGTAATTCGAACTTTGCATGTATTCCTCTCAAAAAAGAAAGTATTTTTCCGGAAGAAATGTAACTGATATATAACAATATAGATGTGTTCTACATATGGTAACACCCCCTTCTCCCTACATCCACCAGGGGACTCAGTTGGTTATTCGCGTGAATCCCCAACTACCAACCAGAAGGTAGTTGGTGATTCGAAATTTGCATGTATTCCTCTTAAAAAAGAAAGTATTTTTCCGGAATAAATGTAACTGATATATAACAAGATAGATGTGTTCTACAACATGGCAACATCCTCTTCTCCCTATGTGCACTAGGGGACTCAGTTGGTTATTCACGTGAATCCCCAACTACCAACCAGAAGGTAGTTGGTAATTCGAACTTTACATGTATTTCTCTAAAAAAGGAAAGTATTTTTCCGGAAGAAATGTAACGGATATATAACAAGATACATGTGTTCTACAACATGGTAACACGCCCTTCTCCCTACGTCCACCAGGGGACTCAGTTGGTTATTCGCGTGAATCCCCAACTACCAACCAGAAGGTAGTTGGTAATTCGAACTTTGCATGTTTTCCCGTCAACATAGAAAGCATTTTTCCGGAATAAATGTTACTGATATATAACAAGGTAGATGTGTTCTTCAACATGGTAACACCCCCTTCTCCCTACGTCCACCAGGGGACTCAGTTGGTTATTCGCGTGAATCCCCAACTACCAACCAGAAGGTAGTTGGTAATGCGAACTTTGCATGTTTTCCCGTCAAAATAGAAAGCATTTTTCCGGAAGAAATCTAACGGATATATAACAAGATACATGTGTTCTACAACATGGTAACACCCTCTTCTCCCTACGTCCACCAGGGGACTCAGTTGGTTATTCGCGTGAATCCCCAACTACCAACCAGAAGGTAGTTGGTAATTCGAACTTTGCATGTTTTCCCGTCAAAATAGAAAGCATTTTTCCGCAATAAATGTAACTGATATATAACAAGATAGATGTGTTCTACAACATGATAACACCCCCTTCTCCCTACATCCACCAGGGGACTCAGTTGGTTATTCGCGTGAATCCCCAACTACCAACCAGAAGGTAGTTGGTGATTCGAAATTTGCATGTTTTCCCGTCGAAATAAAAAGTATTTTTTTCGGAATAAAAGTTACGGATATCTAACAATATAGATGTGTTCTACAACATGGCAACACCCCCTTCTCCCTAGGGGACTCAGTTGGTTATTCGCGTGAATCCCCAACTACCAACCAGAAGGTAGTTGGTAATTCGAACTTTGCATGTATTCCTCTCAAAAAAGAAAGTATTTTTCCGGAAGAAATGTAACTGATATATAACAACATAGATGTGTTCTACAACATGGTAACACGTCCTTCTCCCTACATCCAGCAGGGGACTGAGTTGGTTATTCGCGTGAATCCCCAACTACCAACCAGAAGGTAGTTGGTAATTCGAACTTTGCATGTTTTCCCGTCAAAATAGAAAGTATTTTTCCGGAATAAATGTAACTGATATATAACAAGATAGATGTGTTCTACAACATGGTAGCACCCCTTTCTCCCTACATCCACCAGGGGACTCAGTTGGTTATTCGCGTGAATCCCCAACTACCAACCAGAAGGTAGTTGGTTATTCGGATTTTGAATGTTTTTTTTTACTGAAAACAGAGTTTTTTTCAGTCATTACTATAGCGGATATATTACCAGATAAATGTTTTACTGTCATTTGCATCATCTTTAAAGAGCATGCACCACGAGCAATAATCATAATTTAAATACGCAGTACGTTATCAAGTATAAATTTCACCTATATAGCGCCGAGCTTTTTAGAATTTGAGCACAAAGTGCTGCGAATTTTAAAGAAGTCTGTCTGACTAAGATCTAGGATTGTCCAGTGCTAGTCCGTATACATTTGGTACTTCCCATGTACTAACCTTTTCCTTTGGATGAATATAAAGGTACCAACACGAAAAGGAAATGAAAATGCTTCAATGTTCACTACCATTATTTCATATCTTGTTAAAATCAAATGTTCTATATGTTTCAACTACGTTACTATCACTAACAACTGGATGTACATTTAATTCCAAGCTATATTTGTACTTTTACGTCAGAAAAAATGACGTGCGTTAATATTTGTTTGGAAATCAAACATTACATTTACTGGAGTACAATAAAAGGACAGCTGTTATTTAGACAAGAACCATCTATCACGGTGTTGACAGTATGTGTTGATTATGAGAAATTTGGTAGTAACACAGGCCATTTTTAAGTTGATGTAGCATGAATTTAACCGACGACATCGTGGAAAAGAACAAAAGTCAAAAATATTTTGTTCCGCTAGTTCCAATTCAATACAACAATCACAACAACAACAACAACAACAACAACCATTTTACAATAAACCCAGTCTTGGCTTGCCAACCCTGTTTCTCTCATGTAGCTGTACTGCATATTATCAAACGCACTCGTAAATACTTTACAGACGTAAAGCATGTCTGCTTTAATCCCTGTACAAAAAAAATACGAATATCAGTGTGTTGTATTTATTTGATACATATATAATCACTATTTCGAAAATGAATGATATATCTCAGCAGTAATCCGTTGTTATTAAATGATTAACAAGTATCTTATTACATGCAAAGTTCGAATAACCTACTACCTTCTGGTAGGTAGTTGGGGATTCACGCGAATAACCAACTGAGTCCCCTGGTGGAAGTAGGAGAAAGGAGGTGTTACCATGATGTTGAATACATTTATCTGGTTATAGATCAGTTACAGTTATTATTGAAAAAAAGCTATCTGTTTTCCTTGAAATACATTCAAAATCCGAATTACCAACTACCTTCTGGTAGGTAGTTGGGGATTCACGCGAATAACCAACTGAGTCATCTGGTGGATGTAGGGAGAAGGGAGTGTTACCATGTTGTAGAATACATTAATCTTGTTATAAATTAGTTACATTTATTTCAGATAAATACTTTCTGTTTTGACGGGAAAACATACAAAGTTCGAATTACCAACTACCTTCTGGTTGGTAGTTGGGGATTCACGTGAATAACCAACTGAGTCCCCTGGTTGATGTAGGGAGAAGGGCGTGTTACCATGTTGTAGAATACATCTATCTTGTTATATATTCGATAATTTTTTTCCGGATAAATACTTTCTGTTTTGACGGGAAAACATGCAAAGTTCGAATTACCAACTACCTTCTGGTTGGTAGTTGGGGATTCACGTGAATAACCAACTGAGGCCTCTGATGGACGTAGAGAAAAGGGAATGTTACCATGTTGTAGAACACATCTATCTTGTTATATATTCGATAATTTTTTTCCGGATAAATACTTTCTGTTTTGACGGGAAAACATGCAAAGTTCGAATTACCAACTACCTTCTGGTTGGTAGTTGGGGATTCACGCGAATAACCAACTGAGGCCTCTGGTGGACGTAGAGAAAATGGAATGTTACCATCTTGTAGAACACATCTATTTTGTTATATATTCGTTAATTTTTTTCCGGATAAATACTTTCTGTTTTGACCGGAAAACATGCAAAGTTCGAAGTACCAACTACCTTCTGGTTGGTAGTTGGGGATTCACGCGAATAACCAACTGAGGCCTCTGGTGGACGTTGAGAAAAGGGATTGTTACCATGTTGTAGAACACATCTATCTTGTTATATATTCGTTAATATTTTTCCGGATAAATACTTTCTATTTTGACGGGAAAACATGCAAAGTTCGAATTACCAACTACCTTCTGGTTGGTAGTTGGGGATTCACACGAATGACCAACTGAGTCCCCTGGTATTTGTAGGGAGAAAGGGGGTGTTATCATGTTGTAGAACACATCTATCTTGTTATATATCAGTTACATTTATTCCGGAAAAATGCTTTCTATATTGACGGGAATACATGCAAAGTTCGAATTACCAACTACCTTCTGGTTGGTAGTTGGGGATTCACACGAATAACCAACTGAGTCCCCTGGTGGATGTAGGGAGAAGGTGGTGTTGCCATGTTGTAGAACACATCTATCTTGTTATATATCAGTAAAATTTATTCCGAAAAATACTTTCTATTATGACAGGAAAACATGCAAAGCTCGAATTACCAACTACCTTCTGGTTGGTAGTTGGGGATTCACGCGAATAACCAACTGAGGCCCCTGGTGGACGTAGGGAGAAGGGGGTGTTACCATGTTGTAGAACACATCTATCTTGTTATATATCCGTAACATTTATGCCGGAAAAATCTTTCTTTTTTGAGAGCAATATATGCAAAGTTCGAATTACCAACTACCTTCTGGTTGGTAGTTGGGGATTCACGCGAATAACCAACTGAGTCCCCAAGTGCACACAGGGAGAAGGGGGTGTTGCCATGTTGTAGAATACATGTATCTTGTTATATATCAGTAACATTTATTCCGGAAAAATACTTTCTTTTTTTAGAGGAATACATGCAAAGTTCGAATTACCAACTACCTTCTGGTTGGTAGTTGGGGATTCACGCGAATAACCAACTGAGTCCCCTGGTGGACGTAGAGGGAAGGGGGTGTTATTATGTTGTAGAACACATCTATCTTGTTATATATCCGTTACATTTATTCCGGAAAAATACTTTCTATTTTAACGGGAAAACATGCAAAGTTCGAATTACCAACTACCTTCTGGTTGGTAGTTGGGGATTCACGCGAATAACCAACTGAGTCCCCTGGTGGACATAGGGAGAAGGGGGTGTTACCATGTTGAAGAGCACATCTATCTTGTTATATTTCCGTTACATTTCTTCCGGAAAAATACTTTCTTTTTTAAGAGGAAAACATGCAAAGTTCGAATTACCAACTACCTTCTGGTTGGTAGTTGGGGATTCACGCGAATAACCAACTGAGTCCCCTAGTGCACACAGGGAGAAGGGGGTGTTGCCATGTTGTAGAACACATCTATCTTGTTATATGTCAGCTAGATTTCTTCCGGAAAAATACTTTCTATTTTGAGAGGAACACATGCAAAGTTCGAATTACCAACTACCTTCTGGTTGGTAGTTGGGGATTCACGCGAATAACCAACTGAGTCCCCTGGTGGACGTAGGGAGAAGGGGGTGTTACCATGTTGTAGAACACATCTATCTTGTTATATATCCGTAACATTTATTCCGGAAAAATACTTTCTATTTTGACGGGAAAACATGCGAAGTTCGAATTACCAACTACCTTCTGGTTGGTAGTTGGGGATTCACGCGAATAACCAACTGAGTCCCCTGGTGGACGTAGAGAGAAAGGGGTGTGACCATGTTGTAGAACACATCTATCTTGTTATATATCAGTTAGATTTCTTCCGGAAAAATACTTTCTTTTTTGACGGGAATACATGCAAAGCTCGAATTACCAACTACATGTACCTTCTGGTTGGTAGTTGGGGATTCACGTGAATAACCAACTAAGTCCCCTAGTGCACACAGGGAGAAGGGGGTGTTGCCATGTTGTAGAACACATGTATATTGTTATATATCCGTTACATTTCTTCCGGAAAAATACTTTCTATTTTGACGGAAAAACATGCAAAGTTCGAATTACCAACTACCTTTTGGTTGGTAGTTGGGGATTTACGCGAATAACCAACTGAGTCCCCTGGTGGACGTAGGGAGAAGGGGGTGTTACCATGTTGTAGAACACATCTATCTTGTTATACATCAGTTAGATTTCTTCCGGAAAAATACTTTCTTTTTTGAGAGGAATACATGCAAAGTTCGAATTACCAACTACCTTCTGGTTGGTAGTTGAAGATTAACGCGAATAACCAACTGAGTCCCCTGCTTTATTCTGTGTTAAGGAAGGGGTATTGTGTGTTTGAACATTTCATTCTGGTGATAGTGTATTGAGTTACCAACTACCAGCTGTTATATAGTTTGGAATTACTAATAACCAACTACCAACTAGTAGGTAGTTGGTTATTCGAATATCCAACTACCAACTACCTACTACCTACCAAATTGACGCTCATTTTATTGTTTTATGTTATGAGATAACTTTGCAAACAAAGTTTTTGCAAAGACACACGCAAGAATTTCCAAGTAAACACAGACATTGTAAAAATTGGCTCAACAACAACAACACTGGGATATTCTAATTGTAAACAAACGAGGAATTTGAGAGTTGCTGAGTGAACAGTCAGAGGTTTAAAGACAGTTTTCAACTTTCGACAGGTAGCTGATAGGTTTCAGGCCATTTCAATCACGCATTAAGGACTTACTGTGAAAATTGGATATGAAAATCAACTTTTTCTCAAATTTTGCTTCAAAATTGCTTTAGATGGATAGCAAATGACCTAACTAAGAAAATGAATACCGACAACAATATGTTTATTTCAAAAATAAAAATTCTACAGGCAGTTTTCTGTTTTATGATGCCCTGCTGTTTGTTTTTAAACATTCAATTTATTTATTTTTTGCTGTATTTTTATGCAATAAATACATCATTAATCATAATTTGTAAACGAAAATACAAAAATGATAGGATAAATGAAATGTTTTGATTACTCTTTCTCTGTGTTTGCACTTGAGGAGTCCTGATTGTTGTTTGACAATAAACTTAAACTGTTGAACTGGATGTAGTCCGGAATGTGGGCGTGGTTACAAAGACATATCATGTCACTGACGTGATAACATTTCTAAATATCGGACGGGTGTTATCGGTCAGATTTAATGCTAGTTGCATGATAAATGTTGTGCACGAGTGTGGAACCGTGACGGTCGAATGTGGCACAGTGACGGTAGAATGTGAGACCGTGACGATCGAATGTGGAAATTCTTGCGTGTGTCTTTGCAAAAACTTTGTTTGCAAAGTTATCTCATAACATAAAACAATAAAACATTTATAAATATTCTAATGAACGTAATTGTAAAGCTATATTCATGTCGTTTTTATCTTTTTAGTCCTTTGAAATGTAGAACTATTTTTCGGTGCACATGTAGTAATTTGAAATCATTCTCTTTTACAATTATAGTATTTATTCTGTTTCAGGCACCTAATAATGTAAACAATTTATATGAAGATTTTGCATGATAAATAGAATATTAGTCAACTGTCTTTTGACAACAGTTGATATCAGGTTCGGCAGATACGGTCGGAAAATGCTCGGCAGAACCTGGCCTTTTCCAACCGCATCTACCTCACCTGATACCACATGTTATCAAAAGACAGTAGCCTAATATTCTCTATATAACGCCATAAGGTAACAAAGTGAGAAAATAGGAAATTAGCGGAGAGGTAGATTTCTGTACATTTCATTTTTTTCTTTCTGACAGAAACCCCCTTTTCAGTTCCTTGAATTTTCTTTGTAAAGATTCCGAGATAAAGTCAAGAATAAGTGCCTTTCTTTCACAGGACAAAACTGTACCTAAACATTGAAATTACACGTAGTTCTATTTAGCACGTTATCTACTTATCTACCATTTTTAAATACGACAGAGATATGCATAGACAACGCGAAATATTTCCGTTACGTTATCTACTTATCCGCCATATCTAAAAATAAGAAGGTAACGTGAAATATTTTCATGATATCCACTTATTAAGTGATTTTCGCGAAATATTTTGCGTTTATCACATAGCAAATTGATATCACGAAAATATTTCGCGTTATCTGCTTATCCGCCATATTCAATTAAGAAAATATTTCGCGTTATCTACTAGCCTGCCATATGTAAAAATGGCGGATAAGTAGATAACGTGAAAATATAACGTAAAATAATTTCGCGTTAATCACTTTGTCTTTATAATTGGATATCACGAAAATGTTTCGCGTTATCAACTTCTTAAATATAACGGATAAGTAGATAACGCGAAATATTTTCGTGATATCCACTTATTATTTGATTAACGAAAACTATCATCTGGAGTCCATACACAGTTACAAATATTGACAAAGTAGAAAAAGTGCAGAGAACAGCTGCTAGGTGGTGCTGTTGTAGGTGGAGAAACAGAAGTCATGTTGGGAATATGTTAGAGGAACTTTCCTGGCCAACCTAAGCCCAACGTTAGGAGCATTCAAGCCTCATGTTTTACTATAAAATTCATAATGAGCTAGTTTAGATTGATAAGCCTAATTACCTCCACTTGCTTCAGCATGTCAGGTCCACCCGGTCCACCCGGCCTTTGGCCAACAATACCAATATGCTAGACCATTGGCGTACTCGGATACATACATATTCTCCCTTTTTTCAAAGAATCATACCATTGGAATTGCCTACCTTTTGATGTTGTCTCTTCATAAACAGTATCTGGGTTTAAATCTAAAATTTTATTAGACACAGTCTGTTCTCGTGTAGCAGACACCTACTTCCTGTGACTAGTTGTAAGTGGCAAAGTCTATCTTTTGTATGGAATGCGGGTTGGGACATGCCACTTGCTAATTGCTACTTGCTAATTGCCACTTGCTTATTGCTGATTGCAGGTTTGGACATGCCACTTGTTATTTGCGACTTACGTATTGCCTATTGCTAGTTGCTAATTGTCACTTGCCACTTGCTTATTGTCACTTGCCACTTGCTAATTGCTAGTTGATACATGCCACTTGCTTATACTTAATTGCTACTTGGGATATGCCACTTGCTTATTGCTAGTTGGGACATGCCACTTGCTAATTGCCACTTGCCATTTGCCAATTGGGACATTTGCTAATTGCCACCTGCCATTTTCTTATTGCTACTTGGGACATGCCACTTGCTAATTGCTACTTGGGTCATGCCACATGATAATTGCCAATTGGCATTTGCTAATTGCCACTTGCTTATTGCTACATGCTTATTGCCATTTGCTACTTGCCATTTTCTCATTGCCAATTATCATTTCTAATTGCCACTTGCTAATTGCTTTTTGCTAATTGCTTTTTGCTAATTTCCACTTGCTATTTGCTTTCTGCCACTTGTTACTACTTACAACTTACCTTTGGAGTCGTTCAAACGCTTTTGATTGCGAGAGAAAATACACCACAAATATCATATATATCACATATTTAGAACAAACACGAATTTATATAAAAGTATGAATTTGATCTAGAAAAATATATATTTTAAATATAAAATGATCAGATGATGGTTCATGCTCGGTGGTTGCTCATCTAATTTGTTCAGACTTCAGCTGCAAGATTATTTATATTAAATATATTTTCAGTATGAAATATTATTAATAATTTATAATAAACTTGTAACATATATAATTTATACATACACCATAATAGATGTGTTGTTTACTTTTAATAGTAACTCATGTTCAATATTCATGAACATGAATCAGATCATGCCTTTTGAAATTGTATAAATTAAAAGCTTGAATGTGATTGAATATAATATATTTTTGGTATGCATGTTCCATTTTAACATCAAAAACTTAATATTGTACTTCAATAAAATTCACAATACGCAAGTGGCAGTTATAACAAGTGACATGTCCCAACTAGCAATAAGCAAGTGGCAAGTAAGTATTTAGCAAGTGGCATGTCCCAACTAGCAAATAGCAATTGACATTTAGCAAGTGACAATTAGCAAGTGGCAACTTGCAATTAGCAAAACCGCAATAAGCAAGTGGCAATTATCAAGTCCTAACCTGCAATTAGCAATAAGCAAGTGGCAGTTAGCATATGACAAGTAGCATGTAGCAATTAGCAAGTGGCAATTGGCAATAAGCAACTGGCAATTGACAAAACCACTATAAGCCAGTGGCAATTAGCAAGACGCATGTTTCAACAAGCATTTAGCAATAAGCAAGTAGCAAGTGGCAAGTGACAATTGGCAAAACCGCGATAAGCAAGTGGCAATTAGCAAGTAGCATGTTTCAACCAGCATTGATCAATAAGCAAGTGGCAAGTAGCTATAGCAATAAACAAGTAGCAAGAAGCAAGTGGCAATTAGCAATTACTAAGTGGCATGTTTCCACCAGCATTTATCAATAAGTAAGTGGCAATTAGCAAGTAGCAATTAGCAAGTTTGGCATGTCCCAACCCGCATTCCATACTTTTGTCTTTTTCTTGTATCATACACCCGCTGAAATTATTTATATAGGATGTATCGTTTCTTGTTATATGTACTTGATCAAAGCAATTTGCCACCTATTTACCTTTAGATAGATAGATGGGTGGATGGATGGATGGATGGATGGATGGATGGATGGATGGATGGATGGATGGATGGATAAAAATATTTGTTTGACAAAGTTTATTGCCTTTTCTGTCGACAATTTGCTGGCTATGTTATTCACTTGCGCCAAACCCAATTTCTAGCTTGATTTGAAGCAAATTTTATAAAGGTCCGTCCATAAGAGCAAATATGTTAGCTTGAATTTGTGGGTGAGCCCTCGCCCAATCTCTAGCCAGAGTTCTCGGTCATTTATATTAGTGTGCGCTGGATTGAAAAGGAACGACAACTCTGGGTAGAAATCGGAAACTTGTCCGGTACTTGTACCGACATGAAAGCCGGTGACCGGCATTTTTCATAGCGAATCAAGGGATATAACCGTAAACGACTGAGATATTTTTCAAGTTTTGTTTCTAAATATTTCATTTTGTACCTCATTTGACAAGATTTTATGCATGAAGATACTGTTTATTGAAGGACGATGATTTTCATGCATAAATGGTACGTTATATTAGACAATTATAGCATTAGACTTTCCCAGTTTTGGAAAAAAGTTACAAAAATTACTCAAATTATTATTTTACCATGTTTACAAAGATAGCACAATTTCCAAAATTCAGGGAAGTTCGACTGCTACTCTTGGTAAATGTAAATGTTTTTCTCCCCAGACTCACTGTAGTTGTTACAATTCAGACTGGACTAGTAGTTGTGAACAAGCGGTATTGACGGTGACTCCCTGAACAGTTGTTCCCTAGCTGAAAAACTTCAGCATAAATGCTTGACAGGACAGGTACCCTGAATCTTACTTCGTATGGAAACATAACCAATATTCTTGCATATCAAATCAGCATTTCCAGTGATTTTACCCATGCTGGAAAAGTATCTCGTAAATTTCTTGTGACGTAATGTTATAAACATTTTGATGTCACTCAGCAGTGTAAGAGGGCGACGCAAGTGTTCTACTGAACACCCATCTAGTTTTTAAATACAATCTTGAAATATATATGTTATAAAACTAAATTGTGATCCATCTGTATTGCTGATGTCTACTAGTTGTTGCATTGTTTTTGTTTCCTATTTCTAAGTGCTGCCATGTTTATTTACTTTCAGGATCATGTCACAGGATGGTGATGGTTGAAAGTTGTTAAGTGTGTCAGGCTTTATTAAGATATACCATCAGGTAGGTGTAGAAAAATGCCATATTAATCATATTCAAATCTATACCCTAATTAGCTCTACTATTCGAAGAATATGGAAGGCTATTACAGTCTCTTTTGCATTGGTATTGCAGCTTCGGTTAAAGTTTTGCATGCAAGATACAATCAGGCGCATAGCTCTATAGCAACTGATTGCATTGATTTAATACATCATTAAAGTCTTCAGGGGTAGTGGAAAGTCAAGTTAGACAACCCTTGATTGAATTTATTTAAGATTATAGCCTTTGTTGGACTTCTTAAAGACATTCTGGTAAAAATTTTGCATGCAAGCTGAATTTGGTTAAAGTTTTATGTACAAGCTACTATCAGGCATATATCTGAGTTACCATTGCTGAAATTGATTTGAAACTTCTTTACAATGTTCAGGGGTATCAAGCAATCAATTGAGTTTATACTTGACAGAATTAATTATGAATAATAGAGGCTATTAGCCCATGTTGAAATTAGAAATTTTGGCTGATTTTTTGCATGCAAGGTACTTTAATACACATATTTCAGTAACTACTTATAAATGTGATTGATTTGAAAATTCATTAAGTCATCAGGGTATCTGACATTCAAGTTAGATAACTCTTGTATGGATTTAATTCATATTATGGCCCTTGTTTTACTTGGAAAATCTGGTTAAAGTTTTGTAAGCAAGGTACTGTCATTCAAACCACTTATGGGATTGATATAAAACTTCAATACAGTTTTCAAAGGTACCAAACAATTAAGTTGGATAACTCCAGACAGAATTTACTGACAAATTATGGCCTTTGTTTGTAATTAGAAACTTAGGTTTAACTTTAGTTTTGCATGCAAGGCACTATCATGCATATACTTCAGTATAAACCACTCACAGGAGTTATTTGAAACTTAGCAGTAGTGTTCAGGAGTATCAAACAATTAAGTTACTATAGATAACTTTTGACTTTTTTGATGATTTATACTTAAAGAGATAACAGATTTTTATTTTGCTATTTACTGACAAAGTTCTTGGCAAGCTCTGAGAACAGTTGAGCATGCTGTCTTATGGACAGCTCTTGTTCACTCGTACTATGACCCATGTCAGACCATCTGATATGGTAGAAACACTCAGTAAAGAATTATTTTATGTTTTATTTTTTATGTTTATGCTTTCTTACGCCTGACAAGAAAAGGAAGGATTTAAAAATAACTTTGTGTATAAATCCTGATGATACTACTGTTAATAAGCTGCTTGACTGTTTTTAACTCTGATCTTGCCATGTACATGTAGCAGTGTAATGCTTCGTTAAAAATGGAAATAGTAGTCTCAGTATGGAGGGTAAGTAAGTTGCAGAGCTTTTGGGTTTGAAGTAATGAACCTCACATTTGGGCCCTAGGAAGTTAAGACCACACCATCTCATAAGATACCAGCACCATTTGGAGTGACTCAATAAGTTACAATAGTTCTGCATATGTGTGATAAAACATGAATTTGTATTAACAAATTTTTTCTTTAAGAATGACCGAGGAGTATAGCCGTGCCTGTTTGAGGGTCGCTGTGGCACAGATCTGTCAGCACCTAGGATGGAACTCGATACACACGACTCCCATGGAGTTGCTTACAGACGTCCTAGAGAGATACCTCTTTCAGCTGGGCAAGGTTACACACAGATACTCGGAGCAGTGTAAGTTTTGTCATCAGATACTCGGAACAGTGTAAGTTTTGTCATCAGATACTCGGAACAGTGTAAGTTTTGTCATCAGATACTCGGAACAGTGTAAGTTTTGTCATCAGATACTCGGAACAGTGTAAGTTTTGTCATCAGATACTCGGAACAGTGTAAGTTTTGTCATCAGAGCTAGTGCCAGTTGTATGCCAAATTACAACAAGCTATTAAAATTAGATATCGCTGTTAACCTTAAAAATAATGAAAATTGTCTCGATTACAACCAGATCTGGTTTAAAGTGCTAAAAAGTACATATTTTACTTCCACTCTAGCTTCTTAGTGCCTCTAACTATAGGAGCCTAATCATCATGTATACACATCGTAGTTTAATTTAAGCTTAGTTATTTTAATTCGATTGTAGATTTAATTTGACTGATGTTTTTCTGGAGTTCTCAAACGTACATGTATCACAGCAAAAGACACTGTTGTGATGGTAGCCATTGGGTTTCATTGACGATGTTTGAACTCATTTCTCTGGGTTAAGAGAATGGTCCACTACACCTACACCATGGCATCTTCATTCTTCAGAATTTGTTACAGCCTTATGGGTGTTTGTCACGTGTTCAACAAAGTGTCTGTTCAGTATGATAGGGAGTGAAAGGCAATTCCATGATGTTAAGTGATGATGTTCCAACTCGTGTCAGTGATATTGTATCATAAAAATGTGCATATAAATTTTCAGTAGAATGATAATGAGTTACTCTAAATGCTGTGACAGTAGAAGTGAATCTAATACAGTAATAGTTCTACCAAAATGTGTTAAAAAGAAGAGTATGTAGTGGGAAAAACAATAAAACAGTCAATTAACATGAAGCCAATGATGCAACGTCAGAGTATTTATAACAAACGAATAAATTAAAACCTTTTCCATGTGAATTTATTTGTCATAGGACTAAGGTAATGTCAGATTTTGATTGGTAATGATTGACACCTGGTGTCGTGTTAATTCCAATGCAGTCTTGTGCCTGTTTGTTTGTTTAGCTTATTGATTGTTTTGAATTTAAAAAGATTGAGGGCTGATTGTGAAACTGCTGTATATGATTTTTTGTTTGACTTGAGATACAGTAATTTTTCACAATCCACCATCGGTATATGTTACATTTAGAGGAATGTTACAATGTGCATATCAAAATGTCACTGATGTACTTCACAGTTGGAAGAACAGATGCTCGTCTAGAGGATGTATTAATGGCATTCACCCATATGGGTGTACAGGTTAATGAGTTAGAAGATTACGTCAAGCACGTGGAGCCATTGCCATTTGCCAAGGAAATTGTCTCGTACCCAACGCCTCAAGAAAATGACCTGAAGTTCCCAAATCCTGACAGTAAGGAGGTGCAACAGAGAAAAGTGTTTGAGTATGTCCCTGAACATCTACCGTACATGCATCCAGAACGGAATGGTAAGTCATATGTGCAGTAAACAATAGAGTACAAAACTCACATCACTGACTGAGGTACTTGAATACCACAGAAATATCGAAGAATAGCCATGAATAACTGGACGATTATTACTATAAATTTCCTATGCTTTGATATATTATGTATTCAAAATGTGTGTTAAAAGCAAGTTTCTAACTTTAACAAATACCCATGTTGTACTGTGTGTTCTGTTGTACTGTGTGTTTTTGCTAAAAGAATTACTTACTGTACCTGCGTACAGTATTTAGAGCTACCACAGCTTTCATTCAACCTTGAAGACCAGATTAACTGTAACCACGCAACCTTTAAAGCAGCGTTATGAAACATTGAGCATTAAGACAGAATGCAGACACTAAATTTTATAAAATAGACTCCATCATTCAATTTATAAGGACAGTTCTATGAATTGTTGAAAGCCTTTAAGGGATGCCCACAGCAAAATGAGTAACTAAAAACCAAACAGTGCAGAGCAAAGGTAATACATGTTTCAAATATTATCTAGTTATTACTGAAGTAGATATGATATTGACTTATTAAACAAACTCATACTATTCTTTTTGGGACCAAAGAAAATAAGTCGAGATAACGAAAAATCGAGATAACCGGTTGGATAAACTATGCTCGATAGGGGATGGGAGAGGGGTAAGGAAGATTATTGTTGATAGAAAGGCGTTGCTTCTTTCTACCATCTTATGATCTGTGTAATACACAAGTTGGAAACGAAACTAGCACGTAGGTTTAAATCAACTAAATGACAATTCATCTGATTCATGTTGCCTTGCACCCGGTGCCGACAGATTGGTTTCCCGGGTCCTTCTCCAAAACTCTCAGCGTTGCGATCAAGATATCCTCCCGAGTTGGTTACCGGGCCCTTCTCTGGATTGCTCGACTAGCGCTGGACAAGTTCATGACTTCCGCCCTCCGACATGACTCTTCCGGTTTTTTTCAATATCGAGCGTTCTCTGTCTAAGTGTACGTATTGAAGACACGATTTATAATTGACAGAATAAATTTTGTCAATTTTGACACAATTCAATACAAATTACCCATTCCGCATATTACACAGCTTACGTCGCAAACAAACAATTTATTATTTTGGGTCATTAACCGAATCACTGAGTGAATATCCGCGCGTGGTGTTTTTCGCACCTCTGACAGCAGGCGACAATTGAGCGAATACAATCGCGGCAGCTGCACCTTTTTGGCAGGTGATAAATGTCAAATCGAGATATCGGATGTCAAAATAGAGGAAATTTCATAGTTGGGGATCAAAAATTTAGTCGAGATAACGAAAAAATCAAGATAAACAAATCGAGATATCCGTAGTTGATTTATATAAAACAAGAAGGGAAAAAATCGGGACCGGAAAAATCCAGTTGAGATATCGAAAAATCGAGATAACCGAAGTCGAGATAACGAGAGTCGACTGTACTTTAAAATGATTATTTTGATAGTTTTGTAGGGCATCCTTGAGTTTCAACGGCTGTCAAAGCTGAATAAACGTTGGGTCTGTTTTAATGGATATCAAGGTTATACTTGGTTTTTAATGGACTAGTCTTTAATATGTATTTGTAGAAGAACCAGAAGACACAAACCAGTCTGCAAGGCCTGCCAGTCCAGAACGACTGCAAGTAGAGCCACAATTAGTGGAAATGAGCCCAGTTGCCGGGGAGAAGAGACCGGTATCAAGTCCAGGGGACAGTTCATTGCAACCTTTCAAAAGACAAAGGTTTGTAAAATAAATATTAGAGGCAACATAAAGATAAATGATTTTGTACAAACTTAATTTATAGATGATTTTGTACAAACTTAATGTACTTTGTAGATAGAAGAACTTACAGCTTCATTTATTATGATTGATGACGGCTTCTTTGATTTCTGGCCAGTGCTCAAGTCAAAAGAAGAAACTGTAGGATTTGATCTTAAAACTTTTGGGATAAGATGTCTTTTGAAGATATCTACTATTTTGGGTTTTTTTATCGGAGATTACATGTGTAATTATGTCTCCGGGAGTTGTATTGTTTTTGTCCTGTCCGTGTGTTTGTTGTTCTATCTGTCACGCTTCGTTTTTGCTATGTGACTTGAGATCCATATGACCCACATTCTTATGTCTTCAAGCTTCATTTGATTTGAAGCAAATTTTGTAAAGGTCCGTTCATAAGATCAACTATATTAGCTTGTATTTGTGGATGAGACCTCGGCATGTCTCCCACCATGCCTATACCTATCAAAAGTGTTTTTCTGCATCCAAAATAGGAGAGATTTACCTGACTGCAATTTCCAGCCAGTTTCAGCCAAATTGTGATTTGATTGGTTGCCAAAAAGTAGGTCAATCACGGCGACCAATGAGATCTATGGTGTGATTCACCTAGTCTTCAAACTTCATATGATGATTGGTCTTATTAAATAGATAATCCCTATTGTTTTTGGGATCAGTAGATCAAAGGTCAAGGTCACAGTGACTTATCTTTTTCAAAAATAAGTCTAGTTACATAATTATGAATAACAGAAAAATGAAACAGAATTTGTTGTTTTTTTAGCTCACCTGAGCTGGCTCAGGTTGAGCTATTAGGATCGATGAATGTCCGTAGTCCGTCCACACTTAGTTCATTAACACTCTAGTGGTCACATTTTTGCCTCAATTGTCACGAAACTTGGTCAGG
The DNA here is from genome assembly GCA_022818135.1 of Saxidomus purpurata. Lineage (NCBI taxonomy): Eukaryota > Metazoa > Mollusca > Bivalvia > Venerida > Veneridae > Saxidomus > Saxidomus purpurata. The sequence goes on from JAFMSR010000011.1 coordinate 50,561,651, forward strand.
ATGTTTGCCCCATTAATTACTCGGACGAGTTCGAATATGGGTCATCTCGGATGAAAAACTAGGTCACATGACCCAAAAATAGAAAAATCTTGTTAAGGCTCTAGAGGCTACTGTTTCAGTCCAAATATCCTGGCAATTTGTCAGAAAGGTTGTTTGGTTGATTTCTAGCTCAAGTTTTAATATGGTTCACCTGGGGTCAAAAACTAGGTCACACAGCCCAAATATGGAAAAACCTTGTTAACACTCTAGAGGTAACATTTTCAGCCCAAATATCCTGGAAATTTGTCAGAAAGGTTGTTAAGATGATTTCTAGCTCAAGTTCGAATATGGGTCATCTTGGGTCAAAAACTAGGTCACACAGCCTGAATATGGAAAAAACCTTGTTAACACTCTAGAGGTAACATTTTCAGCCCAAATATCCTGGAAATTTGTCAGTAAGGTTGTTAATATGATTTCTAGCTCAAGTTCGAATATGGGTCATCTGGGGTCAAAAACTAGGTCACACAGCCTGAATATGGAAAAACGTTGTTAACACTCTAGAGGTAACATTTTCAGCCCAAATATCCTGGAAATATGTCAGAAAGGTTGTTTCCATGATTTCTAGCTCAAGTTCGAATATGGGTCATCTGGGGTCAAAAACTAGGTCACAGAGCCCAATATGGAAAAGCCTTGTTAATACTGTAGAGGTAACATTTTCAGCCCAAATATCCTGGAAATTTGTCAGAAAGGTTGTTTCTATGATTTCTAGCTCAAGTTTGAATATGGGTCATCTGGGGTCAAAAACTAGGTCACAGAGCCCAAATATGGAAAAACCTTGTTAACACTCTAGAGGTAACATTTTCAGCCCAAATATCCTGGAAATTTGTCAGAAAGGTTGTTTCGATGATTTCTAGCAACTTTGTTAAAAGCAGTTGTACTCGGGTGAGTGATAAAGGGCCATCATGGCCATCTTGTTTCAATTCATCTGATATTTATACATGTAACAACAGGAACAAATACTGAAATGGATATTAAATATTTGCATACAATTTCAATAGGTTTGCTATCCAATTTTTTTACGTCTGAAATAACATACTGAATTACATTTGAGAGCTTGAATGTCTTGTGCCCTCATTAACCATCAAGTGTTATTTTCTGTTTTAGACTGAAATTAAAAAAATTGAGAAAATAAAAACGATGAGTTTCTTTTCTTACATGTACCTGGTGATATATTAATTGTGAAGACATTTTTTTCATGAAGGCGCTCCTGTCTGAAAACTATGGCAATCTTTCATGTTTCCAAATATGGACAATTTATTTTTCTGTTGTTGGGATTTGAAAATTCCATTTAATTAAAAAAAAATAATAATAATACACTCTGCGATTGCATATGTAACAAATTTAAGATAACTTGCAATTGATTGTCTTTGCATTTACTATAGATTAAAAACAAGCAAATTTGCACGTTGTAAAACATTAGACGGTGTGAGATATTGATTGCGCGTGTCACTTATTAAAACAACTTGTAATAATGTTTGCAATTAGAATCGTAATTTGTACAACTGATTAACCCGATGACCTGAGGGGTTTCTTAGGATTTCATGAAACTGATGTTTTTTAAAATCAACAAATTTCTGAATATTCCAATTCAGAAATTGTATTCGAATATTTGGCAGAAATGCGAATATTCGAATGTTTGAATATTTGTTCCCATTGTTACATATTTATGATAGAATTCACAAGTTTCTTGTAAGTTGTTTATATCTTATTTTGTTCGTATGTTTGCTTCAGATTAACAACTTCCCAACCATTGCCTGAAGAAGCGTCGCAATCACAGTATGAAATGACAAGTGTTGTGATGACACATAGCGGAATTCTGTCGCCGATCAGAGAGGGCAAAGTCCCTGACTCAAAGGCTCCACCTGCTGGATTCAAGCAAATCGTTATTGTTCGGCAGAAAAGTGCAGCTGGCCAAGCAGCAACTACGGGTATTCCTCTTCCAACAGATGCTTCCATCATTAAATTGGACTTTAACAAAGATCCTAGCAAAGGTGGCAAAATTGTTCAAATACAAGATAGTGAAAGAGATGCTGGAGCTGTAGATTTCGACAAAAACGATCCAGAATATAAACCGAAAGCCAAAAAGAAGTTTAAAGATTTGAAGAAAGAGAAGCTTCCACAAAAGCCGTTTAAAATTAAAAGAGGTCCAGGAAGGCCAAGGTCTCCTGGGAGAGCAGCTGCTGTTGTTCACAATAGAGGTGCTATTGGATTCTCAAGGATTCCAGCGGTGTCACATATGACGAGTGCAGCCATGATAGATCAGGAATCGCCAATTGATTTGTCTTTGAAGCCAACACCTCCACCTCTAAACATAAATGTGATCAAGGCAGATGATCCGACTAAGGAACAAGAACTGAAAATCTTGGACTATCGACCAAAAACTTCAGTTATAAGTAAACAACAGGAGAGAGATTATGAGGATACCATAGATTCAGTGATAGGGAATAAAACTCAAGAATCTGGCAAATCTTTCCATAAGGAAGCCTCAATAGCCAAAGAGAAGAAGTCGAAACAAATGGATGAGTGGCGTGTCAGTCATATTAGTGAGTCCTGCGATGATGATGATGATAATAAAGACAGAGATTATTCCCGACCCGAGTCAGAGAGCCCGTATCCACCACCATCAACTATGATTGCACCTCATCTCAAGTTTCTCTATAGTCCTCCCACTGCTACAGTACCAGTTAGTCCAAGACCAAGAGGAAGGCCCAGGGGAAGTGGAAGTGGATTTTACAGAAGTTATGCTGGAAGGTCACCAATGGGAGGAAGAAGAGGACGGCCACCGTTGCACAGAGGAAGTCCAGGTAGACCACCCCTTAACCGCAGTCCAGGTAGACCTCCCTTGAATAGGAGTCCTGGTCGACCACCTTTAAATCGTAGTCCTGGCAGACCTCCCAGTGGACGCAGCCCAGGAAGACCTAAAGGTTCAGGTTTGAGCCCCAGGCCTAGAGGAAGACCGAGAGGGTCAAAGAGTCCAAGGAGTAGAGGTGCAAGTCCAAGAGGTGGTAGTCCAAGAGTAATGGCCCATCTGAAATTTGATGAAAATAATGACTCAAATGAATCAAAGTCTACTCACATTTTCAAACTGGATAATGATGACTCAGAAGCAACTCTGTTTGAATTTCCATCTCGGTCGCCAGCTCCCTCATCTCCGAAAAAGGAACGTTCGCCAGCACCAATCCGCAGAACTCCCTCAGCAGAAGATAGGTCATCATCTATTCCTAGTCCAGCTCCAACAGAACCTGCTGGTTCCACTGGTTCTCGGGACTTATCACCGCCTCTCTCACCTTCATCTGATCATTCCTCGCCGTTAAGGAAGGAACCAACTCCAGAGAAAGAGACAAGATTTTCACCAGTAACAGGTATGTCATTAGAATTTGAAACCTTTCCGTATTAATCTTAAAAAATGGACTGGTCCATCTTTCAATTTGGACTGAGCCCTTTGTTGTGTAAAGGCGTGTTCAAAAAAAGTTCACAGACTGAATGAAAAACAGTGCAGATCATGATTTGCACTAGTTGGAAAGGTAGTATCAGTAAGTGCAAGACAGACAAGAATTGGTCGTATAGTTGACCACCTTTAACATAAAAAAATTATACATTATGCTATATATTTAGTTTAATACTATTTTATTGTTCTATGTTCAAGTACACATATAACATTTGGTTAGAAAAAATGCTATATATGTGAATGCCCAGGGTAGAACAGAGGGGCTTTTTCCTTTCATTAAACTGCAGATTTAGCATGTTTAGTTAAACTGGCAAACATTGTTATTCTTGGCTAACAACAAAACCTAAAATGGTGTTAAGAGGTTGGGTTCCTGGAATATGTAACTGACAGTTTCGGTGTAAATTTCAATCACCAAGTGTGGCCTGGTTTCCATTTTTCTGAATCATAATGTATAATTATAAATCAGACTTCGTGATTAATCATATTTCAGTTTTGTGCGATACTTACCACTTGTGCATTAATACAATATCTATGTGATTCAAACTCTGTTTTCTGTTGAGAATTGTTATTGGGTAGGCATTTGCAAATTCAGATTTAATGATAAATACTGTGACATTTCAGAAAGCTTCTGAAAATATGCCACGTAACATTAATGGTGTTTATCGTATTGAATTCTGTTGTAGGAAGTTCTCCTAGTTTGCTTGTAAAGAACCTTTTTATGCCCCCGAAGGGTGGCATATTAAAATCGCACCGTCCGTCTGTCTGTCCGGCCGTCCGTCCGTCTGTGCGTCCCCACTTACAATCATGTCCGGACTGTAACTCTGTCATGCATTGAAGGATTTTAAAATAACTTGGCACACATGTCTAGCACATCAAGACGACGTGTCACGTGCAAGACCCACATCCCTACCTCAAAGGTCAAGGTCACACTTGGAGTATGAAGGTTAATGAATCCTCTATATATGCACACATTCGTGTCTGGACTGTTACTTTGTCATGCATTGAAGGATTTTAAAATAATTTGGCACAAATGTCTAGCACATCAAGACGAAGTGTCGCGTACAAGACCCACATCCCTAGCTCAAAAGTCAAGGTCATACTTAGAGTTTGAAGGTAATGGATTCCTCTATATATGCATATATGCACACATTCGTGTCCGGACTGTAACTTTGTCATGCATTGAAGGATTTTAAAATAACTTGGCACAAATGTCTAGCACATCAAGACGACGTGTCGCGAACAAGACCCATGTCCCTAGCTCAAAGGTCAAGGTCACACTTAGAGTTTGAAGGTAACGGAATCCTCTATATATGCATATATGCACACATTCGTGTCCGGACTGTAACTTTGTCATGCATTGAAGGATTTTAAAATAATTTGGCACAAATGTCTAGCACATCAAGATGACATGTCGCATGCAAGACCCACATCCCTACCACAAAGGTCAAGGTCACACTTAGAGTTTATAGGTAATGGAATCCTGTATATATGCATACATTTGTGTCCGGACTATAACTTCATCATGCTTTAAAGGATTTTAAAATAACTTGGCACAAATGTCTAGCACATCAAGCGGATGTGTCGCGTGCAAGACCCAAGTCCCTACCTCAAAGGTCAAGGTCACACTTAAAGTAATGGAAAACTGTATGCATGGTTACTCTGTCATGCATGGAAGGATTTTAAAATTACATAGCACATTTATTGAGCACATGGAAAGGACACAGACTGTGAGGCACCTCTTTCAGGGGCATTCGTCACTTGTGAAGGACAGCTCTTGTTTTTGTACAAATAGCAGTGGATTTCTCCTGTAAGATATCTGTTTTGGTAATGTGAGTGCTGCAAGTAATTGTAACATCCAAAGTGATTATTGGCATTTAAAAGAATATTATATTATATTGCTCTATCATAATACTGTACTTGTCTGACAATAGACCGCTTCACTGTATTAGCTGCACCCCTATATTTTTACGATATTAGAAACAAGAATGAACGTATAGGCCGCTCCAGCATATTGGCCACGGCCGATACGCAGATATGGTGCATATATCCAGGCGTTTAAATCGAGCTGCGCCTGTTTGTACTTGTATATATATGATAGTATACGGTAGTTAATTGACCCAAGAAGGCTAAATGGTTTGGAAAGCATCGGTGAACTGTTTTCATACAGCGTATAAACCTAAAATACCCACTCCGTTTACATACCAATTTAAAGAACAGAAATGTCGTAAAGGCCGCTTGAAACTACCAATTTCAAAAATAAAAAGGTTATAGGCCGCACCTACAAAAAATCATCTTTTTAATACATATAGGCCACGGCCTTTTGTCCAGAAATTACGGTATAAGGTAGGTGTGTAATCCTTGAGATTTTGTCTTTTTCTTCAGAGCGCATACCAGAAAACAAACTTACTGCAACTAAAATGAGGGAAGCAGATTTAAAGAAACCTTGGGATACTAATAAGGATATAAAATTAGAGATAGAGAGAGAAATGGCTCAAAAAGATCATGCTGACAGAGAAAGACAGGAAAGAGAAAGAAGTTGGGATAGAGAATATAAAGACAGAGATAGAGATTACAAGGAGCTTAGCAGAGAAAGAGAACGTAGTAGAGATAGGGAACACAGTAGAGATAGAGAACGCAAGGAGCATAGTAGAGATAGAGATAGAGAACACAAGGATCATAGTAGAGACAGGGATAGAGAACACAAGGAACATAGTAGAGACAGGGATAGAGAACACAAGGAACATAGTAGAGACAGGGATAGAGAACACAAGGAACATAGTAGAGACAGGGAACACAAGGAACATAGAAGAGACAGGGAACACAAGGAACATAGTAGCGATAGAGAACACAAGGAACATAGTAGAGATAGAGACAGGGAACACAAGGAACATAGTAGAGACCGAGATAGCAGAGACAGAGAACATAAAGAGCATAGCAAAGACAGAGATAGATCTAAGGTATGAATTTATTTCTTGTTATTCAAGTTGTGAAAATATACAGTTAAGGAAATGGTTTTATTAGTAGCTCACCTGGGCACAAGGTGCTCAAGGTGAGCTATTGTCATTGCTTGATGTCTGTCAGTCCATCTGTTCACACTTAACCTTGTGTTTGTAATAGAGACTCTATTTTTCATTGGATCGAGTGATTGGATTGAGTTAGAATACAAGTCATTTTGGGTAAAACAACGTCACCAGGTCAAATCATAGAAAAACTGTGTATGAATAGAGGCTTCAATTTTCATTGGATCCTCATGAAATTGTCAGAATGAGTGTCTCTGTGTAATCTAGGTCATGTTCAAAAGTGGGTCATCTTGGTTAAAAAACTAGGTCACCAGGTAAATTCATAGAAAAATATAGTACATGCAATAGAGGCTGCATTTTTCATATGATCCACAAGATACTTTTTAAAATCTAGGTTTAAATATGGGTCAAATCAGGTTAAAATTAGGTCACAAGGGACACATTTTGTCAAAAACTGTGTCACTGGGACAAATGCTAGAAAAACTCATGTTTGTGATAGAGGCTGCACATTTCAATGCATCTTCATGAAACATGGTAAGAATGATTATCTTGATAAAAAATCTATATTGATTTCAAAAATGGTCATCTCAAGCAAGAAACTAGGTCACTAGATTAAATCGTAGGAGAGCTATGTATAGAGGCTGCAGACTTTACATACTTTAGATCACTTGATCATGTATAGCTAATGGTGAGCTATTGTGACTGTTTGATGTCCGTCGGCGTGCATCATCAACAATACGCCTCAGACGACAACTCTGTAATAACTGAGTCAATTTCAATCAAACTTTACAGGAAGGTTTCCCTGGATAGTACTCTTCTAATATTGATCAAACTGTTCTGCTCCACTGCACATAATGGCTGCTAGCACTAAAAAAAGAAAAATAATTAAACAACATCTTCAACCACTGGATCAATTTTTAACAAACTACACAGGCATGATCCTTATATTGTCCTCTTTCAAAATTGCTCAAACTGTTCTGCTCCGTTGCACAAAATGGTCACCAGAGTTTAAAATAGAAATACATGTACTGTTAAACAACATCTTCTTCCAAACCAGTGGGCCAATTTTATTCAAACTTCACTGGAATAAATCTTTGCTCAAACTGTTCTGTTCCACTGCACATAATGGCTGCTAGAACTAAAAAATAGATAAATCTTCACTGGAATGAATTATGATCCTTATATTGTCTTCTTTCAGAATTGCTCAAACCAGGAGCTAAAAATAGAAATACCTTTATTCGGTATCAGTGTCTTTGCCCAAGGATGTAGCTCATGCTCATGCTGGGATTAGAACCTGGGACCTCCCGTTCCAGAGGCACATGCCCTAACCACTGAGCTATCGACGCCCACAATTGGGCAATTGAGAATTAAGTTCTTTATGAATATAACTTCTAAATCCTTCATTCTATAAGATGCTTTACAGTGTAGTTTTTGTACCGTTGTAAACACAGTTCTTAGATGAATTATGATATATCAAATTCACACTCCTAGGAACATAGGAAAGATAAAAAGAAAAAGAAGAAGAAAAACAAGGATAGAGAGAAAGAAAGAGAAGATGATAAAGAAAGGAAAGAGAAACATAAGGTAACTACTTGAAAGCAAGATTTTAATTTATTTATTTGGAATGTTAGATTTCCTGTTATATTGATGTATTATCTACATATAGCTGTCAAAAACAATTCATCCTTAACATCTCTGTCTTATTGGAGACATGTGTCAGTTGCATGTGGAGTTCAGAGGAATTTCTTACATGTGATTGGCTGGATGTGATAGGAGTTTCAAGATAGACCAATGTAAAAATAACAATTTATAGACTGGTTGTCAACAAAAGTATCATTATATCATAGAGTTGGAACAATACAGGTTATGCTTGGCTGGCCATCACATGGTATTTTGTTTCTAGAACACAACTTTTAATTGTTTCATTTCAAGCTGTGTCAACAGGGATATGATTGTGTCTCTCACTGCTCATATTATTTTTTATAGGAGAAGAAGGAACGTGAACGGGAAAAAGAAAGTAGAGAAGAATCACCGTCAGTCCTGCCTCTTCAGAAGTTAAAGATCAAGTTTGGTGGTGGATCAGCATCTTCTCCAGGCTCGTTTAGTATAGCTACAGCCAAACCGAGCACAACTAAACACGAGCCTTCACCAAAACCCGAACATATTTCTCCTGTTCATAGGCCAGAAATTCCAAAACTGTGAGTAACAAAACAGTGAACTTTTTAAACAGTTATTGTAAGTCAGTTTAATACAAATGCATTTCATATCACATGACTACAACTTTAAAGTAATGCTGATTTTTTCTGAAGAAGTCAGATCAAATATAATGTTTGAATTCCACCTAACCTTGGAGCGTTTTTAAGTTTACCTGAAATAAACACCTGTAATATAAAAAAGAAAAAATAAGTCTGAACTTCAAGCAAATTGCCTCTGTTTTGTTGAGTCTTTGTAAGAGGCCTAAAATTAGATTTTATTCACAAAGGAATTCATTCTGTTACAGGAAATTCAAAATATTACCTCCAAAATCAGATGCATCAAATGAGAGTGACAAGAAGTCATGGGTGTCAATTAAAAAGGAGAACTCAGTACCATCCAGACAGGAGCCTATGATGTCAAGTCCAGCAAGGGTATCCCCAAGTCCAGGGTCAAGGACTGTTTCTCCAAAACCAAAGTCTGGTATTGATAGTGACTCTGACCACATGTCTGATGATGGTTTAATGAGTGATAAACCTGACAAGTCTGGTGAGGAAGAAGTGACAGTCACTGTTGTAAAAGGAAAAGTTATTGTAAAGAAAGCTTCAAAGAGGGGTAAAAGAAAAGGTTCAGGAAAGAAAGGAAGACCGAAAGGTGATGGCTTTAAGAAGGAACCATCCAGTTTACGGTATGGTGAACTGAGTGAGCTCCCTATATCGGCTGTGAAAAGAGAGCTAGAAAAGGAAGCTTCCCCCATTTCCCCACCATTTTCGCCACAGAATGTTCCATCCCCAATTACGATTCCAGCTCTTAAAGCTGCCCCACCTCCACCTTCCCCTCCAGCACCTTCAAAGAAAATATCTCCGCCCAAACCTAAGCCTATACTAAAGGAGCAGAAGCCCATCTCGCCACTGGTAAAAGATATCATCAAACCAAAGCCCACACCTGTGCCAGTTTTAAAGCCAACAAAACTTACAAAGTCCCCTCGCCGCATATCTCCTAAAAAGTCACCCAAAATTTCCCCAACATCGAAGAAAAAAGGCAGTCTGTCCCCTGTGAAGACGTCTCCCACAAAATCATTTCCATTCATGGAGTTTACTTCTCCAAGAACTCCATCTCCACATCGCAGCTCCAGTCCTTCAGCATCTGCCCCATCTTCTCCAATGTACTCCCCAGCCTCCTCACCGGCACGAGATTCCCCACTTCATTTCCAAATCCCGCCCACCCCAGCTTTTCCGACTCGTACCAATTCACCACCAGCCTCGCCCCTGTCTAGACAAATATCTACAGATGATGAAACAGAAGTCCCGTCAGTGTCAGCTGAAAAAGCACGCATGCCACCTCCTGATCTGCCACCTATGCCTCCAACATCTGCTCAGCGACGTGCCCAGAGAACAGTGATCACTGAAACTGTTGGAAGTTTTGTGGTAAGATTTTATAGACTTGATATTCTGTTTTTACGTACTGTAAATTGAATAATTTTTGCATGATGAATATTTTGTGATTTGTGAGCAGACAGACTTATTCGCACATGGAGAATTCTCTATAAGTAAATCTATGTGAAATGAATCTCACAGATTTAACAAAGTGGGAAAAAAGTGAAAATAGTGAAAATTAAATCATCACCAAAGTTGCCAAATTTCAGTAATGTAAACCAAATATTAAATGAACAGTTTTCTGGACCTATGATTTTGCAAATATATAATATATCATATGGTTGTAAAATATTGTTTTTAGCTCACCTGAGCATATGCACAGGGTGAGCTATTGTGATCACTTGCCATCTGTTGTCCATCAACATTTTACTTAAAATGACATCTCCAAAACCGCTTGTGAGATATTTATGATATTTGATGTAAATGCTCCTGAGACTTTACTCTACAAAGTTATATAAATCATGAATCTGGGTTAAAACATGACTCCCCCCTAATGTTTTACCTCCTGCCAAGGGAGAAAACTTGTACTATATTTTCAAAGCACTCGCTAATTGACTGATATTTATTTATCTTCTCCCTGAAACCACAGGGCCTAGAGCTTAGATATTTAGCATGTAGCAATGCCTTGTAGATTTCTACCAAAATTGTTTAAATCATGAACCCCTTGTCAAAATTGAACCCAGGGAGGGGGGGGGGGTCACTTGATTTCAGATAGGCTTATATAGGGAAAACTTTAAAAAAATCCATTTTTCTAGGACGTCTTTAAAAATGTTCCTATAGCCTCAAACTTAGACATTTGGCATGTAGCATTGCCTTGTTGACCTCTACCTAGATTATTCAAATCATGATTCTCTGGTCAAAATTGAGAAGGCCAGGGGATCACTTGATTTCAAAGAGGGTTATGTAGGGAAAACTTTAAAAATACTTTTGTCTAGAACCACAAGGCGGAGTGATATTTGGAATGTAGCATTATATAGTGACCTCTACAAAGATTGTACAAATCAGGACCCCAGGTCAAAATTTACCCTTTTTGCAATGCACTAACAGCCAACAGTAGCCTGGTGAGCAATATAGGGTTATCTTGGCCCTCTTGTCTAAGTGTGTAACAGTATATAAATATCACACAGCCCTGAGTGTAACAGTAAAAATGTCAACATGAGGAAAATACTGTTACCTGTGGCGAAGCCTTGTGTAACAGTACTTTTCCAAGTGTTGACATTTTAACTGTTACGCTCAAAGCTGTGTGATATTTATTTTATTATGCCGGAAAAAAAAAATTAGGTACTTGACATACTGTAACAGACAAGGGTTCATCACAAGGAAAAACACAAAAATCAATACTGCGCATTCTGCTGTGTAACAATAAATTATACTGTTACATGCCTGACAGTATATTTCTAGCTGTCACATGCTGCCTTGGTAGAAACAGTATGAATGCTAACTGTTTGTCTATGGGAGTTTAACATTGATAATAAATTGAGGCATAATAATATTTGTTACTAAAACTATTGCTTAGGTATTTTGATAAATATGTACTACTTTTGACTGTCATCTACCAAAGTGTTGAGATACTGTAGCAGAGCTAACAATTCAATTTCATAAGAAATTTCCTTCCTACAATGTTACATACTTTTAAAAGTAAAAATTTGTAGCTGTAAATGTTAATTGCTTGGGAGTCAGAAAGTGTTTTTGTAGTAAGGTAAATGATCGGGGGGTGAGATAGATGTTTAGCAGTAAGGCAAGTGTTCTGAAAGTAAGATGAATGGTTGGGTGTATATAGGTTAAGGGTAGTAAGGTAAATGAGGGGGGTGAGATAGATGTTTATGAGTAAGGCAAGTGTTTTGAAAGTAAGGTGAGTGGTTGGATGTTATGTTGGAGTGAGGTAAGTGTCTTGTAGTAAGGTAAATGATCTTGGGAAAGGTGTTTAGGAGTAAGGTAAGTGTTTGATAGGTGATTGTTGTGTTATTTGGGAGTAGTAAGTTTTTATAAGGTAAATATCGGGGCCAGTACAGGTAAAACAGAAAGTAAGAGTCTGGAAAGTAAGTAATCTTAAGTTTAGTAAGCTGAAGAGATGGCAATTTAAGTTTTAGGAGAAGTTAAGTGTTTAGAATTGTGTTTCTGTAAAGTTTGGGACATTATGCGTATAAGGTACGGGGTGCAAAACAAAGTGTATTTCTGGTGACAGTTTGCTATATTGGGAGTGAGGCAAGTTTTTGTTGCTAAGGTAAATTGGGGGTGAGATAAATGTGTGGAGTAAATTAAGTGATTATGCCGGCAATTTGGCTGTTATGTTTGGGAGTGAGGTTAGTGCTTTAGATAGTAAGGAAATAATCGGGCTGATAAAATGATTAGTTGTAAGGTAAGTGTTTGAAAGTTGTTGTTGGATGTTGTGTTTGGGAGAGAGGAGTTTTTTGTAGTAAGGTAAAGGAAGCAAGTCCGATATATGCTAGTTAGGTTAGTATGTTTGAAAGTAAGGTGACTGGTTGGAGTCAAAGGTAAGGGAAAATGAATATTTATTAGTAAGGCAAGTTTTTTTAAATAATAGTGGTTAGGAGTGAAAAGAGTTTGGTAGTCTTGGGAAGTTTAGGTGTAAGGTTATTGATTTTCTCATAAGGCTATATTTGTAACACTACATTCATAACAACTCACAGTTTCTCAGTACTAGAGGATTGCAATTTAAGTTTGAAAAATATGCTAAAATTGTCACTTTAAGTGATTGAAATGTCTTTCAGAATGAATCAGGTGAGAAGATCTGGATATGTCCAGCCTGTACAATGCAAGATGATGGAAGCCCTATGATTGGCTGTGATATGTGTGATGACTGGTACCACTGGTGTGTATAATTATATGTTTATATATATATAATGCAGATTGTCTTGCTAGGGAATCAGCTTATGGCCTTCCCAAAAGTATAGACATAACTGCTTGTGATGTTCACTGTAGGTAAAGGTGATTTTGTTGTGCCTTTGATCATGTCAGTATTGAAAGTATTGCATCTCAATTACATATAGAGTGAACTTATGCATAAGCGCACTTATTTTTAACCATTTTTTTTTTCAACAAAAACCAGGTTATTAGAATAGCAATGTTGGGAAGGTGGGCATTAAAAAATGGGTTTCTGCTAAGTAACTTTAGTTAGGAGTGACGAATTGCAATGAAACTTTGTGTGTAGGTAGCGTGCGTGGAGAGAAAGCTTGGGATTGCATTTGGGGTCACTAGGGTCAAGTTCACTGTTATCAAAACTAGAAAATGTTTTTTTATTTTAAAAAATAATTTGAAGGGGGGGTAGGTTCAAGGTAACTGGGTTTTTTGTTGATTTTGAGGATGGAAGATTGTCCATTGTCTGTCAACATTTTGCTTCAAACAACATCTCTGAAACCACTGGACCAATGTTGACGAGACTTGGCAGGGATGTTCCTTGCATGAAGTTCTACCAAAATTATACAAAGAATTCCATTCCATGCAGAACTCTGGTTGCTATTGCAACAAATGGGAAAAACTTTAAAAATCTTCTCTGAAACCACAAGGCCTAGAGCTTAGATATTTGGCATGTAGCATTGTCTAGTGGACCTCTACCAAGATTGTTCAAATTATTACAGCCGGGTCAAAATTGACCCTGCCCAGGGGGTCACTTGGTTTAACATAGGCTTATATAGGAAAAACTTTAAAAATCTTCTTCTCTGAAACCACACGGCCTAGAGCGTAGATATTTAACATTTAGCATTGCTTAGTGGACCTCTTCAAAGTTTGTTCAAATTATTATGCCCCTGGGGTCAATATTGCCCGTGCCCAGGGGCTATGTTTTACAAAGACATATAAAGGAAAACCTTCAAAAATCTTCTCCTCCAAAACCACAAGGTTTAGAGCCTAGATATGTAGTGTGTAACAGTGTCTAGTAGACCTCTTGAAAGTGTGTTCTAATCATGCCCCAAGGGTCAAAATTTACCCTACCAAGGGGGTTTTTTGGTGTAGAAAAAACTTTAAAAATCTTCTGTTCTAAAACTACAAGGCCTAGAGCTTAGATATTTGGTATATAACATTGTCTAGTGGCCTTCCATCTACTTGGTTCAAATCATGCCTCTGGGGTCAAAATTGACTACACCTACCAGGCAAGTGCACAGGTGAGCAATATAGGGCCATCATGGCTGTCTTGTTTAATTATCTTCTTTTTGTTGGGGTCAAGTCACTGGCTATTTTTGAGGGGGGTTAAGGTCACTGGGTAATATTTTTTTTTTTAATAAATGTATTATTAAATTCTAGAATTTCTACAGGCGCTGTTGAAAATCTGGTTTGGCGGCATTGCCGCATTTCTTGTTACTTCTTGAAATAATGCATGTGTATTCATTTCATGCAGGATATGTGTTGGTATTAAGACAGAGCCGAATGAAGATGAGCAATGGTATTGTCCAAAATGCCAGAGACCCAACAAATCAAAGAGCAAGAGGGGACGTAAAAAGCGGAAAAGCTAGTTACTGTGACTTTGTGTATTTGCAAAATAGTTACTCAGCATTATAGTGCAACTGTTTGGTGAAGCATTGAACCAATGTACAGATGTGATAGATCATGATATGTTCAGGACCTGCTACAATTTGAAAATGATAGAGACCTGTGAAACACACATTAAGGCAAGTTAATAAGATGAAATATGTATATCTGTTGCAGATATGCTACTTTAAATACTTTGCTACATTATTATCATGGAGTTAAAACAATGTGCTTGAAGAGTGTATTTTCACTGCTATGAACAATATTTCATAGCTTTTATATTTAAGTTGCAGTTGTCGTAAAGAAACTTACTAATTTTGTAATGAGACCATTACAGGTAAATTACCTAATACTCCCCACAGACCTCTTTTCAGTCCAAAAGACAAGTTTTATTATTCCTAAAATATCGATAACAATAGAGTGTGAAGATATTACGGAAATATTCTTTCAAGGGCTAAGAAAATGTACATTGTATTTCAAAAAAGAAAAGTACTCGACAATATTTTCTCATAAATTTTGTTTAATTCATACATATTTAAACTGGTCCAATTTCTGAAAATGAAATAAAAACGTGTACTATCTTTTTTGGGGAGGGAGGGGAGAGGGAGTGGAGAATCTTAGAATGGCGTTCTATTGGGTTAACAGTTGCTTTAGACTCGTTTAGTAGTGCAAATAGTCAAAAAAAACTCTTTGCCTCTACTGAACAGTTGGCAATTTCTTGGCAGCTATTAAAATGTTTAGAAAATTGTTTGTGTAGTGCTCAAGTGTATAGTATATTTGTGTACATGTATATTTGTGTACATGTATATTTGTACTATGTGCAACATTCTAAAATAAATGTGCAATTAGAAATGAATATGGTTGTATCTTTTTTATCTTTGAAGTTTAATTGTTCTTCAATGTGGTAAAGAATTGTTTTTAGCTCGACTGATCTAAGAAAAATGAGGGCTATTACAATGTAGCTGGTGGTGTTGTAGCTTTGGTTTAAGTTTTGCATGCAAGGTACTTTCATACACCACATCTCAGTAACCACTTATGATATTGATTTGAAACTTCATTACAGGTAATTAAAGCTGAAGTGACCAGAATCTCTTGTAGAAGTCAAGCTTAGGCAAGAAAGGACTACAAATAGACTTTCTTAAGTTTACTTGTCTTGATTTATATCTTACCCTTAAAGGCAAAATGTTGATATATGTAACGCGATGGTCAGACATAGCAGCCCTATTACCTCACCTCTGCACTAAGAGCCACCTATGATAAGTCAACTGTACTCAGGTATGCTATGAGTTCATGCTGCAAGTTCCTTTGGAGATACCCATAGAAATATGTCATAGGGTTAAGGGGCTGTGTTCATAATATAGACAACAAACTCAGAAAGGGAGATAATCGGCAATCTCAAAGACAACTTTCAGAAATAATTTAATAATAATTTAGAATGATTATTTACAGAATGACTTACATGTACTTATACAAAACGTCTGCAAGTTACAGGTACATAATACAAAATGCTCAATATACTAAGTTTCATGACTATCTTCTGCAACTAAATTACTCCATTTAGTTTTGCATGAAGTACTATAGCAACAATCTAATGGTATAAAAGAGTGTATTTTTAAATGCTCAAGACAAGAGAGCTAAACTGTCACAAAAAACGTCCATCAGGGAGGCATAACTCAGAATCTGGCAGTTCATAGGTTTTGCAAAACATGTTTGAACTATAGAGGGACAAGGCTGATTCACCTGTTTGAACTATAGATCTGACAAGGCTAATTTCACCATATTTTGACAATTCAAGAGCCATAATCCAAAAAGTGCCTCGGGTGATTTTGCTGGTTATTAAACTTGGTTTAGACATTATGCCAACAAATATTTTCACCAAGTTTGGTAAAGTGGGAATGCAAACTGTTGGATATATAATTTGGCTAATTTTGGATAATTCAAGGGCCATTATCCAAAAGTGCCTAAGACAATATGGCTTGTTATCGTACTTGGCCCAGACATTATACCCATAAACATGTCCAGCAAGTTTAGTGAAGATCAGATGAAAGCTGTTCAACTTAGAGAGCTGACAATGTGTGGATGCCAACTGCTCACTGCAGGTGTTCAACTAATGCATCCCTTTGGGTGTATGATAGCAATATACCTAACAGTTCTGTGTAAAACCATTACCATGCCTGAATTCAAAGTGAACTTGTCTAATTCTTCATAAGAGACTTTTTCAGTGTTATTCTGGCTACTCATATTTTCAGTGTTATTCTGGCTACTCATATTTTGAATAGTTATTGACTTATTATGGAACAATATGAACCCTGATGTATATGCTGGCCAATAATGGCCATCATTGATTATTATAATCAATTTTCAAGATAAAACAGTAAAGTCATTTTGATATCTTCAGAAAATTATACTACCAAAAATATCATAATTTGTTTACATTTATGTCATGACTTGGTCATGATTTCTTGATACTAAATGGGTGTTCAGTAGAACACTTGTGTCGCCCTCTTATGCTTTGTCAGAATAACAAACAATTTTGTGACAAAATCTAAGTATAAAAAGGGGCATAACTCTGTCAAATATGACCTTGACCAACAAACTTTGGCGGCATCATGACCCTTATGTCATAAGCAATACAATTTGAAAGTTTGATGAAGAAATCTTAAGAAATGGCAAAGTTATAGCCAACATTAAGTTTTCGTGACAAAATCTAAGTACAAAAAGGGGCATAACTCTGTCAAATATGACCTTGACCTACAAAATTTGGCAGCATCACAAACCTTTTGACATAAGCAATACAATTTGAAAGTTTGAAAGTTTGATAAAGAAATCTTAAGAAATGGCAAAGTTATAGCAAAAATCTAAGTATAAAAAGGGGCATAACTCTGTCAAATATACTTGGCCTACAAAATTTGGCGGCATCTCCGAAAGGGCGACACAAAAATAGTTTTATACCAATGCATTAATTCATGCAAAAAGTTAATGTGAAAAAAAAAAAAGTTACCTAAATTTAAACAATGATTTGCTGATGTAAACAAAACGCATTTTAAACAAAAATTATAAAAGGACTTCCATGGAACATTTTTGTCGTCTGCTTGACAACATTATTTAGAATGAAAACCTATTGTAGTAAAAAGACAACTGAAAATGAAATTCTGTCAATCACAAAATGAAGTTCAAAATACATTGTAATAAATGACTTTTCAAGAGAGGTAATTAATGAAAACAGATTTATTATTTGTGCACAATGCATTTACTCCCTGTATAGATATCAATTTATGTTGGACAGCCAATAATAGTGACTGAGATACATGCATGATACACACAGAGGTAAAATTAATAAATTTCTTAAAGTAATGTATATTTCATTTTCACCAATTCGCTGGGTTACTTTCAAGAGTTATTGAGAAAATGCCTGGTAAAGTAAAATACTGAAATAAGTACCATATAGAATTGTAATACTGTATTGTACTGTCTGACTGCTATTCTTTTCTACTATACAACAGACTAGAGTTATTAAGTAATTGTACATATGTTTATTTAACAAAAGTTAATTCTGACCACAACTTTTACAGAAAATGAGTTTTTATAGTTAATATAAAGGGTATTAAAGAGGGGCCCTAACTACATCATTCTACAAGCAATCTAACTGAACCATTAAGGCCCAAATTTATCATAGTGATTAACATTTCCACCAAGTTCTTTTCAAATACCCCAAACCCTCGTCTTAGTACGGTACATACAGCTCCAGATATACAGTCAAACAGACAAAATCACAAGGCTAAACTATATCCCTCTGCCTTCTGCAGTGTATACTAATTTTGCATAATAATATTTTAAAGACAAACAAATTTCATTACATTTCTAATTTATAACAAGAAACGATACATTTTTACTTTGCTTACAGACAATACTTTTGATCATGTTTATAACAAAATACAATTTATTATAAATCATTACACTCGTGTAAAAGAATTATCTAAAAAATTCTGGAATATGGTAACACATACAATTAACTTCCTCTTTTTATTG
The DNA here is from genome assembly GCA_022818135.1 of Saxidomus purpurata. Classification (NCBI taxonomy): domain Eukaryota; kingdom Metazoa; phylum Mollusca; class Bivalvia; order Venerida; family Veneridae; genus Saxidomus; species Saxidomus purpurata. The sequence continues at coordinate 50,580,301 of JAFMSR010000011.1, forward strand.
TTTTTCACTTTACGTTGCACCTTTTGGCCATGTGTATAATTAGTTTCATTCCGAACAGTTACACAGTTTTTAATTTGTAAATCCAACATGTTTTGTAAATACAGTAAACTCTGTACATGCATATAGCGAACTTCTTAGGACCAATTAAGTATGTTCCTTTTATCTGGAGTATGTAATATCCGAATAGCAATTTCATATTAAATAATGAAGAAATAAAATCAGCACAGAAAATGTGTTCGCATATATACGGAATTTCGCTATATCTTGAGTCATTATATATATGGAGTTTACTGTAAAGTGAATACTCCTATTATGAAAGATTTGAACGGTAAAGTGAATTGTTTTTCATATCATACACTTGTATTGAAAACAGCAAACCATATTCTGAAAATTAAAAAAATATATATTTTATGCTTTCCAGTGAACTACTGAATTACATTACCTATCAGTGAAATAAAATTGATATTTCACTGTTTCACAGCAGTGAAAATATCGAAATCTTCAACCCTGATTGACTTCATAATAATTTCTGTCATGAGCACGAGGGTCAGATCGAAATATCCGTCACCGAGGGTAACTGTTTTGGCGGGAACGAGGCTCTGCCGAGTTCTCGTAAAACAGTTACCCGAGGTGACGGATATTTCCATCTTAGCCAAGTGTCTCATGATGGAAACTTTTTCTTGCATGCCTTCTTGCATTTTAAAGTAGATTTCTTAATGCAAACTTATCAAAATGATGAATTTTCATGAAAAACAAACGATTTTCCGACGTTGTGTTTGGGAAATTGACGTCACAATGTTTATAACGTTACGTCATAAGTGATTCACGAGAGTCGTCTGGCATAGGAGGGGTGCCAGACCAGTTTTTCCGGCATGGGCAAAATCACCGGAAATGCCGATCCGATATGCAAGAAAAAAATATACTGAGCGTAACGAATACTGGAAACCAAACAAGGCTGATGTCAAACAAAGATGACCTTGTGCCAGGTGAGCTAACAAGACAAGTAAGGAATAGGAACAACAAATGTTCTTAAACTGGACTTGTTCACAATTCAAGAGATATTTTTAGAAAACGAAAAGGCATTTTTGAAATCTGTCTAATAAATTAGAACATAGTTAAAATCCTTAGTTACTTGACTTCATTACAAATGTTGTTGACAGATATCTGACAATAAAGGTGCTTATAATTATTTATTTACAAGAAACTTTTTTTTTAACTTGCAAAAAAAAATGCATACGTTAATCGTGTATTTATAAGTGCTGAAACTGTCTAACTGCAATAAAAAAATGGGAAAATGGTCATTTTTGACAGAAGTCCTAACAAACTAACAAAGACCAAGTGCTAGAAGTGCTATTGAAATTTTCATAGTGAATTCCTTACACCAACCAATCATTTGTAGAGAGGATCATCTTTCACTGGGTTTCACAAAAATCACTAACAGTTTCCATGGCAACATTGATAGAATGTAAAAGTATGAAAAGTAGCAGACAAATAGCTACGAACTGATGAATTGACTCGATGCAATACTGTTTGAAACATCAATCTAGTATAATTTCTGCCAACTGCTGATGTAACTCAATACTCAACACAGAACATTTGAAATAACCTGGTTACACTTTAACTATCTGTTGGTAAGTTAGTAAATACAGATATTTGAATAAGCATAATAATATGTACGTTTGCTTTGAAAATGAGTAAAAAACAATAATCTAAATAATGATGTACATTTGAAACAGTGAGAAAAACCAAGGCAAGCATTGTGAGTGACCAGTCCGAATTCACGCTAGTCTGTACCTCAGTTGGCCTATAATCTGGTGACAGTAAGTTTTACCTCAGCTCTTTGAGTTGAGGAGACATGCTGTAAAACCAGTAATGTTCCTACTGCACTTATTCTATCGGTTTGCCAATCAACCAATTTAAGACACCAATGAAAAACTGCCCATATAAAAATGATTTTTCTACAAAAAAAGTACAAATGAAACTGCATTTCATTTATAATTCACAAAAAATTATGGCAACAAATCAGCATATACATTCACAGTAATGGTAGAGATGAGCACTATCAGATTAGAACTGCTGATCAATTATAACAATAAACCTCCAACTGTTACTTTTCATACTATGCAGCTCACTTTTTCAATTAATTCTTTAAAACAAAAGGGCCAGGCCCTATATTGCTCACCTTGCTTCCATTGGCTATTATAAAAGGTTATCACTGGCAGAAAGGGTAAATCTTCACCTGGTTTTTTTATTTGAACAATCTTCACAGAGGTCGACTGCATAATGCTATACTTGACTCTCGTTATCTCGAATTTCAAGGGACCAGACCTTTTACTTCGAGGGGAAAGAAGTTCGAGGTAAGAGGAGGGGCTTTTAGTTGTTGTTTGTTTGGACTTATATGGACGAATAGTGACAAAATTCCTGTTTTCAAGACAGACAACTATGTATTTATTTTATTGAGCAAATTTCCCCTGAAACATTGGAACACAAATTCAATTTAATTACATTTTATTTTTGCATCTTAGTAATAAATATCAAGCACATCTACATACTTGTATCGGCCCGAGAAAACGAAAGCTCGCGTCGGGGGGAAGTGAAAGTAGCGGTTCTTGAACCGGAAGTCGAACATACGATATTCTAAACATAAGAACAGCATCTAACTACAAAACAAAATATTTACAGACTGATATATTCGTCAAAATCATTTTTTTTATATAAAACCCACTATTATCATTTAACCTCTCAAATAAATTAAGTCTTTAAAGTAATTACCGTTTTTTCTTTAATTACACGTGTCACCGGCAATTAAAGTAAATCCAGAAAAACAAACAACAATCATTACGACACGGTGAATTGGCAAGACAACGTCACCCTTCTTTGACCCGCCGCACCTTTGATCCGTCTGCGACTTTCGCACCGACTTAACGAGTTGACAATGCCTGGAATTTGATTGACGGGACCAAAAATCCCTTCGACACATCCGGAGTCTCGATATGTCAAATTTTGTCTTAAAAGGAGTTAAAGACAAGATAAAGAAGGAAATTGACGGGACTTTAGAATTTCTTCGACTTAAACGGAAATTCGAGGTAAGCGAGTTTGAGATACTGAGAGTCAACTGTATTACAAATATCTACGCTCTGGGACTAGTGATTCTAGACAAGGAGATTTTAGAAGTTTTCCCTATATAAGCCTATGTTAAATCAAGTGAATCCCTGGGTGAGGTCAATTTTGACCTAGGGGTCATAATTTGAACAACAAGAGGGCCATGATGGCCCTATATCGCTCACCTGACTACCATTGGCTATAATACAAGGGCTCATGATTCTAACATAATTCGTAGAGGTCCACTACACAATGCAAAGTATCATTCCAAGTATCTATTCTCTGCCTGTCGGCCTTCTTGTTTTTTAAAGTTTTCCCTATATAAGCCTATGTGAAATCAAGTCCTGGGCGGGGTCAATTTGACCCAGGGGTCATGATTTGAACAATTTTGCTAGAGGTCCACTAGACAATGCTACATGCCAAATATCTAAGCTCTAGGCCTTGTGGTTTCAGAGAAGAAGATTTTTTAAAGTTTTTCCTATGTAAAGCCTATGCAAAACCAAGTGACCACCTGCGCAGGGTCAATTTTGACCCGAGGGTCATAATTTGAACAATCTTGGTAGAGGTCTACTACTAACTAGACAATGCTACATGCCAAATATCTAAGCTCTAGGCCTTGTGATTTCAGAGAAGAAGATTTTTTAAGTTTTTCCTATTTGTTACCATAGCAACCAGAGTTCTGCATGGAATGAAATTCTTTGATAGAGCTTCATGCAAGGAACATCCCTGCAAAGTTTCATCAACATTGGCCCAGTGGTTTCAGAGGAGATGTCGTTTGAAGGAAATGGTGGACGGACGTACGACGGACGGAATGCGATCATAATAGCTCACTCTGGCACTTTGTGCCAGGTGAGCTAAAAATGGTAGAGGTCCACTAGGCAATGCCATATGCTAAATATCTAAGCTCTAGTCCTTGTGGTTTCAGAGATGAAGATGTTTGCAGTTTATCCTACATAAGCCTATGTTTAATCAAGGGTCAATTTCAAACTACGGTCACAATTTGAGGAATCTTGGTAGAAGTCTTAGTATAAACTAGAAAATTGTAAACATAAACAAGGGCTGTCCATAAGACAGCACGCTCGACTATTGTGGGTGTTTGCTAATAAAACAAAACTTTTATCAGTGTAATAGCAAAACAAAATTCTGCTAACTATTAAGTATAAACTAGGAAAGTTGAATCATAAAAAAGTCAAAATCTATATATGTAGACTTAATTTTTGGTAAATTAATTGTTTGATACAAAATTTACCCTGAACACTATTGCAAGGTTTGATATAACTACCATAAGTGGTTACTGTGATATGTGCATGATAGTACCTTGCATGCAAAACTTTACCAAATTTTCAAAGTCAAACAAGGGCCATAATTTGCACTAAATTTAAACAAGAGTTATCTGTCTTGACTGTGTGACACCTCTTAAGACATTAAAAAAGTTTCAAGTCAATATCATAAGTGGTTACTGAGATATGTGCATGATAGTACCTAGCAGGCAAAACTTTAACCAAATTTTCAAAGTCAAACAAGGGCCATAATTAGTACTAAATTTATACAAGAGTTATCTGACTTGACTGTGTGACACCCCTAGAGACATTAACGAAGTTTCAAGTCAATATCACAAGTGGTTACTGAGATATGTGCATGATAGTACCTAGCAGGCAAAACTTTAACCAAATTTTCAAAGTCAAACAAGGGCCATAATTTGTACTAAATTTAAACAAGAGTTATCTGCCTTGATTGTATGACACCCCTAAAGACATGAACAAAGTTTCAAGTCAATATCATAAGTGGTTACTGAGATATGTGCATGATAGTACCTAGCAGGCAAAACTTTAACCAAATTTTCAAAGTCAAACAAGGGCCATAATTTGTACTAAATTTTTTCAAGAGTTACATGCCTTGATTGTATGACACCCCTAAAGACATGAACAAAGTTTCAAGTCAATATTATAAGTGGTTACTGAGATATGTGCATGATAGTACCTAGCAGGCAAAACTTTAACCAAATTTTCAAAGTCAAACAAGGGCCATAATTTGTACTAAATTTAAACAAGAGTTATCTGCCTTGATTGTATGACACCCCTAAAGACATGAACAAAGTTTCAAGTCAATATCATAAGTGGTTACTGAGATATGTGCATGATAGTACCTAGCAGGCAAAACTTTAACCAAATTTTCAAAGTCAAACAAGAGCCATAATTTGTACTAAATTTAAACAAGAGTTATCTGCCTTGATTGTATGACACCCCTAAAGACATGAACAAAGTTTCAAGTCAATATCATAAGTGGTTACTGAGATATGTGCATGATAGTACCTAGCAGGCAAAACTTTAACCAAATTTTCAAAGTCAAACAAGGGCCATAATTTGTACTAAATTTAAACAAGAGTTATCTGCCTTGATTGTATGACACCCCTTTAACCAAAGAAACAACGCCGACGCCGACACACAAGTGACTGTAATAGCTCTCCATATTCTCTGACTAGTCGAGCTAAAAAATGTCAAAAGCTATCTATGGTAACTTGTTTGATACCCCTGAACACTATTGCTAAGTTTCAAATAACTCCAATAGGTGATTACTGATGTATGTGCTTGGTAGTACCTTGCACACAAAACTTTATTACCAAAGTTTCTAAATTCAACAAGGGCCGTAATTTGTAGTAAATTAAGTCAAGATTTATCTAACTTAATTGTTTGATACCCTGAACACTACTGTTAAGTTTCAAATAACTCCCATAAGTGGTTTAATACTGAAGTATGTGCATGATAGTACCTTGTATGCAAAACTTTAACCAAATTTTCTAAGTCAAACAAGGGGCATAATTTGAATTAAATTCATACAAGAGTTACCTAACTTGACAGTCTGACTCCCTGTAGACTTTGATGAAGTTTCAAATCAATACTATAGGTGGTTACTGAGATATGTCTATGATAGTACCTTGCATGCAAAACTTTAACCAAAGCTGCAACGCCGTCACTATAGTCAAGGTAACAAGTGACCCTTACCCAGGGTCAATTTTGACCAAGGGATCAGTTATTGAGAAGCAGATTCTTAAATTTTTTCCTTTCTATTGCCATTGCAACCACATTTCTGCATGCAATGGAATGATTTGAACAACTATGGAAGGGCTTCATGCAAGGAGCAACCCTGCCACGTTTCAACAACATTGGTCTAGCAGTTTCAGAGATGTCATTGTAAGGAAAATGTGAACTGACGATTTACGATGGATGCTGAACGGTGAGTGATCCTAATAGCTCACTCTGGCACTTTGTGCCAGTTGAGCTAAAAAAACCTGATAATACTTTTTGAATATTCTAAAACAAAGCCATGAATGCACTAAGTCCACCATATTCTTGTTGCGTAGCTGTCCCAGCTGGAGTCTGTATAATGGTGTAGGTGTGGGAGTTCTGATCGGAACTTTCAGCTCCCGATGTCACTATAGCACCATTTACAACAGAATCAATTTGATCTGGGCTCGATACTAAATTTAAACAAGGTACATTAGAAGAAATGACAGTCACAGCCTGATGCTGTAGTGCCGCCTCACTGCTGACAATTGGACTTGAAGCTTGGGCGACTATACTAGAAGAATCCAATGCTTTTGCTACACCTATAGAGCCATTGATTTGATCAATTGATAAAATTTGTTGCATAGGTTCTGTAGTACCTAACTGCTCCCTAAGAACACAATATTCACCCTCTGCATTGAGTAGAGGTTCTGTGTCTCCTTCCTGAACTGATGCATCGTGGGGATCCTGGGCTAGCGAATACCCACCATGATCCCATTTAACGACCAGTGGTGTGTTTACGTCCAAACTTTCATCCTGCTTTGTGACACTGTCGTCAGCCTTTAGTTCTTTCTTCGGTTTACTCGTATTAATCATTTTTGCCTTCTTCGTCACTTTTAGAGTCGTTGTCCCGCTATGATGCTTCTTCATGTGATCCTTTAACTTATCTTTCCGCGTGGTTGTGTACTCACACTTTTCACACTGTAGTCTACTGTCCGTGTGAAGTTTCTCGTGGCGTATCAGATGACTTCGCTCTATGAACGTCTTTCCACAAACCTCACAGACATGTGCCCGTATTCCTAGGTGAGCCCGCATATGCGCTTTAAGCTGACTTCTCTTTGGTGTGGAATAGGAACAGTTTGGAAACTGACACTTGAAAACTTCTCCTGCAAAATAATGACATGTTACTGCTCTAAAAAATGAAATAACCGAAGGCAATGCATCAATCAATAGCCGCGCACCACAACAGTATCCTCAATCTATCAGATATTATATCAAACAAGCAATCTTTTCAAATGATTAAGACTTTTTCCCTTTGACTTTTCTTTCACAAGTGGCAAGATCATAGCTGGGACAAAGACACTGATTCTTAGTAAACAAGAGCTATTTGTAAATATGTATGCCCCCCTTGATGCAACTACATGTATATCATTAAACTTCGCTTCTAACATGACTCACGATTTTGTCTCTATATACAAAGAGTAGAAAAATAATGTTATATTAAACCATAAACAACATGGGAACCAATATGCTGTACATATGAAGTCATATTGTGCCGCATGACATTAAATGAGTGTTGGCGTAGAAAATAACGCTTTGCATTTGTTCACCTTTTGTAATATCCGGTCATGTTTGAAACGAAATAACATCCTTTTCAGTGTTGTTATCGTCTAATAAACAATGATTTGTGGTTCTGATGTGCAGTTATAAACCACTCAGGCCTTCGTGGCTAATTAGTAATTACTGCATCAGTACTCCAAATCATTGTTTATTATACGATGAACACAGCTGGAACGGATGTTATTTCATATCCTTAGCCAAAATTACCTCCCCTTGGGCCAAATACTGAGTTACAAATGTACAACGTATTTAAACTTGTACACACAACTGGTACACAACATAATACAATGGAACATTTCTTTACCTGTATGTATTCTCTTGTGAGCAATGAGATGTGACTGAAACTTGGTAGCAAACCCACATAGATCGCACAGGTATGGTCGGACATCACTGTGTGTAACACTATGCTGACTTAGAGTATTCTTTGTAGCAAATGATATACCACAATCAGGGCATATAAACTCCTTCTTCCCTGAAACCATAAAATACATATATAATGTTTGCTGTACATAAATACGAGCAGTTTTCACAAAATTTTGTCAATAGCAAATGATTCTACCAAGTAATATTGAAAATTTTCTATCTTCTGGCATATCAGTACACCAAAAAAAAATAAAATTTTTATGTTTTATATTGAATATAGAAGAAAATAACAATTAAAGGGCAATCACTCTGGAGATACTAATCCGATCTAGATGATAGATGTGTGCTTGCCATGCTATTGTACACTTATTTCAAGTTTCATGAAATTCTATCCTTTGGTTCTTGAGGTATGACTCCAGACGGACCAATGGACAGACAGACGGAAAACCCCAAAACAATATCCCTCCGCCTTTGCCGGGGGATAATAAATTAATTAAAACTAAATTGTAAAAAGAATACCATACCTAAATGAACCTTCTTATGAGCTATGAGCGTGTTGTTTGTTCTGAACCTCATACCACAATGGCAAGTGTAAGGTCGATCGTCAGAATGAGTTGCCCTGTGTGTCAACATTGGCTGTATCTTCTCGGCACTGTAGGTACATCTTGGGTAATCACAATTATATGGCGGTCCTGGAAAATGCTGTTTCATGTGCTTGTTGTATTTCCGCACTTCTTTTGTTTCAAACTGACACAGGTTACATCTAAGGTCAAAAGAAGCTTCATGAGCACATCTGACATGTTTCTCCATTCTTTGCGGGTATTTAGTCATATATGCACATTCGTCATATTTGCACCCCATGACCTTGCCGTCTGATGCTCTTTTTCTCTTTCCTTTTTTAAGACTCCTTCCAGATTGTCTTCCTTTTACCCTGCTCCTCTCAACAATCTTTTTCCCGTCCTCGTCATCACTTGAACTCTCCTCAGAATCTTCAGACGACATTTCCTCCTCTTCATAAACATCCTTCAATTTAGCATCTTCATCCATCTCTTCTACTTCTACTTTTTTCACATTTTTCTCTGTAACAGTTTCAAATGTACTTAGTTTATTGCTTCTTTTGACTGAGATATTCTCTACTTCATTACCTTTCTTATCTGAGATGCTCTCAACTTCATTGCTTCTTTTTATAGAAGATTTCTCAAATTCTTTTTCATCATTAATGTCTCTATAAAAGCCAGAATCTTTTCTCTTAGTGACCTGACGATTTGACCTTCTTACTGCTTTCTTTTCCAACTTCTTTGGAGACTTTTCCTCTGTCACATCTGTTAAGGTCTCAGTAGCTTCCTCTTGTTGTTCCTTCAAGATCAGTCTCTCCTTTTCTTTTTGATTAATTTCATGTATCTCAGCTTCTATAAATTCACCCAATGTTTCAAACTGTTCAAACTTAGTATTTTCATTAACAGCAGGTGGTTCTTCAATGAGTGTGGACTGGTTTTCTACAACAGGCTGAATTTCTTTCTCAGATTCTTCAAAATGAAGACTGTTAACATCTGTATTAATAGCTGTCTCTGCTAGATTGCACGGCAGCTGACAGCTCTCTGTATTCACAGAGGAGTCTTTCAAAAATGGCCTGAACTTGACAGATATCTTGACTGGGTTAAACTGTTCTGTATCAATTTTCAGAAGATTTGTATGTACAACTTCTTTTAAAATCCCTGAATGGTTTGCCCTCAGCATAGGAAACGCTTCTTTGTAAGGTCCTAGAGGTATTCCTGCACTGAACAAAGTCTGCAGGAGTAAGTAGAGACTAGATTCATGAGTAGTGAAGAAGTTCTCCGTCCTGTTGATCTCGAGAAGAAAATCATTAGCAACAGCCGACCAATCAATATGTCCCAAGAGAACGACCAAGTATTTTTCACGTTCTTGAACATCGTAACCCACCCAGCTTATGATAAGAAACAATTTTATTTCAGGTTTAATTTTCTTCATCCAACCTTCTGATAAAAACGTATTGAATTTCTCTGCTTTAAGTGACAGAAACTCACCCTGTTTGACTGCATCAGACAGATTTAACTGCAAGAAACCAACTATGTATTCCTCTAAAGTCTCAAGCTTGAACTTCCTACTTAGGAAATACGTGCTCACAAAGTTACCTAAATGAAGGTTGCATCGTAAGAACTCCTCGCAGTAATTTTTCAAAGTTTCGATTTGGAAACTGACTGCCAGGTGGAGAAGCTGAAGAAAGTTGGTTTCTCTTGGAGCAACATACCCATTGTACATGAAGTCTAACAGATCTGAGAAAACCTCGCTGTTGTCATAGAAAACTACAATGTGATCTTTATACACTCTTGGGTCGTCACTGAACAACTTGGATCCTAGGACAGGACTCCATGATGCCAAAACATTCTTGTGAGCTACAAACTGAACTCCTCTAACCTCGAGGATTACATCACAGTACATCTTGTTGTCTCTCAGATGTTTAAGTTTCTCTAGAATATTGAAATCGGTTTTCTTTTCCAGAATACTGGTGCTGCTACTAGCAGGGTTGGCTGGCCGGTCCTCTTGGGGCAACACAGATAGTGCCCCAGAGGAATCCTCGACCAGAGAGTATCGGCTCATTCTTAGATGTCACATGATGCTGAGCAGTTGCACCTTCCTAACAGCTTGGCACTTTCTGACATCCCTGAAGACAAGATAAAGAAAAATTGACAACACTGCAAGTTTTATATAGATTCTACAATAATGATCACTTATCAACCTTTTGGTTTTAACAGAAAACTGCCTTATCTAGCACAGTAAACTAATCTAGGTCCTGGTTACATTGCATTGTACATAAAAAATTTGGAAAATGGAAATTTAAACCTGGTTTAACAAGTAACCTGCTTTAATAGGCATCATAAAGTGGTCCCATAGGATGCCAGATAAAACAGACTTAAAGGTCCAATACTAAGGAAAGCGAAAATTCAAATATACTTTAAAAAACACAGAAATAAGTTATTTTTAATAAAAAATGAAAGTTGGTATGTAGAAATTCTAAATAAACCACAGTACATGTACAATTATTTTTCTATGCATTATGAAGAAAGTTAAAAAGACCTTGGTGGTCATTTTGTCGAATCACTGAGATTTCAACATAATACACATACTTTTCTTCGTGTTCCAAACACTTTCTGTAAATTTTAACCTGCCAATCTTCATTATTAGTGTCTTGCATAAGATAATGTACTTGCCATTGAAATAACTGTCACTTAATTATCGCTTAGTAGTGGACCTTTAAGTTCATACATATACAATGTAGGAATAAGAGGGACAATGATGTCTTGTACCCCTCACCTGAGTCGACAGTGAATATGATTTTACATGTACATATGCACTGTTATTATAAATCTCAAAGTTTTAATAAAGCTTCATGAAAATGGTGAACTTTTGTCAAAGGCTGTTAGAATGTAAAGAAGGAATTTGTTCTTTTTGACTCTACTTTTGACCTCAAATGGCCCACTTACGATCTATTACCCAGTAACCCAGGTTTAAGAATCATTTTGGGCCAAAATGCGATGTGATATCATCTCCCAAACTTAGGTGCTACAATGTATCATTGACCTCTTAGAACAAGGTCTTTCAAATAGTATGGTCAGGAAACGAGCGTAATACGATAAATAACCTGCCTCGGATCACGTGACAAACATCCTGGTACCCGCAATTTTGGAAAAAGAAAGAAAATATTGATACTTTATATCTACGTATATCTCAATATTTTACCAATCAATTTGACCAACAAAGTGATCCTTTATACAATATATGCATTCCCTTATCATTACATGATATTTTGTATCATGGCTACTGCATATTTGTATAGGAAAACACTGTACTGTATTTGTGATAATTTGCATTGTGTATGGGGGCGGAGCTTAGACCGTGCTCTATCTACAATAGAGCACATGATCTATCTGCAATAGAGAACACTTTTCAGATTTTTTTTTCAAAAACAAAAACAAGCAACAATTGCCAAAGAAGAAAGATGTAGCTCTGTAAAATTGACTTAAACTTAAATGTTTAAGAGGAATGGAAGGGTGGACATACATATACACGAACTCGAAACACGAGTCTCCTGAGCAGTTTATATCATGCAGTTTTCATTTGTGAAAGCATGATGTCGTCGGCATCTAAAGGAACTTGTGAAAGAATGATATCGTCTAATTCTTCTAATTGACTGAATTCAAGTTCATTAGCCATCTGTAACAAAACCTTATCCTGCAATTCTAAAATATCCATAATGCAGTGTTCATCTATCCTTCTTAGCGTTCTTTTTTAAGGGAACTGATAAAGATCAGAGTGACCAAACAGTATTAACGTGATCCCACCCACTTTGTTACGTCACACGATGTTTCGGGGCCTGTGAGCTGTCAATCAAAATGTACATGATGGTGTACGTGCCATTATAAACGTGCCATAATACAAATCAGATAGAGTGACTGTTTGCTCAAATAATTACGTCATTTCTCGGGGGCTACGCCCCTCGAAATAACATAATTATTCTCGCAAACAGTACTCTATCTAATACTTGTATCATGGCTACTGCATATTTGTATAGGAAAACACTGTACTGTATTTGTGATAATTTGCATTGTGTATGGGGGCGGAGCTTAGACCGTGCTCTATCTACAATAGAGCACATGATCTATCTGCAATAGAGAACACTTTTCAGATTTTTTTTTCAAAAACAAGCAACAATTGCCAAAGAAAGATGTAGCTCTGTAAAATTGACTTAAACTTAAATGTTTAAGAGGAATGGAAGGGTGGACATACATATACACGAACTCGAAACACGAGTCTCCTGAGCAGTTTATATCATGCAGTTTTCATTTGTGAAAGCATGATGTCGTCGGCATCTAAAGGAACTTGTGAAAGAATGATAATTCTTCTAATTGACTGAATTCAAGTTCATTAGCCATCTGTAACAAAACATTATCCTGCAATTCTAAAATATCCATAATGCAGTGTTCATCTATCCTTCTTAGCGTTCTTTTTTAAGGGAACTGACAAAGATCAGAGTGACCAAACAATATTAACGTGATCCCACCCTATTTGTTACGTCACACGATGTTTCGGGGCCTGTGAGCTGTCAATCAAAATGTACATGATGGTGTACGTGCAATTATCAACGTGCCATAATACAAATCAGATAGAGTGACTGTTTGCTCAAATAATTACGTCATTTCTCGGGGGCTACGCCCCTCGAAATAACATAATTATTCTCGCAAACAGTACTCTATGTAATACATATTTTACCAATGTTTCGTTTTAGGTGGATTTACGCATTGGAAAGTTGACCTCATACGAACGGGTTTTTTCACAAATGACCAAAAGCCGAAAACCGACCTAATTTTAGCGCTTCTTTCCTACTTGCATGGTGTTCATGGGATTGATGTAACATCTTTTTCTCATAGATTTAAGTCTAATGTACGTCTGTTATGTCTTAGATTTTCGTATTTCACCCGTATTTTAATTTTCTGGGACGGTTAGATCCGTTCAAAATCTAAAAATGGCGTCAATGGTGATTTTTTTTTTGCGATACGGTGATATTTTGTGCACAGGTTTTCACTATATATTTAGGGTCAAATGATGGAAAATTGCTAATTAAAATGTAAATTAAGAGTTATTTTTCAACGGATATGAATTAGATTTTCGTTTTTTTATTTGATAACATAAAAACGTACAGTTTTGTAAGACCAGTATCTCGAGTCAAATTACCATCCATCGCTAAAACGCGCAAGACGGAATAGCATGGACCGTGTTTAACTCGCGTTAAAGATAAAAGTTAATTATATACAGAGGTTTTAATTTCAGTTTTACAGAAAGTTTCATCAGCTTTCCAATTATGCCATTTTTTTATTAAATGTGATATTTAAATGACACAATGACGGGCAGTTTTGCATACAACTATCGGACAAATACCAGTTTACTTGCTCTGCGTGATACATGCACTATGATATAAACGCTTCCAGGTAAAAATCGATAACCCAGACAAGATTATCAGTACGATAAGACATTTATAGAGGGCGTTTCCGGACCATACTATTTGAAAGACCTTGCTTAGAATGACCTTTAGACCTTACATTGAACATGGGTTTTAAGTGCTTTCTCTGCCATTCGCCAAATTCTGCAGTGGTAAAAAAATTTGAAATTGGCAACAGACCTTCTAGCTATAGCATCCCATACTCTACTTGGTACCTGCTAATAAATTAATGCTTTACAGATTATCAAAACCCTGGGGATGCCCTGCTCTGAACATCATCTCAGTAAAGTATACACTTAAGTATATACTTTACTGAGATGATGTTCAGAGCAGAGCAAGTGCACTTGTGACATACTATTTCACATTATTCAAGTGGTCCAAGAGATACAGAGTGGGCATGAAATACATGAACTTTTAATATCCATGGCAACTACAACCTAAACCTTTTGTCATGCACTTTCCACAATGCCAAGTTCTAGTTAGATAGACATATTGTGTGAAATGTTATTTCAGAATTCTTTGATCAAAGGGTATTAAAGAAAGCATAGATACGTGTTAAAAGAGACATGGAAAAGGTATTATTTATGTTTTTGACATTAGTCAAAATAATTTGACATGATCTTAAGGAAATTCTGAGCACTTTTTATACATGTATAAGAGACATAATCGTGAGTCAATTATCTCTAAATAAAAAGTGTAAAACTGACACCATCCAAAAATGCAAAATTTATGTGACCCTGCTGATTTTTTGTACTATCTCTATTACCATAAAAAGTGTCTCTATGTCCAAAAACACAAACAAATTTGACCCAATTTAAGTCTACTTTCGTTTTTACAACCAAGGGGACGTATCCACGGGAGGTAACTTTTCATTTTTCAATTTATTCCAAAGTGGCTTCTTCCTCAAACTGTTAGACGTGTAAATTTTACTGCAAAAACATGTGTACTCTAACGATTCAAAAGTTGATAAAGGTATTGGCTTAATCACTTCTAGATAAAATATTTCAGTACTTGGGAAAGAGTAAAAAATCCTACGTTGAAATGTCCCCCAAATTTGGATCACCGGAAATGTTACAGCGCATGCGTTAAAATGTGACTGGTTCAATTTAGTGCGCATTTTAGACTGCATTTTTTTCCATTAAGATATTGCATCTTTTTTAAGACCGAAACCGTCTCTTAGATGGTCTTGCAAAATTTTTCAATGACTTCTGCATCTTCCCAGTACTGACATCCTCGGTACCCACAATATTCATACCATACATATTTTCCGAAATAGACCGTGGGTTCCGACGTTGAGTTCAGAAGTCAACGCTGTCAAGATTTGAACTTGACAACTTGCCGGCACACAACCATGCACAGATGGCAAAAGAAAACAAAGTAAAACGAAAGAAGAAACAGACGTGCGTAATTTTATCGTAATGCAACCACAGTCTATTCACCAGTTACGATATCTGCACACATAAATATATATTAAATATGTTCATATTTATGGAATAATGTCCGTTCCAGCGCCGTTCACCGTCTAATAAACAATGCTTTGTTGTTTGTTGGAGGATGGCGGCGCTGAAAAGGATATTATACCAACTATAACTTAAATTAACCTGACATTACAACGGGTGAATATTTTCTATGACTATGTTTATTTACCTCATATTGTTTTGTCTTTTTACTCTTTGTATAACATACAGAGGATTTCAAATCTTGAGTTATGTTATAACTATTACTATAGAATATTATGAAGCATGCTTTTTGTCGTTCTACAATCAAACAAATCATATATGTAATTGTTTAAAATGTGCTATGTGTGTTTGTCTTTGCATTGATTTTATACCCGAGAGGGTCCATTAATTGGAAATAAAAATACTCTACTCTACTCTACTCCACTCCACTCCACTCCACTCCACTCCACTCCACTCCACTCCACTCCACTCTCTCTCTCTCTCCTCTCTCCTCTCTCCACTCTCCCTACCCTCCCACTCCACTCCACTCCACTCCCTCCCCACTCCACTCTCTCTCCCACTCCACTCCACCCTACCCTACTCCACTCCACTCCACTCCACTCCTCTACTCCTCTCCACTCACTCCACTCTACTCTACTCACTCCTACTCTACTCTACTCTACGTAAACTTCTGTTTATGGATAGATACATCATACATTAACTCAATCATATACTTTCTAAGAATTAATAGTTGCCAAAATACCATTGATTTGATGTTATAGAAACTACACCAAAATACTCTATGATCAATACTAAGTTTACTAACTATTTCTCTTCAAGATGCGTTGGGAAATGCTGATTTTCGAACTGAAGTGAATTCATTACGAAGCAATATTAAATGCAAAATGTTGGAGAGTTAAAAAGGAAGATTTTTAAAATTCGTGCTTGCTTGTTTAAACAATTATCAAAGATCGGTCAATAATTAATACTGAAAAGAAATCAACTTTGGTTGAGTTTTCATTTTCATTATGTTGAGTTTTATGCACTATGTTTGCTCCCGACCAAAAACAAATCTTTCTGCAAAGCATCAACCCGCTGTAGGACTGGCTTATTTGACCACGTATGTACGTATGCGTGTCAATTCCATAATGTTCTAAGTGGATAAAACTCAATCTCGAGAAAACTGCCTGTAAAGTTTCTGGCTTTCAGATCTCTGAACTTGCTAGCTTGTTTGCAGTTAAAATTTGTCGGTCGTTTATAATGTGCATATGTGATAAAATTTGCAAAGTAACGAATTTTTGTTTATATAGTTTTTGAGAAAATGACATTCAAATATATAAAATAGAACACGTTTGCTTTAATTTATGACCGTCTTTAGTACTGCAATGTTCTATCATGGATACGCTTAAACTGTACATAAAAGGGACACAACTTGAGCAGTTTTTGTACTACTTGTTATGGAATTTAGTATAATAACAAGCTTATACGATTTAAAGTTTATTTTGAGTTTGGAAACCAAAACTTTGAAACAAGCAGTCAACGGCTAACGACTTGACAATTTCAGCCCTTTGCTAGTGTCAATATTGCCAGGTAAAGGCGTACCTAGCCTGTGATTTACCCTTGAATCGCTGTTTGAATACATGTTTTTGTGCAATAATTGGGCAAGAAATGAAGACAAGCGTCACTTTTGCTTTTATTCTTCATCAGTGATGTAATAAATATCTAAAAGAAATACATACGTATACATTTACATGTTCTTTGTAGATTGTAAATTGTCCAAATATTTTGTCCGAATGACTGGATCACTAGTTTATTTTAGTTTTAATTTTGAATTACATATATGCATCATTTATAATTTTTCAAAACAGATTCAATCAATGTAAAACATAAATTAGTGTTTGACCCCATTTACCCACCAATCGAATCGTTCAGACTTTCAAATAAACGTCTTTCTTTTTTTTATTAAAACTAACTACTGAAATCACTTAATTTAAGAGTTCGTTCTTAATAGAAAACCCTTTAGCTCCACCCACAATACATATCGGTGTCTATGCAAAAGGTCAAATGAGGTTAAACACTAAGTAAGTTAGAGATTGTTAAGTCAAATTAACCGCTCGCTCCCTTAGGGTTTCTTAATTGTTAAGATTTGACTCACTTAACTAAATGCTTTATGCCTGCGCAATTTCCTTAATTAAGTCATCTGAAATTTTATCCTCCATGACATGTGTTAACAGAGTGTCATGTGAAATGTTTTAAAAGCTGCTGATAGAACAGTATGGAATTTAAAAAGTAGCGTAATTTGAGATAGAACAAATTACTTATTTCTCTTTAGAAGTTAAAGATAAATTGTTTTAAGATTGATAATACTGTAGGGTGCAACTAGACCTTTCAAATGAATATTTATGTTTACAGCAACATTTATATTAGGCATTTAGTTTAAAAAATCTTAGTCATCCGATTTCACCAATTTTAAAAATCAGAAATCTCTTGATACAGGTAAACTGTCACAGGTATGAACGTCTGCAAATGTTACACCTCTTTTCAAGAAAGAAAAATAAGGAAGATACTGCCAACTATAGAACTATATCTCTAACATGTATCCTTTGCAAAGTTTTAGAACACATTGTATTGTGTGCGATCCTGGTCAGCCAAGAAAGATAAATTTTATTTATACCATGTACTATTTTTTATTTACAAAAAAAATATCTAACTAATTTCTTAGTCAATATGAAGACAAGCAATGTTTTTTCTGCATTGTTTTATAACATTTTACAGTTTTGTCTATATTTCTGCCATAATTATAAACTCTCTCTCTCACTTCACTGGAATTTTTATCTTATTAGGGCGCTGCCATCTGGGTAATAAATCAAATCTCTAAGTGGGGTAGGTGTAACAAGGTTTACATGATAGGACTTTCTGTATCCCAAAAATATAGTATACACTTTAGAGAAATCGTACATTTGACCCATCTACACAGTTAAATTTGCTTTATAGATCAAACTTTATAAAGCAAGGTGGTTTACTGTGTAGATTGGCCTTAACTTCCGATTAAACAATACACTTTAATAAACATAATATTCTCTATGACTTATAGCATGGTTTCCGAGAACGACGTTCATGCGAGACATAGCTTTTGCATGTTACAGTCTATTTGCTGTTCCTGTTCCATCATATCTTGAGAGACCGGTGAGTATGTCTCGTCACATGCATCCAAACAAACAAAAAAACAAAAATAATATCAAACAGGGAATGCCACGGACCAAAAACGCAGCCTCCCCAAAACGAGCCCCACAGCACCCAGAAGTGCACACCACCAACACACACACACACACACACACGCACACACACACACACACACAAAACACACACACACACACACACAATCATGTACACACACAAACACACACCACCAACACACACTAGCATACAAAGCAAACACACGAGGACAAAACGAACAATTAAAGGAACACAGTGGGGCACCGCCTTGGAACGGTCAGTGGCAAAAACACCACTGGGGAGCTTAAACCGGTTTATGGTGCGCACCCAACCTCACTCTTACCCCCACCATGTTCCAAAGTCACAGGACAGTGTAAATAAAAGTAATCCCTGCTAGGTGAATCTCTAACACACGCAATGGAAACAAAAGGCATGGTATGTAAAACACAAAAATGCTCGTGTATAAATATATAAAAAGCAAACCTTGAGAACCAAAAAACGTATGTACTCAATGCCTTTGCAGAAGGCAGAGCACCAAGAGAAACACCCTTAAGGGCCCGACGAAACAGGCCATTTCAATGTCATTTCGGCAAATTTATACTTCTTCCAGTCACTTCAAGCATTCGTTTTCCCCTACACCGTGGTAATCTGGGACAAATTACCTGCAACTACTGTTTTACAGGCCTTAATTGAGGGATTTCAGAACAGTCTTAACCCCTCCCAGATCTCTCAGACAGAACAGTTAGTTTTATCAGCGTTTAAACTACAAATATTTTAACTTGACAATAACACTATCATACTTTTATTCCTTCTCACGTTTTACTGTCTCCTTTGAAACAAAAATAATATCAAACAGGGAATGCCACGTACCAAAAACGCAGCTTACTGTCTCCTTTGAAGTCTCCTTTTACTGCGTTTAAATATTTCATTCTTGCACTGGCGCGCACCTGCCAGTATATATTTATCTATATCTACATGTATATTGTTATGCTGCCTCACACCTCTCACGATTATTATGGACAGGGTGCACGCCGGGTGTTTATTAAAGATTAAATACGATAACTGGGCCACTGGCCACAGGGCTGGGCCATTGCTTGCTTGAACGATTTAAGATCAGACAGGGTCGCAATGTGCGAGGTAAACCTGTTCCAAAGAATTGTGGTATAGGAGAAAAATGAGTACATAAAGAAGTCCGAGTTTGCATGGGTTTGACGGAGATTAAGGGGTGCATATTTCTTGTTAACTTGTTTGGGACTTCTAGATAACTGGATAGGTAGTAGTATATTTTGTAAAAGATAACCAGATTGGAGGCTTGACGCATGTTCTCAAGTGTGCTCCAGCCAAGGGTGTTTTGCAGGTCTGTCATACTGGTATCTCTAGAGTTATCATTTTTGACCAACCTGATTGTGCGACGCTGGAATATTTCCAAGTATATGAATATTACTCTGGGTGTATACCCGAAAAGGGAGTTAAGGCAGTATTAAATGATAGATAGATAAACAGTTTATAAATTTCTTTATGTATGAACATTGTGAATTGCTAAATGTTTATGTTCAAACCCCTCACTTCGATTTGATAGCATAGGCCATAAGGGGACGTAACCGCTGCGGGGAGTTGGCTTCATGTTTTTTAAACCAGTCTTGAACCGGAACTAAACGTTACTACTGACAACCTATATACTTCCTGGAGCTAAAGTTCATCGATTTAATTGGATTAAAACTGGTAATTTATTGTATACAAATAGATGTTGAATGGAAGTATAGTGTTAAACTTTTCCTTTCATAGATTACCTTTTATATATTTATACAAACACCGAAATTACTAAACGAAATGTAGCCTGTCACTTATGTCAGTCATTTGTCACCTGTTTTCGCGAGGAAAGTTGATTGACGTTTTAACAAATTTGCTTTTGTAAAGTGAATAACTTTCACTTCTAACTTATCAACTACACTTGGAAAAGTTTCAAACTTCTTACATACATCCGTATACGTAGACTAGATTTTTAATTCAAATGTAACCTAGGCTATTTCATTTGGCTCATTGATTTGACCTGTTTTTTTCTATCTGCCATTTCATAGTTCTCTAGTCTAACTATTTCGACTTCGAAGGCAAACCAAATTTATAGGCTGATATTTTATAGTTGTTGACCTTCTAGAGGTGTGACAGTTATAAAATATCAGATCTGTGAAAGGGGTCACACTGAAACGCCAAAGTAATTAGGCTAATAGCCTAAAAAGAAAGTGCACATCCAAAAACTATCTGGCTGGCTCCAACGTCGAATTAATTAGACTTATTATTCCTCGGTACTGTACTCAAGTTAGTAAGTGAATTGTTTAATTGATTGCCTTTTTACAATAAAATATGTCAGAAATCAAAAGACGAATATATGGAGTGCAGTTAGCGCAGTGGTATAACATGATCTAATTATATAGCTAGAGGTAAATGTGAAAAATGAATTAGAAGATTATAGTGTGTGTAAAACTGTAATGATATATAAGGAACAAGGGTAAGGGGACACCTTCCCTTTACCAGTACATACTTAAATTGTGCTTGCTTGAAGATTATTGGGCTGTCACCCACACAAGAAACAAAATGTGTAATTGCATTAATCTTTACTTTTCTTGAAAGCTATCTTCTTCTTCCTGTAAAAATGCAGTGCCTTCTCTTGAGCTATGAATGAAGTGACTGAAACATATATAAACACTGTGCAGATTAGAAACTGATAAAATCTTGATGTGCAGTGATTTTTTTTGCGCTGATTTGACTCCGAAATTCGGCGTCTTCCTAATTGACAAAAATGGTCAAAGTTCCCAAAAAAAGGCTAAAAAATTCCCAAAAGTGAGAAGATTTTTCCCAATTAGATTGATTTCTTGTGAAAGTTGAACTAAAACAATGCAAATAATCATGAAATTCCGACTCTAATTATGGTTTATTCGCAGAATTTTGTTGCCAATTCTACACACGTTGTTTACATAAGACGGGTCACGGCATAGTACGGCATTTAGTATGACTTTCATCACGGTCGCTAAACGCTTTTTCATGCGTCAAACTAAGTCGGAAAAAAAATTGTTAGAAAATAACCTAAATTATCGAAAAATGTCGCATAATTCCAAATATTATAATAAGAAAATAAAACTTAAACACGCCATAGGCACTCCCGACATTCGAACATCTTTTGGTAAAGTTAAATCGTCTTACTCAACGTAGTTTGGGTGCTGTAATGCGTTTCATTCACCAAAAAAATTAACTGAATAATGAGAAACTAGAACGTTTAGTGGACAGCTTTAAAGGAATGAAACATAGAAAGATGAAGTTGTAAATTAAAGAAGCAAGGGCATTTAAATGAAATAGATTTATCTTAAAATAAAACTTTTCAAAATGATTTTTTTATTAAGTTTTGTTAATTTTTCCCAATTTTGAAGTTTATCGCGCTAAAAATTCCCAATTTGAAAGGCATGGGCTTTTGCCAAAAAAAGTAAAAAAATCACTGATGTGCAACTTTCTAAAGTGTAGGGAGCCTTAGTCTACTTCAGAGCAGTGTCCAAGGGCTGCTATGTCTTCAGTAAACTGTTTTATACTGGCATGTAGTCAGTGATAGTCTGCTTGTGAATGTGAAAGGGAAATTTTAAGAATTCTTTAAATATTGTTACTAGCCTAAGTAAGCACTAGATAAACAGTGGCACACAAGACAGTGAAAAATGTGACTGAAAGTGTTAATTGCTGAAATAGTGCTCTAAGTATTAATATATAAGTTATATAATTGTGTTTTTAACCATTTTGTGGATGTATGAATTAAACAATGTTAAACAAATGAAACTCAAAAAAATGTTACCTTGAAAAGAAAAAGAAAATTCAAAGAGAACGAGAACCTCAAAAAAATAAACTGAAAACTCATAAAACACAACAAATCAACCAAAGAAACAAAATAGTTTATATGGATTTTCCATTTCTGGCTTCAAGAACTATGATCATAATAGCAGGAAGTCTCCTCTAGTTTATCTAAGGGCAGCTGGGTGGAAGAACACGGGCACAGGGATATCTGCGTGGTTGTGTGAGTTTGTACTCAAGTACCAGCTTGGCATCAGTTCTGCATTGCTGTATGATTGCCATTGTAGAGTGGTGATCATTTAAGGCTGGCCAACTGAGGGCTGTCAGTTGGCTGTTTTTTTGGTGCCCCAAGGCTGGTCTTCTAAATAGTATGTCTTTTTCCCACCAAAATTAGCGTTAAATTCTCCCCTGCCAGGCAAAAATGTAGTCGGTATGAGCATACAGTCAAACCTGTGAACAATGACCACTGCTGGGAAGCTACAAATGTGGTCTTTATTTGCAGGTGGTCTTTATTCACAGGTGTGTCTACTACATATTAATAGTGCATGGTGATCTCCCTGCTGGTCTCTATTCGCCTGGTGGTCTCTATTCGGGGGTGGTCTTTAACGTTGTACTCTTAATGGATTTGTCACTGAAATTTAATCATTTTCCTAAGTTTATCACTTAACAAAAGCCCCTCTTTGCCTTGATAACAACATTTTAGTCTGCAGTTCAAATCTGATAGGTCATTGGTTCATGCCCAACTACCAACCATGCCTCTTTATGTGAGAAAGTTGGCAGTTTCTTGCAGAGGACTGGGGACTAGTACTGTTCCTTTTTAAAAGGAAAAATGGTTATGTAAGTGTTCATCTTTAAGTAACTGAACTATTCTTAATTGTTAAGAGTTTAATATAATATAAGTTTTGGATCAGGTATTAAGATAATTGCTGATTGACTTGCATGTTACAATAAGCAACAATATTCAGTATGATGCAACAGCTATTTATTTATTTTTGTAAAAATATTTAACAGTCACAAACAACAATTCAATGCCCTCCTACAACATCTTAGAAATACTGTATAATAGAAGACAAAAGTGAACTTTTAACTGATTGCAAATTAAGCTTCGGCTGCATGGACATGTCAGTTTGTTTCTTGAGATGAAGACAAGATACTAGTATATTGGTAGTAGCTAGCTCTTGAAAAATGTTGAATGGTAGCAGAATGTGCTTTAATGCTAGAATTTACAATATAAGATAAGAGTTTTATTGATTGTTGAAAATTTGTTTGTCTTTAACCCGCATAATCTAGACAAGACAAAGGCATTTGAACTTTACAACTCTGATAAATCTCTATTGATACTTCATTTCAATCATTTTATAATGTTCTAAATATTTCCCTTTTGTGAATTTCTCATCTATAGAAACCATTTTACATGATGACATTGTTCTGAAAAATTGAAATGACAGTAATGAACTGTTGGTAATCTTTCGTTAATGTGTCACAGTTGGAATATTTTGATTATTTTAAATTGGTTTGAAAATTGTGATTATTATAACTGTCAAAAGTTACTGGGATATGGGGAATCTAACATAATTTATACAGGGGTACAGCTGCACTTGATAACTATCTGTATATGAGCTACAAAGTAAGAGTTTTAAGTTGTTCGTCCTTGATTAACTTAACATGGCATACTTTATCAATACCACTATTAGGCTTGAAAGGTCTTTAAGACAGTAACAGTAGGCACATTAAGATTCTGTCTGATAACTGTATATACACCCTTATCATATTGTATTTTAAAAGAAGTACATATCAGTTTTAGCATATAGAGCGTTATTTTCTGCTATAAAGGTTTTATGGTATTAAGAAAGATGACAGCAAGGTCAAACAGTAAAATATTTACTGAACAATTTTATCCTATAAATAATATTAAAGCAGCTTTCTTGAGTTCTTATGTTCAATGGAAACAATTTCTTTTATTCCCATTTTGTAATTTTGTATTTACATGGTTGCTGGGATACTGGTGTGTCATACTAATATTATACACTTAACAGGTTTAGAAACGCAAATATTTCCCCTGTTGAACATTTTTATTTGAATGACGCTATTGTTTTTTATTACTATTTAGGTCATTTTTTGCGATGAATTATTGAAACTTTTACAATAATTCAATTTTATATTGTTTTTGTTGTGTATGGAATTTGAATAAATTTGAAACATGATAACACTGTTAAAATAAATATTTTGCCACTTTTGCGTTTCTAAACCTGTTGAGTGTAAGTAAATAATATTGTACATATAAATTTCTTCATAGAGGCGTACTTTAAATTCCAGGACGACATTTACAAGTAGCTGTTATTTTACCAAGAAAGATGTCTTACTGGTGGAAATGACCTTTATTTGTACCAAAAACATTCATAACTTTACTTTTAAACAAGTCATGTTAATTTTTTCAAGAAATGCAAAAAAAAAAAGCTTTTTCGTGAAAAAGCAACTTAAATACAAAGGAAATGAATATGTCAAGATTGTTTTAGAGTGAATAGAACATTGTTCCATCATTATCCTATCAGTATACATTTTGTATTTATTTTACAGTATCAGTCAATTCAAAAAGATCCTGGGACTTTTAAGTAGAAAAATATAACCCTAAAATCAACAAAAAATTAAATCCATTAAATAGGTTAATATAAGTGGAGCCACCATGGCACGTTGCCCCAGAATGGCAGGGTCCTGGGTTTGATCCCTACCATAGCCATGCCAAGAGTGTTGTTAGGCAAGAAACAGATAATTCCACTTTCAGCCTCTCTCTCTGTTTAAGGTTGATTCCATCTGGAGTGAGTCTTAGGAGCAATTAATCTAAGTTGTGAGAATAAATAAATTTGTATAAACGGGACTGTTGCTATATTTCTTTCTTTAATAAAAATATATAATATAGCTTGTCTATAATTCAAAGTATAATACAAGGATTTAGAGCAGTATGACAATATTGTGTTATTCTAAAGCAATTATTATTAGAATAGATTGTACAGATGTTATATGAAGTTGTGAAATGTAAACAGTCGAGGCGTTTTTGAGGAACTTTAATTTTCATGATAAGTCATTGAGCAAGCAGCAGTATCATAGTGACAAAACAGAAAAATATAAAATTTCTTCATAATATCAACAAATGACTTTTGGCAATTTATTTGAACTTGTTTTCAAAGTTTGCCTTTCACTTGAAAACATGAAAAAATTCAATATATTTAAAGTTTGCTTTTATACATGGCACTTCAATCAGTACAAACTTGAGTAAATATTTAATTCTTGCGTGACTTAATGTATTGAATCGTTTGTTGCTGTATAAAAATTCTGTATGAAAGAGTTGTACATTTGTAACTGGGTAATGGTCCTTTCTTTATTTGGTAGAATGCTTTTTCTGTACCAAAGTTTTCAAGTGGAATGGTTTGAAATATGTTTTTCATGTTTAAACTAATTTATGTCACATTTTTATGGCTTTTAAAATTGTCTTGTTAATTTTACATTAGTTTTCATATATCCTTTATTGTTACTGATTAAATAAAGCAATTGAAAAATAATTATACTGGTATGAGTCAGTATGACTATTATAATCAGTATTTAAATGAAAGCTGTATGGGTCTGGATTATTTAGCATTATTTTCATATATTTCATGCAGAAAAATACCTTCCTGAAATTTGAATACCGGTATAAATATTTTAAATGTTGGTCAGGAATACAGTGCTATCACATGTGCCTCAGTCCACCCACGGTACCAAGCTGTAAATGGGTAGCAGAGTTGAAAATCTTGCTACCTCTCTCACATCAGAGTGTGATGACATCTTGAATGAGTGTTTGAGAGCGATGCAATTTCTTCGTAATCTGACTAAAGAAATTTGTATAAAACTAAATACATGCAGTGTTTAAATGATGTCAACAGAATATTTCATTGTAAACAGTTTAACAATTAATGAGTTTAAAGTTCATCTCGTTTAAATCAGTTTTTAAAGTATTAAGACGTTAATTTAAAGTTGTGACTTCAAAAGGTCTTTATAATTTGGATTATGAAAAGATTAGTGATCTCATCAAAATCTAGGTAAAATGACTTCACAAAGAAGAGTTCAATGTAAGGCTGAATAGCGAAAATTTAAACATTCAATTAAAAGCAGATTAGAAACATTTACGGTAATGTTTAAAATTGATTTGGTCTGATAACATCTTGATATTGGGTATATCATTATAAATATTGTGTAACAAGTCATTGGTCGTTTCTTAAAGCTTTCAACTGAATAGATGCAGACTATGATATATAGGCTCCCACTGTCAGTCAGAAGTTAATAGCTCATTTACCATTATCGGTATACAGTTTAACTTAAGTTTGAGATACAGTATATTAGGATAATTTGACAGTGATGCGACGAAGAAGAGTCCATTGTTACTGTACATATATATATTAATATGTTGGCTTATGGTTTTAAAGTATTAATTCTTCTATTGTACACACGGTCATGTTATCCAAAATGAACTGTATACACACGGTCATGTTATCCAAAATGAACTGTATTTACGAATAATCATATAATATATTTACTAGCAGATTTCTTGTTTATTTTCAGGTCATGAATGTGTAATGCCTTAGCTATAAATCGGCTGGAGAAGGAACTTTTATGGGTAAGCACCTACGAAGGACAAAGGTTCCTTTGTAGTGTGCTTGACACGAGTATAATCAGGGTCTATGGCCCTGACAGTTGATGAGTTCAACACTCGCCCATCAAGTCACGCAGTAAGAATGGTGAGATATTTTCATATTTTCTATTAACCATTTACTATATACTAATGAAGTAAAAATGAAATTTATTTCAACTGTTTAAGTCCAAGGATCGCATTGACAAGTAACGCTTATTTTACCAAGAAAGATGCCTTACCGGCAGAAATGACCTGTTTGTACCAAAAACATTCATATCTTTACTTTTTAAATCGATGTTCATGTTAGAAATAAAGAGCAGTATTTTTTTTCAATGATATTGCAAAAAAAGGATTCGATCCTGACAGCTTGTGAAAAAGCGACAAATATAAAAGAAATGAATATGTCAACATTGATTTAGAGTGAACATAACATAGTTCTATCATTTATTTATTTTACAATATCAGTCAATTCAAAAAGATCCTGGGACTTTAATATTTATGTTATATGTCACAATGGAATTCATATCATTTTATCGTCACAGTTACAATAGGAAAAAATGTTTCTGATCAGTCAGTTTGATTGGTCTTAGATCACATATTACTCCTGCCTCATACCATAAGAACCAGCGATTTTAGAAATATTAAGTTATATTGTAAGAGTGATGAATTACAGTTACAAAAGTTCATTCAAAACTACAAAAATTTATATTTGATTTGACAGCCAAAGAAAAGTGGAAAAAAGGGTAAAAAGTCCGGAGGAAAGAAGTCCGGGAAGAAAGGAGGAAAGAAGTCCGGGAAGAAATCAGCAAAGGGATCAGCTAAGGCTGTCAAGGGAGAAAAGATAGAAGTAGACATTTTAGGTCAACCTGCCATGGAAAATTTGTATTATATTGCACATGACGCTCCACAGGCTCTCGATATGCGAGGGTTCGGCTGGGAGGGTGATGGTGGAGGAGGGAAAAAAGGGAAAAAGGGAAAAAAAGGAAAAAAGAAAAAGAAATGATGAGAATTTTAAGGAAGTGTTTGATAACATCTACATGTTACTAGTGCCTTCATTATAGCCAAATATTCGCCATGTGATTAGGAATGCATGTTGTTGCCATTTTGTGATAGATGTGAAATTCTGTTTAAATATCTAGAGGAACTTAACGAGAAAAACTTCAACCTACAGTAAATGGTGCGGATTTGTGAAATGTGTACCTGTATGTATGTTGTTAAATTCAAGAAATTTTGTTGTTCCCTTTTGCAAATGTCTATAAAATGACTATAATCATGTATTCTGTCTTTGTGAAGAAATTTGCTAGATAACCGTAATTAGCCAAATACATAAGGGGTTGCCATGTCAGCCAACATTTATGTACTAATTGTTAAACAGGGATGACTTACTGCCATATGCTTATGGAAATGATGAGAGGATTGTGTGTGACATATAGATTTCTTTATGGTAATTACTTTTTCTTTTGTCTGTAAAGGTGAAAAGAAAGTGCCTTCAGCAAAATGCATGTGTTTACAACATAGAGTTATTTAAAATGTGCGAGAAATGGCGGATTCTGTTACTTGTAGCTACATTGTATAAGGAAAGATATTAGAATGAAAGAAGTGTGAACAGAAATGAAGTTGACATTAAAATATATTCATTATGTAAAGTCAAAATACTGCATTGTTCACTGAAGTAAGAAAGTGATAGTAAAAAATACTTTGGAGTTTGGAGCATTTTAGATGCACACCAAGTTTTGAAATGATAAAGGCAATTTTGTTAGTGCAGGCATTTCTGCCTTTTTGCGTAGTCAGTTGCACAGTTCTGACAATATTCCTCTAAACATCATTCTGTTGAACTATGTTCTCACATCAGTATGTAGTTATGGTTACGAAATATGTTGTCAAGAGTGACATTTATCTAGAAAAGTGCATGGAAATGATTTTGTACATCAATCTTACCTTAGACTGTGATATTTCTATTTTTGCCAAAGAAATTTTATCTGAATATTATATGCCAAAGATGTACAGTTTACATAATGCAGTTATGTCCCTATGCA
Source organism: Saxidomus purpurata (assembly GCA_022818135.1). Taxonomy (NCBI): domain Eukaryota; kingdom Metazoa; phylum Mollusca; class Bivalvia; order Venerida; family Veneridae; genus Saxidomus; species Saxidomus purpurata. Next base: position 50,609,589 of record JAFMSR010000011.1, read on the forward strand.
ACATTTGAAGATGGCCATCAATAGATGTGGGGTACTTAAAATGACTGTTGTTGTTAACATGAATGACATACAAAAATTGGTGCATTATTTCCTTTATAATATAACACTATTACACTGTTCTGTTTGTCTTTTAAATATTATAAACATGAAACTCAAAAGAGAAAAACCGTCCTGAAAATCTGTTTATCAATGTAAACTCTAAAAACTTGAAATGGTTTATATGGTAACTCAAGCCATAAAAAAGATCATATTTTACAATACAGCAGAAATGTTTAAAATTTTCTTTTTCCAAAATATAGACTAAAATAAAAGGTAAATATTTAGAATAATAAGATTCCATATTCCTCATTCTTTTAAATAAACACTTTCTTGGCACTGAAGAAGTTTGTCTAAAAGATACAGTAGTGTTGTGAAGTACATTGGAAGTGGATAATCTCTGGAAAATATGTTTGCATTATATCCCGTTGAGTGTTTTTAAGAAAATAATAATTAAAGTCCCAGGACTACATTGACAAGTAGCTCATATTTTACCAAGAAAGATGTCTTATTGGCGGAAATGACTTTTATTTGTACCAAAAACATTCATAAACTACTTTTTAAATCGATGTACATGTTAGAAATAAAGAGCTGTATTTTTTTCAATGATACTGCAAAAAATGAAAATGGCTTTGTGGCAATTTTTTTTTCATTAAAAAGCAACTTGAATACAAAAGAAATGAATATGTCAACATTGTTTTAGTGAATAGAACATGGTTATATCATTATCCTATCAGTATATTAATTTTACAATATCAGTATTAAAATTCAAAAAGATCCTGTGACTTTAATGTACGTGTTTCATGTTAAAATGCCACTAATTTGCCATTTTTTCGTTATCTTGTTTTGTACTCAGTATTCTATGGTTTAATGTCATTGTTGGGTGGGTTTTTCCCCCTCATTTGAATGTCTAACATACATGTACAGTAAAGGCGAGTGAGGTCAATGCTATTGACATATTCAAGCTAAATTTTGCATACTTCCATTTTCGCAGTATTTGGAATTCTGAAAAATAATTTTTGCACTTAAGTTTTTGCATTTTTTCAACTGATGAGGCAGGTCAATATTCAGCATTGCAGTTATAAATATTTTATAGTCTACCTCTGTGGTCAAGTGTTAAGAGTCGCTGACCTGACGCAGATTGACGGTCATGGGTTTGAGCCCCACTACCGACCATGTCTCTGTATGTGAGGAAGTTGGCAGTTTCTTACGGAGGATAGGGACCTGGTACTGGTTCTTCCCAAGCTGTAAAAATGACAGAAATACAGTTGAAACAAGTGTTAAAACTCGTACAACATCAATATTAGCACATTCCTAGTATTAATTAAACACTGTATTGTTTTGTTCCTGCTGATTACAGATATAAGAAAGCCATTATTTTGTTTCTGCTTGTTTTTTTTCATGTATGGATTTTTTTTTCATTGAAAATTTATTGATTATGTACTATTTAGCCAGAAGTTTGATTTCAGATTGACTAGAATTTACTGCATCTAAGTGTACAGGTATTTTCCTAAGTAAAAATTCTCCATGTCAAAATATTTAAGTTTTTAAAAAGCACTAGTTACATTCAGATGTATAGTTTATAGATTGTTGCGGAGTATGAATGATGTTGTCATGGTAACACAGAGGTGCATTTTGAAGGATAATATATGTGTATTAGTGCCAAATATTTATTTTCAAACATGAAGTCATATCCAATTACTGGTATATACATGTACAGTATTAGTGCCAACACTTTGTTTAATTTGCACTGTAGAAATTTGTTTAACAATACACTGTAGACAATAACAGTAACAACTGTACAGTGGCTGAGAGATGCATTTTCTTTATGTAGGCCTACATGTATTTTATTATCCCATTGTGAGTTATTTATAGAAAGCTTCTGTCTCATTTGCACCACAGGTGTACGGCAAGCAAAAAATGTGTCCACCAAAAATTTTATATGCTATTTTGTGCAAAAGTTTGGTGCCTAGAGAAAACAACCATAAATTGTGTGGACATATTTTTCACCGTACACCTGTGATACGCACATTCTGTGATCTCATTGTGCTAATAGTTAAGTCGTGTATTTTATGTATGGCCCCTAATTTCTTACATGAATTTGATAGAACTAAACAAGGTTGGAAGACAGGTTACCGTGTGACCAATGGTAAAACCATGGTGTAAATATTAAGATTTATAACTGCCATGGCCATGGATTATGGTGTGGGGGGGAGGGGGGGGGGGACAGGGAGTTTGACATTTACCTTGAAATAGCATTATCAATATAAGCATAAACCATGACATTTTTTTAAGAAAATCTTTTTATTCAAGCAAGTAAACATGACAAGAAGTAATGTATAAGTGCCTATTCAGAACCCAACATTTATAAATATTAGAGTTTTACATCTATTCAGAGACTTGCACTAAATATCCAAACTGTGAATTAAATTTGCAAGACCCCGTTATTTTTTTTCAACAGCGCTAGGCCTGTAGCAGGCATTCTCTTCTATCAGAGCTTCTCTGACTAAAGACTCCATTTTGTACCATATAGGAATGACACTTGGCGTGTATTTTTACCCATTATTAAATTTTAGAGATTTTTACATCAATAGTAGCATTATAAAGGTGATATCATTACAGCATTAAAAGGCATCTATGCCAATTTAGAAATTTCAAACATTTTATACATATTGTATAGTAGCTCCTTAGATCATGATTTATTATTTTCTTATTAAAGACTTCCTGGTTATTTTGTCCTTGTGCCCATGGCAACTGGAAGCTGTATTCAAAGTAGCCTTACATGTATACTAGCAGAGAACAATAACTATGGTAACAATATTAGTATAAATCATGAATATTCATGAATAAAGCAAATTTCTTCCTGCTTTTTGGGTTGTTTCTAGTGCTAAAAATGTTTGATTTTAAGAAATACAAATTTGTAGGAAGCCTTTTTGTAACCTTGGACTGTTTGACCTGAAGTTTTACAGTTGCAATACAAGTAGACCTTATAGCCAAGAATTAGAATTGCCCGTGTCATTATAGACTCATTACTGATCAGACAATGGTGCCAAACAGCACTTGAAAACAAATACATGGTAGGCTATGACTGTATAAGTTACCTCATTTCAGATAGATGATAATAATCTAATTTCAGTATGACCTTGGTGTCAAGGTCATAACAAATAAAGGCATCATAAGTTTTTTTTACAAAGCATGACTATCTCTGAAAATCAATGTACCATAACTAAAACTCCTTATTTTGTAAGGTGAACATGTCAAATACAATGCATTGATAGGTCAAAATAAACACTTTAAAAAAACATCCAATATCTCGTCACTTTTTTCAACGATAAAAAAAATCCCAGTATTAAGCGCTAGCTGCTTTTTTCATATTTTAGAAATGACACATTCATTTTTTAATACTCTAGAAATGAAAGATTTGTATGTTTTTTTTGTTTATTAGTACTAAGATTCACTGAAATTGCCATATATACATGTATTTAATATCTGTAGAATTACTGTGTTTTAGATAAAAAAATATTTATGAAAAAACTATTCATGGTATTCAGTGTTTTGAAATCTATTGAAAAAATCTTTAAAAGTATTCGAATTATAAATCTACATCATCTTGATGTTTAAGAAATAATAAAAGTGTCCCTGTATTTCATTGTTGATTAAAATACTGTTGTAGTATCGATGTAATTAATAGTAATTAAGTCACAACTTTAAGTGCATAGCACAAGTGATTGAATTATTTGCATCCGAAGGACTGACTGTATTTTATTCAATAATAGAATACTGGGAAGCAATTATTTTTCTATTCTAACACGATATTGTCTTTGAAAAATACCATAAACTATGCTCAGCGCATAGTGAACACTTCATTGTAACTTATAAGTATAGACACGCTTGCTTACATTGGTCACACATGCATCATTGACACTGTACATGTTGCCCAAGGAAAATATGATGTATTTTAGACAGGAAAAGTTGCAAATTGTGTTAGAATTGTTCACATGTTCTTGGTGAGGTTTGTTGCCAAATTGTTAACCACAATTTTTTTTCAGCTGTACAGCCATTCATTTCAATTTATGTACTGCATCCTAATTTACAATGGCATTCAGCATTAACAAGAAAATTTAACATTGTTAAGGTTTTACATTTCTTGATAACCTTTCATAGGTGAAATGTTATTTTTCTATACATGTAAAATATGTTAAAGGTTTTTTTGTTTCATGTTTTAAAGATGTTAATGTATTCTCTGTTATTTAGGTTTTTTAGGGAAATATAATTAGGGTTTTTTAACAGTTGTGTTTTCTTTGTCTTTTTTTATTTCCTGCAATGAGACAGAAAATATATATTAAGGAGTCACTATATCTCGCACTAGACTCGGTAAATAGATGGTTTGAGAAAAAGAGACCATTTGCTGTCTGCCCCTGTGGTCGAGAGGTTAGAGTCGCTGACTTTAAATCACTGTAACCTCTCACAGATTTTGGGCTATGGGTTAGAGCCCTGCTACCGACCATGTTTCTTTATGAGAGAAAGTTGGTAGTTTCTTACAGAGGATAGGAGTCTAGTACTGGTTATATAAATTGCCTGCCTGTTAAAGCTGGAACGGGCTTTAAACTCCTACTACAACAGACCATTGGCTGTTTCAAAACCATTCTGTCCATCCAGTAACCATGCATGAGCTGATAATCCATGGAACATTGGCATGATCAAACATAATTATCCTTAACCAATTTTTATTTAACTCGCCACCCACACGATACATTGCTTGCATGACCCGTCCAGAAGTAAATCCTACTGCAATGTCACAAGCAACACATCCAGAGTCCATCTGTGTGACCTTAACATGTGACCTTGAACCAATACGGGATCCACACAACCCCACTGCAATATAGAGCAGTGAACGTCCAGTATTACTGAAATTTATTCAAATGTGGGAAAACATACAGTCAGTAGGACAGCAGGGAAGTCAGCTAGAGACGGAGGAAACATAGGTGAAAACATAACTGCAAACTGATATAACAATATTGTTTCCTTGCAATACTTCACAAGTCACAATTTACAGGTGCATAGCTAGTGTTTTAAATTGTATGTACAAATGGGGTTCAAAGAGGTTGAAGCACATTTTTGTTGGGTCAAGGGGGAAGAGCCCCTGAAGCTCTTAGATAAAAAGACAGCAATCGTACATAACAGGAATAAGAGGAATATGTTTTCATAGTCAAAAGTACTTTGTCCTTACTGAATCTAATATTCTAATTTATCTATCTTTAAACTATGACTCAGCACTTGTACCCAACTCGATTATTCCTGCATGTTCTTAAACCATTCTTTCAGTCTTGACTGCCAAGTTGTATGCACAGGCTTATCTGCAGCTACGCTCCTGAATTTTAGCCTTCTACTTTTCCTGAACCTAAATTTTACATCTTTTTGCACTGCCAAAAGGGGTGTTAAAGAAATTCCAAGAAACGGGTTTGTTTTTCAGAGTGATATTAATTTAATCATTGATGTCTCCAAAATTAGACATAATGTAAGAAAAACTTCTAGTAATACAAATGTATATAACTTTGAATTACCATGAGACAATTCTAACTTCACAACTACAAATAGTTTTTAAAGTAGCATGGAAATACTCATAGTAGCAGAATGCACTTTAAGAGTTTTGACAAATATAATTTTATTCTGCTGAATTTGTAGCATTTCATACATGTACACATTGTATGTACCATTATACTGGTCAGGGTTCACTTGACTGATGCATCAATTTCTTTGTCATCTAGTCAATATTAAAACAGACCTTTCTGTAGAAAACTTTTTGAACAGCCCTTTGTTTTTAAAGAACAAATAAATTTCTTTGCGACATCTTTAAGGTAAAATGTCTGAAAAACCTGCCAGGACTGAGTGAAATGCCAGACGATGCAGGGGAAAAAAGCAAAGCCCCCTAAAAAGCGTTACCAACCCTTCTGACAGACTATCCGTGGTAGTCACGAAGAATTATAAGAATTATACAAGATTATCTTATAATCTGAAGCCTGCATTTGCATGTACTGTCATTAACAGAGACTGACACTGGAAAACAGGAAACACTATGGCAAAGATTTTATTTATGCTGTTGTTACAGAAACATGCAACAGTATGTCCAGAAGGGTCCTTTCATTTTAATCCGTCATGGCACTGGAGAGGATCAAACCCGGAGACCTACGATCTTGAGATGAACACACTACCACTGTGCCATGGCAGCTCAAACTGATTTCATTGTGATTTTTCCAGAAAAGCTTGGACTTGGTACTGGTATGTTTTTAAGTGTTCAAGTTTTGTTACTTTTTCAAACTTCAAAGATTCTGTAAATGTTTTTAGTTATTGCCAAATAGTTGTAAGATTAATACATGCTCAACTTAATTTGACTCAGATTTTGTAAATATCTCATTTTTAAATTGTAAATAGAATCTCTTAAGTACAAGAAATGCCTTAGTGAATGTCACAATTCCTACTAACATTCTTGTTGCACAGACATCGTTTATTTTGTGTCAAACTCAAACTCTATGGTAACAGTGGATATATTTATCATTTTCCCGCTACTGTTAATACCCAGCTTGGCTGTCAGACATGTGACCTGTCAGACATGTGACCTAATCTGTTTGTGGTAAAGAATGTGCAAGATTTATGTGCGAGTACCAAATATCTGAACAAATAACCAATATTCAGAATGAAAATAACAAACTTGAAGAAAGAATAGCCAAGCTCGAAAAACAACAGAAATCTGCAGTATCAGCTAATATACGTTTATCTGAAACTACGTCTGTAAGGACCTCCCATAGAGTCAAGTACAATACCTAGGTTTATAATGTAGATGGCACTTACAACTTTAAGAAGGGTCAGTTCTCAGCCCCTGTACCTGAGATTTACCTGCTCTATGTGTCAATGTGAGTGTATCTGCCTTCAGACATGAATCTCAACATCATTTAGAATGGCGTTAAAGTCAGCGTGGTATGTGCCAGCGACAGCAATTATACCGACTATTCATCAGGTATATCAAAATATTAAGAAAAATCATCAAGTGAGTGCAAATAAAAAGCCATCAACATCTACTCTTCTACATATTACAGGTACTGTGAGCAGCCATCTTGAAGCAAGAGATGATATTTTGGTGGAACGTGCCGTAAGCCATCCTTGCGACCTGGCTTATACAAGGAGCATGGCTGGTACACATTTGCTGCTACACTTATACATGCAGATGTAATAAACTATAGACTGACTGTGTAACACAGCGAAGAAACAGCATTAAAGATAGACTATCTGTATTTTATAAGTGTTTATATTGAATTACTAAAATGGAACATGAATAGTGTCCATGGAAGCTCTTTAAAGTAAACTGTATAGACTCATTTTAAGCCAGTCTACACCGTCTGTTATTAACTTGTTGCCATCTTTCAAACTGTATTTACAGTTGTATATTTACTTGTTTGTTTCTTTTTTAATTTATAGTTTATCAGTGTTTTTACAAGTTCAGAAATCCTGCTGGATATTTATTCTTAAAAACATACCACTCTGTTGTGAATTATTGGATGCCTAAGATCAGACATGAAAATGTGTATGATGGGTTAATACTCGCATCTGCATAAAATCATAAACAGAAAAGTATATATAGCATTCAAACAGATTTTGATTTGACACAGCACAATGGTTTTTTTACTCAATACAACTAAGATTCTAACTTCACCTTTTGACCAATTTTATGACCATTGGGTTCAAATGTGTACTCTTAAGGTGTTCACTGTTTTTACTGTTTGGTTCAACCTGCTGGTGACCAAAATTTAAATTCCATGTAAGTTGGTTTCAACTTTGGCCATAAGATCATCAAAATGGTTCTGGGTAACTAGATTGCTCTCAGTATTCACAAGTTTTTTTCTTTGATTGATCAGGTCACCTACCTCATCGGCTATCTCATCTTTTCCTTCACTGGCTACCCTATCATTTTCTTTTTTTTTTTTTTTTTTTTACCTACATTTCAACTGCTGTTTCAACTGTTACTTCACCTGTTATATATCTCGTCTTTTACTTAAACTACTATCTGATATTTCACTTCATCTCCTATCTCATCTCCGATCTCCTATCTTTACCCACTACCCTATGATTTACTTCACCTGCTATCTCATCATTTACTTCACCTGATATCTCATCTTTTACCTCACTTGCTACATCCTTTACTTCACAACAAAACCTTTAATCTTTTTCTATCTAATTTTTATTCTTGATTTTTATATTTTTTAAAAACGTAACAAGTCATCTGATTTTGCAATATCAACCAATGGTTAAGTCTTTACTTAAAATATCAATTTAACACAACCAGCTTTCTTTTCAAATGAAAAGTGTGAGTATCTCTAATACTTTAACTCTGCCATTGTTCACTTGAAATATAACCTCTGTCTTTTCATTTCCTTTGAAAAAATAACCTTTTTCACATTTTGTGAAGGCATATCCTCTATTTTTTTCACATCTTTTGAATCCATTAACCTCTGTCTTGCTGTTGTTCATATCTTGTGAAAACTGACCTCTTTGTCTTTTTATATTTTCACTATCACAGGGGATGTAACTGTGAAACAGAATCTGTTAAACATTCTCACAAATGCTCTCCCTTTATCACCCTATGAACACCTTCAAACATATTTTCATACATTTTGTTTCAACAAATGCGACCCATGTCTATCATTATCACAGGGGACATAACTAGAAACATAAACCACTAAAACATTTTCTTGAAAACTCATCTGTGTCTACTTTCAAAGTTACTTGAAGCATCCTCAGCTGTGACAAGATCTATAATAGCATTTATAACTGCTGCCTCTTTGGACTTTGGGTCCCAGTGTGTGTCCCTGCTGTTGGTAATCTTACTATCCAATACATAGTCCAACTCTCTTCTTAAATCCTGAAAGACAGATAATCTTAACTCTTCAAAAGTGGAACCCTTTCTAGACACTGGGAGTACAAATACTGTACTGGGGACAGATTGCAAAACTCTCCTAAGTGTATAATAGAAATATAAGGCTACTGTATGAGCATAATATATGGAAATACAGAGGACGGACACTTCCACTGTCAGTCCTTGACATGTGTGGTCACTATATGCAGGCAGTTTCTAAATACAACAAATGACTATCTGGAATGATCAATACTGACTGTGAGGAAGAAAAGGCAAATTATCCGGGCATACCATGCAGAGAATATACACAACTAGGCCTGATAATAATCCCCCCTATAAAGTTTCACTGAATTCTGACCATTGGCTGCCGAGAGATACTGCAGACAAACACCTCACTGTTCAATATATGTCAGAAAAAAACAAAGGTCAATAACTCTACTGACATTATACCAACATAAGCTTTGTACTTATCATTCCTTTGAAGACTCAATTGATTCCAACCACTGAGAAAAACTCGGACAAACTTTGCCTAAGACTGACAGGTGGACGGACAGAGTAGCACGATTCCAATATAGCCCCATATACTTCATATCTGGGAGTATAGTGATATGCTATTGTTGGTGCTCATTTGACCAAAAAACTTATAACTGTAATTTAAGCATTTTATAAAGTACCAGTACATCAAAACAGATTGAATCATTCTAGTCACCTGCTCATGTTCATACTATTGTAGTGTAACAATTATATAACACTGGTAACAACTCAAAGAGGATTCAAGGCAAATTTTACAGAAGATTTGTACAGGTGATTATGACAGGTGAACAGTAAATTGTTACCTTGACTAGTTGAACAGTTTCAGGTGAGGCCTTAAACCTGATCCAATCATCAACACATACAGTGTCCACATTGTCCTCCTGTGATAAATCAAATAAAAGTTTGTACTAATTGGATTCAACCATGTTGTGAAACATGTTCCTTAGGCGTAACTGTTTGAGATACTAATTTGTTTTAATTTTTGACACACAGTTATGGTTAACACAGAGTTCTATTTGCCTTTTATGGTAGAATATCCCCAGAACTCTCTTAATAACATCATGATGTACTATCATGCAACATACTTTTCATCTAAAATAATCAACAATATTCCCCTATGTAAGTGATGATATATCCTGATCTCATCTATATATAAAAACTGTTACTTACGGTCACTACATGAGCTAACATACATGGGATAAAAAGTACAAAAGTCAACAATAAATTCATTCTGAGAACATCTTTTACAAGATATACAATAATTGAGTTAGAAATCAAGAAAGCTATGTCATCTACATGCATTTTTCAGAGCATATTCTATTTCACAAACAAATATAAATCCCGTGTTGTTACTTAGGAAGTACTATGTTATAAATCAGAGATCCCTTTCAAAAACAGGAGAAAGAAATCCAACTGGATTACTCGAGAAATCCCATGTGTTAACTACATTTTTTGTAGTATTTTTACCATCATACTTTAAAATATTCCATCCACGCCTAAGGATTAAAGTTACAAATAGGTTTTGAGACAAAATACACAAGTAATTACCTTGATTTGTTTGATGTGTCCACCAAAGAAGAGCAACGAGTAAGGAGAGACGAGACTGCAGTCATATATCCACACCTGTGATGTATAACACATTCACAGTAAGACACTAGAGACTGTTAGAGGAAGCAACACTAAATTATTTCCCAAAAACTCTAGCTGCTGATTGGATAAAAGTGAGAAATGATTTTCTTGGGATCAAGATTTCAGTATAATCTATTCCAAAACTTAATTAAGCAAATTTCTATGCAATGGTTTAAAGTATCTGACATAAAACTTTGCAAAAATCGTTTAGATCTTCCACAATCTGGACATTTCAATCAATATGCTAGCAGTTATGGCACTTTGCACATTTTATTTCTACATACAAACATCAAAATTTGTCTTCTCTGAAAGTGATCACCAGTATTTATTTGGCACAAAATGTTACTTGTTAATCTTACCTGTGTAGTTTTCATTTTCTTATGAAATATGACCCAGCGAGATGACGCGTCATGAATTTTCTTGGCAACAGATTTCGGGTGTAACTCACATTTCCCATCTTTGTCATTGCTTGTATACAACTTCATAGCTCTGACATAAAAAAGGCATTCAATAGAGCGTCCGAATTTTATAGTTACATTTCATATCAATCAAATAAGCCCCTATATAAAATACCATCTTTACTCTAATAAACTATTGTATAAAATACTGTATTTATTTCAATAGAAGTATAAAACAGCACAGAGTATACAGCAAAACACGACCTCAAATTCTTCAAGTACTGGCTTAAGTTTTATACATTACTTTTCTTTTCTAAAATGGCCCTGACCATCTTTTAATTCAGACATTATCAGTTCATTGGAATATTGACAAAACTATCTACCCACTGAATGGTAGCGTAGATCAGGATTAGACTGCACAGATATACAAGCTGATCATAGTCTACACTTGCCACATACGAAATGGTTCCAACAACATCTTAGGTTTATTCAAGAAGTAAGGCCTTTGTTCTCCAATGTTGAGCTTAGAACTAATCCATTTACATTTCACAACAGATATTTGACTTACGCGTGTCTTGTAGCAAATTTCTTTATCTTGGCAACATTGGGATACAGTCCTGCACACACAATAGCTTTCACAAGGGCTGTGTTATCTATTCAAAGAGGAAAAGCTATAAAATTAACAGCAGTGTTTGTACAATATGCATGACTTAAAAACAGACCTTTTTATTCAGTGGCCATCAATGAACTAGATTAAAAAACTTGCATTCTAACACAAGTGGCTCTTTTTCCTATATAAACATAAAGGGAAAAGCCTGTATTTTATTTTACGATAAAATACAGCAGGTTTTTCCAAGGACAAGTGCCAAATGACATAACGATGTGACGTATGTAAACAAGCGCGTCCAATCATATTTCGCATTTTAAGATTACAATGATGTACAACTACACGTTAAATAAAGTTCGGGATTGTTTTCAAAGAAAATACCCTGTTAGAATCAAAAAAATAAATTGTTCCCTATATTCTATCGTTGAATAAAATACAGTCAGTCATTTGGATGCAAAAAATTAAATCACTCATGCATCGCACTCGTGATTTAATAACTATGCATTCAAATTCCTGACTATATTTTATTCAATGATAAAATACAGGGAGGCATTTATTATTTCTTAAATCTAATGTAACACTTTGTATTTTAGCACAATATTTTCAAGAAATGATTTCTAATACCAAGCCATCTTTGATCTTGGCTTCTAGTACACTGAGACCAAGATTTAATATACCCATGAACACAAGGCTTACCTGAGTTCCTGTTGGCTGCTTCGTGTGACGTAGATCTAGACTTGATAAATCCAAGCTCCTGAAGGACGTCGGCAAGCTGATGTCTCATTTTCTGTAACATCTGTAGACAATATTTCATTTTAAATCAGTTTTTACATAAATTGGATTTCCCTTCTCTTTTGACCTGTGTTTTATTGCTAAGTAAGTTGATGCTACAATATTAAAAGTTATAATAACTAGAACTGCCATTGTCATGGCTTGAATACCCCCGCTTACCGCTTTGTCAGAATCAACAGTGGCCATTTAGAGCTCAAGGAGAACCTTCCTGTTATATCTGAGGGTAGTAAGCCTATGCATTGCTTAGTTATGCATTCTACATGTTTTTAGTGGCAAAGATCTAAGTGACCTTAACCTTTGACCTACTGACCTAAAACTGAAACTGCATGACTTAAATACTCCCACCCTCCTTCATGCAGCTTTACCTGGGGGTGTTTTATAATTAATATATGAGAACATAATTACATGCTTCAAATGTGAAAATGGAAAATGTAGATGGAGAATGAAATGTTAATACTCACAATTGATCTTTGAATGAAACTAGCTTTTTGAAGTCAAGGCCCCTGTGACCTTGACCTTTGACCTGGTGACCTCAAAATGGATAGGGGTCATCTACTAATCATGACTAACCTCCATGCCAAATATGAAGACTGTGGGTCAAAGGAATCTTAAGTTATTGGGCGGACAAGCTTTTTGAAGTCAAGGCCCCTGTGACCTTGACCTTTGACCTGGTGACCTCAAAATGGATAGGGGTCATCTACTAATCAGGACTAACCTCCATGCCAAATATGAAGACTGTGGGTCAAAGGAATCTTAAGTTATTGGGCGGACAAGCTTTTTGAAGTCAAGGCCCCTGTGACCTTGACCTTTGACCTGGTGACCTCAAAATGGATAGGGGTCTTCTACTAATCAGGACTAACCTCTATGCCAAATATGAAGACTGTGGGTCAAAGGAATCTTAAGTTATTGGGCGGACAAGCTTTTTGAAGTCAAGGCCCCTGTGACCTTGACCTTTGACCTGGTGACCTCAAAATGGATAGGGGTCTTCTACTAATCATGACTAACCTCCATGCCAAATATGAAGACTGTGGGTCAAAGGAATCTTAAGTTATTGGGCGGACAAGAAAAAACCGACGGACGCCGGACGGCCGGACGGACAAGCTGATTCCAGTATACCCCCCTTACAACTTTGTTGTGCGGGGGTATAATTATGAACTTGTCTGGATAAACTCCTAAATATGCTTAATTTATAGCCGAAGTCAAAATCCAGATGATGACTTGGGACTATTCTTTCAACAGTGGGTATATGAACCACCTAGTTTGTAATGATGAAAAGTAAAGGACACATACCAAAAGTGTAGATTCTGACATGAAGTAATCGTAGCATAACTGTCGGTTGGTTCCCCTGCGCCTGGCCTTCTCCCAACGATTGTATGCCTTCACTAACAAAAGATGGTCACTACATGAACCTTCTGACAGCTTCATTCTGGCTTCATCAGATTGTCCTTCTTTTCCCTGTAAAGTATCAATTTAGTGTTTAGATAATTAAAGGTCACTTAATGTCCTGTTGTCAAATGATTGCCATGGTGTAAATTCACTTTAGTTTACTATTTTAAATTGGAGAAATTTAAGTAAGGCAATATGCAAATGTATTTATTAAATTATGATGGGGTTAAAATTTCTTTCTAGCAATTTTCTAAGGTCTAGTATGGAATGAACTAATATCAACTAATCATGTCAAAAAATTCATGTTTAAACATTGTTAAACACAAGCTCAGATTCTGTCACCACATCAATGGATTGCCCAATAACAACCTACACACCAGTAATAGGAGCTAGGTACACCATGCTGCCTCTCAAATAGACTTTTTCACTATCTATTCTAAAGTTGAAGTACACTTAAGGTAGTTCCACACCTTACGGCTGAATATTTCAACCTCCTTAGAAAACGGTCATATTTTGCATATGCAGTCTACGATGTATGTACTTTAATGTGATGCTATTTGATAAGAACACGCTTACGCGACGTTGACGTCATGACGTCGTCAAGCAGTCTACCCAATTTATGTGGGCGCTTATATACAAACGTTCGTACCTGTGGTATTTATGAACAGATTTTGAAGATTCAAGTTTCATTTTTTATGTTACAAGTATACACAAATTTTGGTTGCATGTTTATTACATAATGAGTGCATTTATAGTCAGTATGCCGACTATTGCGACAATTTTGACGTAAATAACGTCGTATTTTGGAAGGTACTCTTGATATATTTTGCCGTTTTGCGAAGAATTTTGTCCGGTGACCCCACCTGAAATTTTGATATATTGCCACCACATAGTAGTTTATTCAAATTATGAAATAAAATCGATAGGTAGTCGAAGTCAATTTTTTGCAAAAGGTTGTACAACAGAAGAGAAAATATTATTATACTTTGTTATATATGACGTACAATAAAGATGAGATACGATCAATGTTCACAGTGTAAAACAATCAAATTGTTGTCACAGTTTTACTTGTAAAAAGGCGCAAAAGTATTATGCACGACGTTAAGTGAATTCACATACCGTTCCGGAAGTTAATTTATTTAAACATGATGGCTTTCCGAAAGAGAGTCCGTTCCGTATAATCTTTAAAGAGTGAGTCCAAACTAGTGCCTGTCCAAAGTGAAGTCGATGCTTCCGGTGATTGTAAAAATAATCAATCTTCCTGGAGGAACGCGCGTCGAATAATAGAGCTTGGGTATTTCGCGGATCAGAATATGCGAGAACTGTAATTCGTCGGTACATTTGGCAGACCAAAAATGGGCTAGCATCATTCTTTGATGTCAAGTGCCGGCAATACAGTTTCACTACAGCAGTCACAAGCGGCAAGCTGCATAAAGTAACCCAAGACGGTAGTTGTCGCTGCTTCGATATCAATACAAAGATGGCAGCAGGTAAACACACATTTTTTCACCTGTTTATTAAAAAGCATGTTTTCCAGTTATATACTTTGAAATTTAGACTTCAGAATATCTTTTAAGAATTCACAGTTAAAGGGTAGCGCATTTTATCAATTTTCCTTCTTTTTATGCAAAGCGGTAAAAAGCGATTTCAAGCTATTCGTTCTTTCTCCATAACACATGCATGTGAAACAAAAGTATTGCTAGTATATGACATAACATGTACTACGACGACCACATCCTCATGCATGCCTATGTCTTAAGTTTAAACTACATGTTATACAAATGAAGATAATATAATTTGAGTTGAAACTACCCAACTCCGTTTTACATATCTATAACCGTTATCATTTGTGCGCAGTAGATAAGTTCACTGAGCTGCGTGGTCGTTACTTGTAATTACTAAACCTCCCGCTGGTTAATTTTATCCCTGAGTTCGAGCCCCACTATTGCCATTTTGTCCATGGAAAATGCCGCAAATAGTGATATTAGACATCTCTGTAGCTTCGGTACTATTTGGACTATTATGAAAAGATATTTTCAGCCATGCTGAACGCTGGTGTTGGTGAAACCCAGATTTCAAACATTTTGACGGAGCTCAACATATCTCAGCCTAGTGCAACAACAATAAAGAAGCGCGAACGTGAAATTGGATCTACTATTGAGAAAGTTGCTTAATAGTCTTGTTCTGATGTTCTAACGGAGGAAAAGGCTGTCTTTATGAAGTAAGCATACTAATTGGCGTTGATGTCAATACTATAAAGGAAATGATCAAGGCATTGGCAGTCATTTATAACCTGTTACGCCCGATAGGCGGTTACTTTTTTGTATTTTAGGACATATAAACGTCAGTGTCAACCGTATTCGGTCATTTCTATAGACTGGCAGTTTATCTTACCCTCGTTCATTGGAAGAACGAGAACTCGATCTCTATCCTCCGTAAGAAACTGCCAACTTTCACATATCAAAAGACATGGTATGAGCAGGACTCAAACCCACGACCCTCAATCTATGAGAGGTAACAGTGATTTAAAGTCAGCGGCTCTAATCACTTGATCACGGAGGAACACAAGAAAAGACTTAGAATATAATCTTATTGTTTCGTGTTGCCTCCACGTTTACATTATAATCAGCAGCGCTAGTTGATAAGTCTGACACCCGTAAAGGGTCTCCCCATGCATGTTAGTTAATGACATACATATTTTAAAACGGCGAATATCACATCATAGCCAATGCCTTACAAGTCCATAATTGTATATTATTTCATGCTAACTAATGAAATACTCCATGATGTATCAGTTGAATAAAAAGTGATGATTTAGATATCATATTAGTCACAGTGATAGTGATATAGGTCTGCCATAACTTCTTTTGGTGATGAATATAAATTATTCAGGTTTTGTGATAATAGCGTCGCTCTCGGGATATTAATATTAAATTGCATCACTTTTATAAAAGGAGTATTTAAATTAGTGTTTCTCAATACAACAGTTACACCTATTAGTCATTATAGAAGTGGCATGAACTTCGTTTTGTATTTTTATATAATTCTTTTCAATACACTAAACACTTGCAGACAGACAGAGCAAGTAGGGGCAGTGTCTTGCCTAAGGAAAGAAACGTCGTATCACTGGTTGGGATCGAACCCGGGACCCTCTGATCCTGATTATACGATCAATATAATATCTGTGTCTATTAACTACATGTATGCATAAAGTATTGGCATTGTCACGCATTTTGGGATTTTTACAGGATATTTGAACAAAAACGAAACGATGTATAGAATTTGGGGTTGCAAATAAATCTTGCAGGATTTGCAAATCAACTAAAACAAGTCTCTAACACGAAGTCATGACTGTAGAAAAATGTAAATGAAGGATGTATGTACATGTGCAAGGTAATTTATAAAAAAAATTATGGTAAACTAACAAGTTGTAAACAAACTATCTCAACTAAGTCTTACAGAATATTTATTAACCAATTCGTTCCTAGTGTCTACTAAAAGCATATATAATGTAGTTTCAATCAGCTACGTTCCGAAGAAGACAACACTTTGGTTGTCGTCTGGTCAGAATTTAGTTCGTCAGTCTGTTGGATCACCATTACGAATAATGCCTTTGTTTAGATAAACAGAAAGGCATAAATTGGAAATCAAAAGATCCCATTTTAAAAATACATGTATATGTATAAACGGATTAATTGCTGTCGGCGCAACACTCATGATCAGTAAACTTACTAACCGTAAAATATTATTTCTTTCAATTATCTATTATCGGACAAAACAAGAAACTGGACAATTCAAGAAACGACGCCTTCAGTTGAAGGAAAAATACGGCAAGGCCAGGAATTTCGCGAGAACCTTGTGTTTAAGGCGTTGCCTCCGGAACGGGAAGTCCTGTGTTCGAATCGCATCCGGTGTGCCATTGAGTAATGACACTTATGTCACACGTGCCTCAGCCCGTCCAGCTGCAAATGGGTACCTACGATGACATTTTTTAAATGCCTAGATGTTTTAAAGTACATTCCATGTGGCTAATGTTTCCTCTCATGATCAGCGATAACATATTAACATAAGATCAGTGTTGCTTTAATATAAAACTTATATTATTAAATAGATTTATGACTTTGAAAATGTTTTTTTTGTTTGTTTAGACAGCGTCCGGTTGTAAAGAAATAAACCATTGCCTGATATTGCAGTTGAAATAATGACGTTAACGTTACATATTGACGCACAAAAATAACGCATAACCGTAACTTAATTTCAAAATTAAAAAAAATCTACTTAGATAACCTATTGATTTTTTTGATATTTTGAACCATCTACACTATGGTAGTAATATATTTGAAAAATCAGATTGGATCACCGGACAAACTTTTTCGTAAAACGGCAAAACGTGTTCAGAGGTAGCTGATAAATACTACGTTATTTACGTCAAAATTGGCGCAATATCATTCGAATTACCAATAAATATATTCAATATTTCAAAAATATGCAATAAAAAGTTAGGCTTAAATGTTTCTGGAGAAATAAAACTTTAATCTTCAAAATACGTTCATAAATACCAGAGAAACGAACGTTTGTATGAAAGCGCCTAAAGAAAATGGGTAGACTGCTTGACGACGTCATGACGTCAACGTCTCGTGAGCGTGTTCCTATCAAATAGCAACACATTAAAGTACATACATCGTAGACTGCCTATGCAAAATATGACCGTTTTCTGAGGAGGTTGAAAAATTCAGACGTAAGGTGTGGACCTACCTTAAAGGTACAATAAGATCTTAAAACCCAGGGGTGATATCCAACACAGGGTTTGATTGTATTGTGAAAACTAGTGTTGTAACGAAGTCCTGCAGACTATGCATGTATACATTATATAATTACTTTTGTACTTACAAGCGGTATAAAGAATGGATCCTTGAAGTCAAGACTTGCTGCAATTGTCAGTATAGGATCTAAACATCCAAACATGGCCCCAAACAGTATCATCTTACCAGTGTGAGGATCTAACGGCATGCGTGCAAGGTGTTTACCCAGAGGTAGAAGATTCTCATCACTGTCCAGTGCATTCTGTCAATGTAATTATTTATCATGTAAAACTTGAGAAGTGAACTTGGCACATATATTGCTACCTTCCATAGATACGGCACTTTATCAAATGTATATGCTAAAAACTTAAAGATATTGTCTAAGTCTACATTAAATGATTAGTCATACATGTACATCTTTAACTTTTACCAAGTAAACTTAGCTAAAGGTTATATCTCCTCTTTACAATTTAGACAGTATCATTAATAATTGTTTGAAGGAGTTTTCACTTAAAGTTTATCGACTGAATAAGAAATAGTGCAGATCATGATCAGACTGCAGAGAAGGTAATGGGGATCATAATGCTGATTCACAGACCATATCACCATTCACCAGCGGGGCAGAGTCTAGACATCAGAGTGTATGCAGCGATTGCCAGTCATATCACTGGCTAGTCTCAATAATTACACTTCAAACACAGACCCATTTTACATACGGACATTTCATAGACATCTGCGCTTTTACAGAGGCTGGATAGCGCCTAGCAAAAAATATAACAATATTCACCCATTATTGAGTACAATTATTTAGACGAATGGCTGGCTTAAAATTAACTTAAAAGTACTGTTGAGTTGACTGAAAAGTTTGGTATTTTTCTCACATTCTTTGATATAACAGCAAAAGGTCCTTAATTTGAAATTAGACGATGCAGAAAGAAGCACCTGCTTTGTACAGATCAAACTATTCTTGTTTAAGTGTGACAAACTTTCCACAAACCTGCAGGTATCACAATAAACAAAGAGGACTAGATATATTTATAACAACTATTCTAGTAATTTTATAACCATCTATGAAGTAATTTTTTAGTAAACGTTGTAGCAAAATGGACAAGAGTTAAAGTATTCACTATTTACCAGGTTTTGAAGATTAACAATGGCTGTGTGTACAGCAGTGAGGGATGGAGGCTGCATCGCTTTCTTCACAAATGGTACAATTTCTCCAAGTTTGAGATACTGAAATAAAATTTGTTAAAATAAATGTTAATACTGGTAGTTAAATAATGTTTCATCATTACAGGAAAAGCACACAATGTAGAACTTTATACAAATACTGTAAAACAAACAGGGACTACACAACTTATTTTCTTTCACTAGGCATTGCCCTCAATAAGGACTGAATATATAAATTCCTATAGGACTGCAAAGGTTTTCTTCTTGCATGAAAATGAAGTACTTGAAGGATCCTGCATCTGTGGTCATGTGATTAACGACACTGACATGCAATCATATACTTCCCACTGATCAACGGTCAAGGGTTTGAATCCTATTTTTTATGTTAGAAAGTTAGTAGCTTCTTACAGTGTGTTAGAGTCACACCGCTCACCTTTACATATCTGAAGTACTGTTGAAACAAGCCTTTACATAAAGCTTGTGATATTTCTGACACATACTTTGATTTGTAGACAGAGTTCTTCCAGTCTGGTTCTCAATATTTCTGGAGGTAGATAATCTAACATCATAGACTCCTGTAGACTGGTATACAAATGGTAGCATTCACCTGGCTGTACTCTGTGTACGAATATAATAAAAACAAGAGCTGTCAGTAGGACAGCGCGCTCGACTTTTTTAGTGCTTGCCTATAAAACAAAACTTTGACAGTTAAGGGCACACAAGACTTTAACTAGGAATTTCTAAGTACAAATCAAGAAACATTTTCACAGAGTTATCTTCTCTTGCTTACAGATAGGTCTCATGATGGTACATAAGAACTCCAACTTCCAAAGTAATATCTCAAATGGTTAAGTCAACAAGTGGACAAGAATGAAAATTTTAACTGAGTTTCTAAGTCAAAAAGGGCCATAATTCAAATAAAATCCTTGACAGAATTACCATCTCCTGCCCATGTTTTGGGACCATGATGGTAAACAAGTATTCCAACTTTCAAATTAATATCTCAAACAGTTCAGTCAAAAAGTGGACTGGTACGAAAAACTTAACCAAGATTCTAAGTCGATAAAAGGCCTTAATTTTTAAAACAAATCCCTGACAGAGTTACCTTCTCTTGCATACAGATGGGGGTAATGATGTGAAATAGCATTAAAAGTTTCAAAGCAATATCTCAAAGGGTTAAGGCAATAAGTGGATTTTACCCATATTCAATGTATTTTCTAAGTAAAAAAGGGGCATAATTTTGTCAAAAACCTTGACAGAGTTATGTCCTCTTGTCTGTTGATGAAGGTCGTGATGGTAAACAAGTATGGTTAGTTTCAAAGCAATACCTCCAATGGTTTTGAAATAAAGTGAGGTGGTACGAAAAACTTAACCAAGCTCAATACACTTTTTAAGTAAAAAAAGGGCCATAATTCTGTCAAAAACCTTGACAGAGTTATGTACTCTTGTCTGTAGATGGAGGTTATGATGGTAAACGAGTATGGTAAGTTTCAAAGCCATACCTCTAATACTTCTGAAATAAAGTGGGGTGGTACGAAAAACTTAACCAAGGTGTGACGCCAACGCCGACGCCGGGGCGAGTAGGATAGCTCCCCTTTTCATAGAAAAGTCGAGCTAAAAATTACATTCTTTCCTCAAAAGAATGAACAGCTTATTTACTGCTGTTTACATCCAAAGGCATACAGAAATGATAACAACACCCAGGCATGAGGGAGATGAAAAACCCTGCCTCCTGCGATAGATCATCTCAGAGTTATTTTCTGGCAGACTGAACCAAATGTTGCAAATTATATTTAATATACTTTGATTGTGAAAAAGAGACACCAACTGAAAAAGATTAAAAAATCAATGCCTGAAAATAGAGTTAAACAAGAGCTGTCAGTAGGACAGCGCGCTCGACTTTTTTAGTGCTTGCCAATAAAACAAAACTTTGACAGTTAAGGGCACACAAGACTTTAACTACTTTAACTAAGAATTTCTAAGTACAAATCAAGAAACATTTTCACAGAGTTATATTCTCTTGCTTACAGATAGGTCTCATGATGGTTCATAAGTACTCTATATTTCAAAGTAATATCTCAAATGGTTAAGTCAACAAGTGGACCCGAGTTTCTAAGTCAAAAAGGGCCATAATTCATATAAAATCCTTGACAGAATTACCTTCTCCTGCCCATGTTTTGGGATCATGATGGTAAACAAGTATTCCAACTTTCAAAGTAATATCTCGAACAGTTTAGTCAAAAAGTGGACTGGTACGAAAAACTTAACCAAGATTCTAAGTTGATAAAGGGCCTTAATTTTTAAAACAAATCCCTGACAGAGTTACCTTCTCTTGCGTACAGATGGGGGTAATGATGTAAACAAGCATTCAAAGTTTCAAAGCAATATCTCAAAGGGTTAAGGCAATAAGTGGATTTTACCCATATTCAATGTATTTTCTAAGTAAAAAAGGGGGGCCTAATTCTGTCAAAAATCTTGACAGAAATATGTACTCTTGTCTGTTGATGAAGGTTATGATGGTAAACAAGTATGGTTAGTTTCAAAGCAATACCTCCAATGGTTTTGAAATAAAGTGAGGTGGTACGAAAAACTTAACCAAGCTCAATACACTTTCTAAGTCAAAAAAGGGCCATAATTCTGTCAAAAATCTTGACAGAGTTATGTACTCTTGTCTGTAGATGGAGGTTATGATGGTAAACAAGTATGGTAAGTTTCAAAGCCATACCTCTAATACTTTTGAAATAAAGTGGGGTGGTACGAAAAACTTAACCAAGGTGTGACGCCAACGCCGACGCCGACGCGAGTAGGATAGCTCCCCTTTTCATAGAAAAGTCGAGCTAAAAAGGGAAGTAAAAGAAATCACTGTGCTTAATCTAACATAATGCTTAAAAAAATATAAAACAAACCTTCCTGCTCGACCTCGCCTTTGCCGAGCATTAGCACGTGAAACCATCTCAGCGTCTAAAGTGGCTAAATTGTTCTCAGGTGTGAAACCTTTCACCTTGATACGACCCCCGTCAATCACAAACACCACATCATCTATAGTTATACTGGAACAAAATAGAACACATGAACTATTTCACTTTCCCTGTTTTAACTCCTACCTGCTGAGGGCTCGTGATTCTACCATACTAGATCATGATCTACCTGCATATCTTTGCATTCTGATCATGATCTGCAGTATTCACTATTCAGTCATTCCATTCTCAATGAACACCACTCTGAACTATGAATAGTATCACCTTAACTGCATTGCAAGATGGACATGTCCATCATTGGAAAGTGTTTTAATGGTTAATGTACTGTAATCAAGCAAGCTGTTGTCTGCCTTGACCTTTGCAAAACCTTCATATTGTTATGAAACAGAGATATTTTTGGCGACTTGGTAAAACACACTTTTGAGTCCTTTGAAGTGTATGCTAAAGTAAACTTACTTAGATAATGCACTTCACCCTTATTGTGTTTTCCCATTCCAATGTTAATATTCTTTCTGTAAAGAAATTTTCATACTCTTTCATTCTTCTATCTAATCAACAGTCATGCCGTCTGATGCATTCGCATGTCATGTTTTTCATTTTCTTTTCTAAGATTTCAGAGTATAATATTTGACTAAACAGTGAAAACAAAGCAAGATTTACAACAATTCACATACCTTGTTTCTGCAATGTTGGTTGCTATAACGATTTTCCTCACTCCTGGGGGCGGTTTCTGGAACACTTCACGCTGGTTCAATGTCGGCATCATTGAATGTAATGGTATAAGGCGGTAGGAAGCTGCAGAGAAGCAATATTTTCATCAAAAAGGCAAATTTTGACCTGCAATTTTTCATATTTGCTGATAAATACAGGTAAACCTGTGTAAGCTGTCCCCTCAACCAGCAGCTACCTGCCTGTCTTCAGCAGCCTATACTGGAAGTATTCCACTTAATCACTCTAATATATAAAACATCTGTATTAGACAGACTCATACTTTAAGGAGTTACTTTTGATACACCTCTTGGTTGACCATCTGATTCAGGTTTGACTGTATACACACAGTCACCTGTTAATTCAACATTTGGATACACCTAAACTTACTGATCAAGCCAAACTTGCTATTGTCAATTAAATGAAAGGAAATTCTAATTATTCTCCAGGTTTTGAGATGAAGCAAGATCATAGATGCTTTATATGAAATCAATATTTCCCAAAGAATTTAAGCCTAAAAAGGTACACATACTTACAAGAGCTAAAGAATCTGTCACCAGATAACATTTTATGAAGCTCACTTATATCTGTCCAGCCTGGCAGGAAAACCAAAATTGCTCCATCCTACAACATACAATAATTTATAGACTCCAGGTTTAGTATAAACTTAAATTAACAACGGGCTGTGATATTGTAATGTATAACAAAGCTTGTGGGGTATAACAATGTAAGACAGATATTTACAAGAGCATACTTACTCCTTTTCTATTGACTATATATTTGATGAGATCTCTCACTAATTCCAGATCAACTTTTGTCATGTCCATATTCCACAAGGCATCAAGAGTATTACGAGAAAACCTGAAAAACACTTTCATACATGTCATAAACATTCATCTAACAAAGGCATGCTTCATATACTGGTAACAAGTCATCTTCTGTTTGCAATAAGGTCAGGAGGCTATACCTCCGCATACTTAATTACCTCTTGTAACTCTGCATGTCACCAAGCCACACCTTCTCATAATTAATTACCTCTTGTAACACTCTCTGTCACGAAGCCACACCTCCACATACTTAATTACCTCTTGTGACTCTTCAATGCTACAACTGTTACGAAGTCACACCTCTTCATAATAATTAATTACCTGTTGTAACTCTCTATGTCATGAAGTCACACCTCCTCTTAATTACTTCTTCTAAATCTGCATGTCATGATTGTAAATAGCTGCACCTCTTAATAATTAATTACCTGTTATCACTCTGTATGTCCCGAAGCCACGCCTCCCTATATTGTTGCTCCTCCTCCGACTGCCTCCACTGCTGGCTTCCTCTTGGTCGACGTTTCATCATCTTCTCTGGCACTTTATACCTGAAATTCAGTACATTTTGAAAGATGTCAAATCATTATTGTAGCACAAAAGTGAAACAAGAGTGCAAAAACTGACACACCCATCACATCTGTTGCAAATCAGACCATTAATACAATCTTTACTATTTAAGCAAGGCATTTGATCAACTAAATTATAACATAGACCTAACTACTGGTAATTTCCTTCTCCCAAAGGCTAGTATATTTGTAGATCTGCATTATCTGACGTACATATATTCTGTTTTTTGGTAGTTTATTTTCTATTTTCTTCTGTTTCTATGAATCATACTAATGTTTTACTTGCCCGGGAAGTCTGATAGTATATAACGACTTACCTGAGCATTTCAATCACATCTTCCAGCAGGTACTCCTCTACGGGATATGTAAACCCAGGAATATTGATCATAGGGCAGTTGTCTGAAAGGAAAACCAATGTTAGTTTACATAATATGTTTTATTCACATTCCTACTATTATTCCAGTTACCACTAAGAATCAGATATATGTAGTAATCTCTGTATATAATAACATACTCTGGATATAACGAACAGATTTAAATTGTCCTGAGGAGTTGTTATGTTCAGAGATTACAGTTTTATATTAAAAGTACATAATATAAAAATGACCAGATTTACCAAAGACAACATTATCATGAAGACTAGAAAATGTAATAATACAATTTCAAGACAATTTTAAACAGATACTTATTATAAATACACAACATCAAACACTGTTTATTTAAGTCGAAAATGTTTATTCTGTACATGGCAACAACATCAGCCCTTTTTTTGTCCAGGACAGATAGGAAACTGTAAAGCTGTCTTTTCTGTACAGCATACCTCATTTTGACAGGAAACAATACGGCATACCTCATTCAGATAAAAAACAATACGGCATACCTCATTTTGACAGAAAACTATACAGCATACCTCATTCAGACAGAGAACAATACTGCATACCTCATTCAGGCAGTAAACAATACGGCATACCTCATTCAGACAGAAAACAATACGGTATACCTCACTCAGGCAGTAAACAATACGGCATACCTCATTTTGACAGAAAACAATACAGCATACCTCATTTTGACAGAAAACAATACTGCATACCTCATTTTGACAGAAAACATTATGGCATACCTCATTTTGACAGAAAACAATACGGTATACCTCATTCAGGCAGTAAACAATACTTACTGAAGTATTTAGAGAATGCCTCGGCATTGAGAGTAGCACTCATGAGGATCAGTTTCAGCTCCGGTCGTTTCGGTAGAATATCCCGCAATATGATAATGAGGAAATCCGACAGCAAGTCTCGTTCATGGATCTCATCTAGTATGATGTGTGTGGCTCTATGTAGTAACCTGTTTAGGACAGTAAATAAACTTGTAGCATTTGACAAAACATTTAAAATCCAGTTACTAAAACTCTTAAATTTCTCTTGAAAAAAAAGTCTAAGAAGAACATTTCACTGTGAACTGACTGACTCTTCTAGAAATTGACTTGAAAGGAGACCTTAAATATATAATTATTACTCTGTATGGCAATAGGATAGACTAGTGGCTATACAGGTGTTCTGACTATAGAAAAATTGTGTGCTATTTTCTGCCTATTGGTCTTTTTTCAGGGTAGTCATTAAAACGGATTTGACCCAGAAAAGGTTTTTCCATGAAGACAATGAAAATAGTATTTTCACACTATTCTAGATTATATAGAGGATAATTGTTGGTTTCGGTGTAAGATCACGTTATAATTTCACCGAGTGGGCACCAAAAGTGATATTTTCACGAGTGGCGCAGCCACTAGTGAAAATAACTACTTTTGGTGTTCACGAGTGAAATTAACGTGAAATTACACCGATACCAATAATTTTTCTGTTTATTTTATGGTTAAAACTCTATTTTTATTGAGTTTGTTTCTATAAAACATCGAAAATCGCGGGAAACGTCATCAGAAAACATAGAACAAATGACGTCATTTAAACGACGTCATCGTCGCATGGTCTCCAGCATTAATAACGCTCGGTATACTTTTTGACGTAAATCCGGGCTAAAGATTGCAAAAACAGTGAAAAATAAAAATGGTAATCCACTGTTTCAAAACTGTGGATTATCACTTTTATTTCACTGAGAAAACTCTATAATTCACAGGAAAACATAAAATAAACAGGGTATCTTTGATTTCAAATATCTCATTTCATTATACTGTCCTTGCTAATTTTTAAAAACTTTGGATTCTAAAGTTGTGGCTTTGGAAGGAGTTTAATGCCTGTTTCAACTGTATTATGGTAATATTACAAGCATGAACCAGTACTAGAACCCTATCATCCATAACAAACTGACAACTTATCTCACATAAAGACACATGGTTGGTAGTAAGTGTCTAAATGATTATCTCACCAAGAGTTTTCAAATAGCCTATCTGATCTCAGGTTCTCTCTTGTTATATAGAGTGAAAACACAATGAAAACCCAATTAAATTGGACATAGAATTTGTGATCCTAAGAATACAGAAGCCATAAACAACAGTTTGACTGGACTGTACAACAGTATCAACTACTCAGTCTAAGGGAAAGGTTTTACTCACGGGTCACTCTCAAGTACTTTCAACAGAATACCAGTTGTACAATACAGTATTGAACCATCAGTTCTCGGCAGTTTACTGAAATACAGGAAATTATCACAATGTACTGGAGATATGTAGTGTTGCATTCATATAACAAGACAATCAATAGTTACTGCAACAAATTTATAGAGAAAAAGATCTGATCCATTTAAAAACAATTCCAATCATCAACTAATGTGCATGTACCAGAATAAATGAAAAACTTCAAGAAAACATTTAATTTCTCTGATAGTTTTAAACCAGTATATTTTCGCAAGCAAAGACAACTCAGTTACCCTTACATACTTACTGCTGCAATTAGTATTTTTATTGGTGAGTGACCTCCCTTTGCTAATCTAATGCATAAATCAGGGACAAGTTAACTGTTCTATATACCGTGAACTCAATAGGAGGAATGTTCGATTAAAACCTTTTGTAATAGCTCAACCGTGTGACTGACATTTAATTTAACAAACAGACTGTTTACTTTTGTAAAGTATAATGATTTTATATCCTACACCCAAATTCTATAATGTTATGGGAACGATAAGGTTTAAAAAGCAAATTCAATGTGTAGATATTCAAGTCATAAAAAGGTGTCTATGAATATAACATTAAACTGTACACAAGCACAGATTTGTTTACAGTGACTGAATATAAACATAAATGCGCTACCAAACCTTACTTTTCTAAGCGTATCATATAACCCACGGAGCCGCCACATTTCTCTGCTCTCTCTGCAGCTACTCTTTCAGCTACCTGTAATGTACATGTATTTCCTCTAAACTATCCCTCCATCCTACCACCTAGATTCATACAGCACTCACAATGCTTAATTACTAAATCATTTATAAATTACTTAAACACAAGAAAGCAAAAAGGGAATTAAAGAAATACTTTATATGTGTGTATTGTTTTTTGGCTTTTTTTTATTCTATGTTGAAAATATGCAGATAAGTACTTGCTAGCTGGCAGTCATAGTCTCTCACTTCTGAAAGCAGTGTCAACTATGACCAGCCTTCAATAACACATCATGTTATCCTGGTCTACAAGTGTTCACTTTTAATATAGGTCTCAGGGTCGAGACTTTGTGTTAAATTCTGTAAGAGTCAGTATCTTCTGATTATACTGGAATTCTGATCTAACACCAAAATTGGCTTCTGTCATCAAATTATTTTAACTAGACTAGCAGTTGTCATAGAAAGACAAGCAACTTTTTTAACAGAAAACACAGTGCAAATATCATACTTGATACATAGAGACCGGTAAACATGTAGCAAGGCTACAATAAGCAACAAGTCACGCTAACTGGCTCCTTGAATAGGACAAAAAATGCCAAAAATAAAAACTATTTTGTTATTTTTTCAGTTGGTTATTCATAAACCCCTGCCCCCTCCCCTCATTCCCAGGAGCAACTGAGAATTTTAGGGAATCATCCACTAATATGTAAGAAGTACATTCATCATTCTTTTTGTATTATTAGTGCACCAGCTTACTGATATTGCACTGATCCGTCGAGGCTGTGTACAGATAACTCTACATCTTGATCCTTTGTGGCGCTCTATGTAATCATCAAGAATGTACTGCGGTACCTTAAAATATACAATGTATTAAATGTTACATTATTCCACATTTCAGTACAAACCTTTAAGTCTCAATACTCTGCTATTAAAAGAAGTTATGAAAAATAATTCCATGTAATAAGGTCCATGAAAATCCTTGAAGGGGTTCAGGAGAACGGAGCAGACACAAAATCAATGACCCTTAAGCACTGACTTGACCTTGAGCAACCCCTAAGTGCGACCTTGACAATGAGCCTGCAAGTTGGTGCATGATTTCTGCACATCATTTTGAGCAGTTGACCAAAGTGTCATGAAAATCCTGTGAGGGGTTTAGGAGAGACGAAGCAGACACAAAAAAAAACAATGACTTGACCTTCAGCTGGCGCATGTGCATGTCATTTTGATGAGATCTGACTAAGGTTTTATGAAAAATCCATCAAGGGGTAGGAGATATGGAGGGAACACGAAATGTTATTGGCGGATCAATGGACTGACGAAGACCATCCTATATTTCCCTCCTGATTTGAGGTAGGGGATAACGAAGGGTAACAACGAAGTAGTCTAGACAATGTTGGCATATGAGTCAGGCTAAAATCCAAGCCTCTGCCTTGAAAATAGAGACCCAATCTTCCAATGATGTGAATTTAAACTCCTTGTGAATTACAGGCCATTTGTTTATGCAAGTGTAGTATGATAAATCATCAACAAAACACAATGATAAACTATCTGTTTAATATATTTATAAATTCAACCTTTAACAGCAAATACAAAACATTATTACAAGTACTAAGTCACGTCTACACTGATATGATATACATGTACAAAAGTGCAAAGTACTCAGTAAATACAAAGTTCTAAATGTTCAAGTCATGTATTGCTTACATGGGGCTCAGTGTTTTTTTTATTGACTGTTTATTTCGATATTGATAGCATGATAACAATAATAACATAACAATACAGAATTAAAATTTAACAGCAAGGTTAAAAGATAATAAATATCATGAAGTATGCATAAGTAATGAACCATGTCAGTTACATCAATATCAAGGATAACACAAAAAAGGGAACGAATCCCTTATTTCAATTGTGGTCCATGGTAGTGATGTTCTGACATAGAGAGGCATGAAACATGATTTTAGTAAAAAAAAAATATTTAAATTAAGATACTAGTCATTATACAAAGCTTGTTATTTACCATGTAATCATGAAAGACATAAGAAAATTAAAACATTGCACTGAACTGAAAGAATACAGTCACAGGTGGTAGATTTCAACATGTGTAAATTAATATTTTATAAAAAGATCCTTCACAGCACTTTTAAAAACACTAAGGCTGGACAGATTCCTTATTTGAGATGGTAGTATATTCCATAGCTTGCAACCTAAACAAGAGGGCCAAGATGGCCCTATATCGCTCACCTTGGTACAAGTCCACTTGCCTGGTGGAAGATCACTAGATAATGTTATATACCAAATAAGTTTTCCTATATACGCCTTTGTAAAACAAATGATCCCCCCCCCCCGGGCACAGTCAATTTTGACCCCAGGGGCATAATTTAAACAAACTTTGAAGAGGTCTACTAGGCAATGCTACATGCCAAATATCTAAGCTCTAGGCCTTGTGGTTTCAGAGAAGAAGATTTTTAAAGTTTTTACTATATAAGCCTATGTAAAATTAAGTGACCCCCGTGCGGGGTCAATTTTGATGCGAGGGTCATTATTTGAACAATCTTGGTAGAGGTCCACTAGCCAATGCTACATGCCAAATATCTAAGCTCTAGGCCTTGTGGTTTCAGAGAAGAAGATTTTTAAAGTTTTTCCTATATATTCCTATGCAATACTAAGTGACCCCCAGTGCGGGGTCAATTTTGACCCGGGGGTCATAATTTGAACAATCTTGGTAGAGGTCCACTAGCCAATGCTACATGCCAAATATCTAAGCTCTAGGCCTTGTGGTTTCAGAGAAGAAGATTTTTACAGTGTTTCCTATATATTCCTATGCAAAACTAAGTGACCCCCGGTGCGGGGTCAATTTTGACCCGGGGGTCATAATTTGAACAATCTTGGTAGAGGTCCACTAGCCAATGCTACATGCCAAATATCTAAGCTCTAGGCCTTGTGGTTTCAGAGAAGAAGATTTTTAAAGTTTTTCCTATTTGTTGCCATAGCAACCAGAGTTCTGCATGGAATGGAATTCTTTTAACAATTTTGGTAAAGCTTCATGCAAGGAACATTCCTGCATAGTTTTATCAACATTGGCCTAGAGGTTTCAGAGGAGATGTCATTTGAATCAAAATGTTGACGGACGACGGACAACTGACAATCATCGATCAGAAAAGCTCACCCTGGCGTAGCCAGGTGAGCTAAAAAGAAAATGACTTCAGACCAAAGCCTTTGACCCTAGGCAGCATAAAACATTTACATTTTGGGGTTTAAACACCCTGAATAAAGGTATACTTGTTTCAAGAGGTTTATTGCTGCATTTATAACAGGAAACATAGATGTTCATTTTTTGAAGTTTGAAATCTCTTTATAAATACTTGATTCCATTGGACCTTTGATTGTGACCTTGACTTTGAGATGGTGCTGCTTTAACACTGGTTGGGTACACTGTACAAACAGTTGAAACAAATAATAGGCTTAAACAATCAACTTGGACCTTTGACTGCAACGTACACCTTAGTCATCACATTGAAACAAAGATTCTGCAAGTGAAAATTACTCCTTTTTGGTGTTAATCACCCTTCTGTAAATCTGCCATGGATTGCCATCAATTTAGACAGTGGAAAACGGTGGAGTATTGAAACAAGCAAATTTTGTTGGAAAACGGTGTAAAACAATGAAAAAACAGCAAGGCAATGAGAAGGTCTATCAATTTTCACTATTTTCCACTGTTTTTCACCAAGTGCCACTATCGGTGGAGTATTGAAACACTTTCCATCGAATGCCACTGTTATTTTGCCACTGTTTGCCACTGTTTTCCATCAATAGCTTGAGTGAAAATCAGTGGCAGAAATGCCATTGTTTTCCACCAAGTGCCACCATCGGTGGAGTATTGAAACACTTTCCATCGAATGCCACTGCAATTTTGCCACTGTTTGCCACTGTTTTCCATCTATAATCTCAGTGAAAATCGTTGGAAAAAATGCCACTGTTTTCCACCAAGTGCCACCATCGGTGGAGTATTGAAACACTTTCCATCGAATGCCACTGATTTTGCCACTGTTTTCCATCAATAACCTCAGTGAAAATTGTTGGCAAAAATGCCACTGTTTTCCACCAAGTGCCACTATCGGTGGAGTATTGAAACATTTTCCATAGATTTTAATAGCAAATTTGCCACCTAAAACCTGGGAAATTGGTGGAAAATTTACCGTCGATTTCCACCAAATGCCACCATCTTCATGCTCTTTGAATTCTGTAATTTTTACTAAAATTTAAAAAAAAAAGATTCAAAATGAATTGAAATTTATTGAGAAACAAGAAAGTTATGAAGCCTTTTTACAAAATTTACATAAACTGCAAGCAATGTCTTTGTAAATGTCTCAATTTTTTGTGTCTTATTATGTTTCTGACACTGTCGTCGCACGTTCCTGACCATTGTTCCTTTACACAATCTGTGGTTTTCTTCCCCCAGCTGAACACAACATGTTCTGAAAAATAATTAAAAACTTGTTTCTACAAAGCAAATGCATACTGCAAACAAACAAGTAATTGGTATCTATTCTTGTGGCTTTGTGAAAGTTCAACTTTAATTTAAATTTGCAGGCCCTTATCATTTATAGCAAGCCGTTGTAATTTGTTGTATCATTAGCACTTATATTGGGATACAGTAAGTCAGTAACAAATATTCAGAATGACTGTAGATATCAATTAACATCTAAGAATTCAGTTCACACTGTCGAGGCCTGTATTGTGTTAGGTAACACAGTGAAATGAGGCAACTATTTTGTAACTAATGAAAAATTGTAGTTATCAATGTTTACACTCAAAATAAGGTGATGTACATACCTCTTAAGTTAATACTACAAGCCTGTCTTGATCCAAGACTGGTTTGCTTTCATCTCCAGATTTTGGCCTACCAGTATTCTAGCCATTCCTGCATGGTGAAAATTAACCTGGTCTGAAGAAAACCATACATAAGGTTAAGAGAATTCCAGCCGGGAGTGAAAATGTCATCAAGTTTACTTGCAATTAAAAGTTTCATATTATTTTAAAGATTCTGGGTTTTGTTTATTATCCAAGTTACCAAAAAAATGTCTATGCATTTATTTAAATTGCAATATTACAATGTATTATATTATATCTCTATCATGTCTATTATGGTTTCATTTAATGAAAACATTTTACTTAAAAGCTTCAATAATTGCTACTCTAGAAAATATACATTATACATGAATCAAATATTCAAAATGTATACCTCTGCTGCACAGCCACTCCTGTTTGCATAAGCTGATTTTTCAAATCCTCAGTTCAGTTCACACAAGTGATTTAAACCATCATTTTATATTTAGATTAATAATTATTTTTATACAAAAATTAATGATACTGTCCTGTTCAGCACAAAGTTCACAAAAGTATTTCTTCCACATGTAAATATTTCTTACAAACACTTGTTTAAACACTTTCTAACATTCAAATCAACAAATCAAAATCACTGCTTCCTGTAGAGATCTGGCTGATAAATCCTGCTTCCTGTAAATTGATACTGAGGTTCCAGGTGGTGATTGTAAAGAATGATGTTGAGTGTTATCTTTGCATGCTATCTATTTTTATGATCAAGTTCCCTGAATGACCCCACAGAGATTAATTACCTTGCCTCCGAATATAAAGGTCAGTTACAGTACTCAGTTGATAATAAAACAAATGGAAAAAGAATTGACTTATAGACACATAATTATGTGTTCATGCTTTTCCTCTCCATTATAGTTTAAAGTAAGTTTTTTTTAACAACAGGTAAATTCATGAAATTTGAACAATAGGCATAATTTTAAACAACTGCTGCTGATGTACATGCACATTTAGACTCTCAAACTAAGTATGAAAATCCCTACTAAATATAGCACAAAATACTTAGGGTTAAGACCACTCTCTGGGAAGAAGCTCAAGCTCTGTTGATAGGTGGTCTTTATTCACAGGATATAAGACAGTGTCCACATTATATTGAATAGTGCATGATTTCCCCCAACTGATCTTTAATTGCAGGGTGGTCTTTGTTTGGAGGTGGTCTTTAACACAGGTTTAAATGTACAACTAAGTCCACAACAAAGTGAAATTCCAAAATATGATAAACAGAACAGGAAAAATTATAGATTTAATTTGATTGCAGTCTCATATTTAAAATTTAACTATGAAAAAATCAAATTGAATAGTTTTGTACCATATCTTATTCGGACATATATCTTAGTTGCATTGTATATACACTGACCTGTTATTTCTGATTGTTATGTAATATTTGGCTTAAAGAAAGAAACTCATCAAAACTGCTTTGTGTCTGAAATGTCTAGGTCAAAATATAGTCAAAGTGTTTTCCATCGTTTGCCACTCTGCAAAATTTCTAAGTCCAGCAATTTAGCTTATAATTTGTACTGCATTAGAAAAAGTCTAAGTGTTTTCCACCGTTTGCCACTCTGCAAAATTTCTAAGTCCAGAGATTTAGCTTATAATTTGTACTGCAGTCTGTAGTTTACACCGTTTTCCACCCCTTAAAAAAACTAAGTCCAAATTTACATCGATTGCCACTACTATTCCATGGCAGATGGTGGCATTTTTTACACCAATCAATGGAAAACGGTGGCAATTTAGAAAATGCCACCATTTTCCATGTCTTTCCATCCATTTTCATCATTTTTTTCACCAAATGCCACGGATTTCCATGAAAATCAGTGGAAAATGATGGCAATCCATGGCAGATTTACAGAAGGGCAGTAAATAAACCTTCATCTGTTGTTGGTTTGTTTTTGGGGTTTCTCAGCTTTTAGACATGTATAATACATAACGTAATTGAGGATTTCAAGATAATGCATGACATAAGATTACAAGAGACAATAATTATTGCATGACTTATACATTTCTAAATTCTAAAGGACAAAATAGCCAAAATGGTTGGATGATGTTCTTTTTAGTATAGACGTTAACGCTAATTAGTTACGTTTTTACTTATTTTTTAAACGTTATAATTACTTGCCGCACTTATAGGTCCCAAGAAAGGTGACTTAGTGACGAAACTGACTACACATTGCCTTAGTAGTGTTGCTTTTAAAATTAAAGTATTGTTAGATGATATAAGTATAACGATATTTGCAGCTAAAAATAAGAAATCCTTGCTTGATAACATAATAATGAAGAAATGCTTGAGTATGAAAATAGCATAAATTAACATAGTTGTTTTGGAGTAAATAGTTCACAGTTCAATAATTTTCCTGTCATTAAATTCATTAATCTGTTAGAGAAAACTGAAAGTCATCATGATGCTTTACTGTAAAGCTTATAACAGTTATCATGGTACTTTAATGTAAAGCTACCATAAAGACAAACATACATGCAAAATGTAACAAATCAATATGAATCCTTTCAATAGGGGCGTGTATTTGTACATTATATGAAGTCTGCATTCATCTTTTATTCACTTTATCACTGCAAACTATAGTAAAAAACACTTTGCAATTGGTCACCTTGATTTTTCAATCACTTGCCTTAACAGCTAGTATTGTCACATTGAGAATGGCAAGTTTTAAAGTCCCTACAAGTACACCTGTACTGAGCAGTAACCTTTTGTAATTGGCCACTTCTGTTATACTTACTGCTTAACACAGGTCATTTTGAAGGGTGATATAACTAACACATGTTTAAATGTTTAAACCTGCATAATTGTGCAATGTTTATGTTTACAAAACAAGAATGAATACACAATACATCTTGTATTAGTCTACAAGATCACTTTTCTACATACAGCTGTGGCTGATTGAAATATGAATGTTTTACTCGGATAGTTTCTACAATATAAGACCACAATATCCTAATTATTAAAGTGTTTTATAAACAGCTGTGGATTGCCCCATGTGGTCTTCTGACGTGTATAAATATTTCCAACCTTCTTTTTGTATCGAAGTAAATATCTAAAGGAATAGGTCTGCTACAAGGAACACAACCTGAAAAATAATAAGGAATTATAAAATGAAAACGAAAAAAACAATAAAATTTTGAAATATATTTTCACTATCTATTACATTTGTTATCGGTGAAGTAGGCATAATGAAGAAGAGTGTTTATGTACCACAAAAGCAAGTTTTGATCGTGTTTTATACACTACAAATGGACACAGAATGTTTCATGTAAATCCTGCGATGTAATAAAATATCAACTTTCAAAACTGCATGTTCCCTTACACCGCTGCTGCTCTCCTCAATTTTTTATTTCTTCAACAGTGTGAATGCAGACTCTCTTCTCTTAATAGGTATTGTCACACTCTCTTCTTTAGCAGACAAAATATCTTTCAACCTTTTCCAAGAATACAAGAGGTCATTGTGTAACAAAATATCAACACTTTATCTGTCAGACACTTTGAAGACAAGTACAAATGTAGCAACAAATATAACAACAAATCAAATATTTAAGTTTATAACAGTCTTCAGAATCAGACATTATAGCTGCAAGTAGTTACATACCTGACATTGACTGTATACTGTTTTGCGAGCACTTCTGTGGTAGGTTTACATCTTGTATGTAACACTGCAGACTGAAAGCATATAATCATTTCCACCAATGTAGACCTGGCTCCTGTCTGTACTGTAGCATATAGACTGTGGATATCTCAAACTATCCAGTACTTGCCTGTCTTGTTTGAAGTCTGCAGAGACATGATGAATGGTGTCGTTGTTACAGCAGCATACCAACAATGATCCATCCTCTAACACCAACATTCCCATAGGTCCATCAAGATCCTTGTGTGTGTATACGGCAGATACTTCACCCTGTAATGTTACACTCACTATGGAACCGTTACCACTGTCACTGACATACAGCAGACTATGATCCTCACTCATCTCTATGTAGTTTGGAGAATCAAAGATTGATTGATCTGAAAGGGATATTGTGTTCTTGATATTTCCTTTCATATCTAGTACATGAATACTTAGTGGATCCCAGCATAACACATAAAGGCAGTTCTGATGGTAGATTATACCTCTACATTCCCCTTCAACATCAATGCTGTGGTCAGTTGACAGTTTACCTGCTGTTGTCATGATGAGAATCTTATTCTTGTCTGGTATTGTAACAGCAATCTGGTCCTCAGAAAGTACTGCAATGTCCCATGGCCTTGAGTCAAGTTGTTTCTTCTTAACTATAACATTCTTCTCAGTATTCACAACCATTAATCTTGAATTATTATTGTCAGCCAACACAAGCTTGTTTGAGGACAGGACAGAGCAACCATTTATATTACAATATTTACTAAACTTTATGTCTGATTTAAGTTGAAGACTGTTGAAAGTTCCCTTGCTTCTTGATACAGCAGTAAAGGCTTGTGCGGTCCTGGAGGGTACATCTACAGCTACTTTCAGATCTATCAACTTACCAAAACACTTCACTGACAATATATTCTCCAAATCTTTGTTACTATTGAATGTTAACATTGTTTTTGTTTTGTCTAATGATATTTCATACTGCTGAATTTCCCCAGACTGAAGTTCTGATTTAGCCCGTTTAATGTCAATGAAAAGTTGACCATTCTGATTAGATGCTTTGCTGCTTTGTAGACTGGACTGCAGTTTCTTGATGTTGGACATAAAGTTGATACATGAGGTGACAATTGCTTGAACTGCTTGTTTATTTGTTGCTTTCTTCTTACTGGCTTCTGCCTCAATCTTACTCTGAATGGTGTCCAAGTGATCATTTATTTCTTTCCTTTTTTTAAGAATATCTTTAATTGCTCTGTCATGGCTATCATCTATCTCTGTATCTTTTACTGCAGCTTTTTTCAAGACCACATTAGCTGCTTTCATTTTTTGATCTAGCTCTTTCACTATTTCTCTGTACTCATCACTATCCCCGATGCCTGCACATTTGTCTGGTATATAGTCAAGTTTACATGTCCTGTGGTTCATCATCATACAATCAGAGCAGCCAATTTCTTCATGTTTCAGGCAGAAATATTTGATGACCTCATCTCTATGGATGGAGCATTTCTCAGTGCAAACATCTGCAGGTTTAGGTAAGGTTGAATGTTTGTCCATGTTGTCTTTGTCCAGTAGCTGATGATTCTTTGTGGCGCTAGTCTTCTTGTGTATTTTGAAACAGCTGTTACACAGATATTCCCGGCAATCCATGCAGTATCCATTGGCTTCAACCTGTTGACCTTCTGTCAAACAGAAATCACAGCAATGGCCCAAATCTTCCACTTGACCTCGAGAAAATGAGCCTTGAAAATCTGATAATTTACTTCCTGATACTGCCATGTTCCATTTAGCAATTTTATTTATGAAAATACTTCTGTTTCAATTTAATTCCAGAAATCACACATAAAGCCAACAAAGTACTTGTACAACAACTGTTCATGGCCTCAGATGCCTATACATGTTTAAACCTGAATGCAGCTTAATTTATTTATTTTTTCATTTGAACAGTTTAAAAAGAAGTATCTCTTTATCCGAGAAATTGTATTGTGCACACACCTAAATGATTTATTTATTCCTGATAACATTTTAAAACTACCCCATTTAAGAAATATTGCATCCTACTTTCTTTTTCAGAATACACTGTAGATACTGCACATTTACAGATATGCCCTAGATCTATGTCAGGGTACAACTGATAATTTGTATAAAACTTGATTCATACCATAATGGTAGAGTATCAATAATATTCCTGTGAATATTTATGAACTTCATATTAGAACAGCAAAACATTTTTCAGTTGGCAACTTAATGTTTGCCGGTCTTCTGTATCTATTTATTCTTTATAACTGCATGCTTATTAATACATGACATCAGGTTGGGCAAGGTTATATATTCTTTCTAATTGCATGCATACATGATAGGGGTGTAACGATAGTCGATAGCCTAAGTTATATCAGGCCCGATAGTCAATGCGATAGCAATTTCCACTTCCTAAAATCGCTGATTTACATTGTAGTGGTCCTTTGCCATAAAACCAATTCAGTATCCATGTTACTACGTGACGTAGTGAAAAGTTTTAATGACACATATCTGTTCAATAAAAATTGTTTAGCATTCTAAATTAAAATAATAACGATTAAATTTTTCTAGCATATCGGATCGGCATTTCCGGTGATTTTGCCCATGCCGGAAAAACCGGTCTGGCACCCCTCCAATGCCAGACGACTTTCGTGAATTACTTATGACGTAACATTATAAACATTGTGACGTCAATTTCCCAAACACAATTCAGAAAATCGTTTGTTTTTCATGATAATTCATTATTTTGATAAGTTTGCATGTTGAAATCTACTTTAAAGTGCAATACGGTATGCAAGAAAATGTTTCCATCATGAGACACTTGGCTCAGATGGAAATATCCGTCACCTCGGGTAACTGTTTTACGGGAACTCGGCAGAGCCTCGTTCCCGCCAAAACAGTTACTCTCAGTGACGGATATTTCGATCTGAACCTCGCGCTCATGACAGAAACTATTAATACTGAATTCAAATTCTTCAAGCAAATCACGTGATCCATGGAACAGATGGTTAGGTGACTCAGGGTCTTTCAATTCTATTTTGAGTGACCCTGGTTGTCTGTAAATAAAATGTTTATTCAAGAATTCACTTCCATTTCATTCCTGCATAGACCTAGATACACAATCTGTGTAATTTCTATCAATGATTCTTACAGGCAAACCATCCCTAGAAAAACGATATGCCTATGTACTCTGTGATCGAGCTTCTTTTAAAATCCGGACATACTGGCAAACGGCGTTTAGACTAGACTGGAGTAATCGGATCGGACATAGTCACAGCTCAGCTGTCAGCATTAAAAGTCTAAGCATGTTGATAAACTGATATTTCTTAAGAAAAACAGAAATCAATGACAAATGAGATAGTGCTGTCAGTGTGTGCTGCTGACCTGCTGTAGTCCCTAGATCTGTACTAGCTGGACTTCTGATCATGTGACCTCAACTGACTTGACACTTCAAATTTTGTTCTCTGTTTCAGTTTTGTAGTATCTTAACATATACGTTACATGTTAAGCACATTCTTTTACTTCAAATTATTTGTAAGTTATTGAAGCTTATGGTATTGTAAACTATCTTTTGTTTATTGTGAAGGCATGGTCAAAGTTTGTCCATTAAAGTAAAAAAGTAACAATTTCATAATTTATCTGTTTATTACAGGACTGATACAAACAAATTGAATCAACTTAGTACAAATATATAGTTTGTAAACTATCGAAACTATCGTGATAGTATCGCGATAGTGAAGCCAACTATTGATAGTATATCGTGATAGTACTTTTAACTATCAATAACTATGGTGATAGTAAATTTGGCTGCAATAGTCAGCCCTAATACATCAAAATAATAATAATAAATCAAGCCCCAATTTAGTTTCGGCTAAGTACTGCAGCTTTTCCAATTTTTAAATTACAGCCAAACCTGTTTTCAGCAGCCAGCTAAGAGACGTAAGTAGGTAATTGCTTCATACCAGTGTATTTAATATAACTAGATGGGTGTTCAGTAGAACACTTGTGTTGCCCGCTTACACTTTGTGAGAATAACCAATTATTTAATAAGTACAAAAAGGGACATAACTCTGTCAAATATGACCTTGACCTACAAAAGTTGTTGGCATCACAACCTTTAGTCATAAGCAATACAAGTTGAAAGTTTGATGAAGAAATCCTAACAATAGCAAAGTTATAGACTACGTGAAGTTTTTGTGATTTACGGACGGACAAAGAAATCCCTTTGTATCACCTTTTCTCCGAAAGGGCGACATACAAATGGTCCAATTGCCATTTGTGATTGCATCAGGAAGTTTTTGCTAGGTTCATTTAAAATACTTATGACTTGCAATCTTGTCCAGCTTTATCACTGAGCATACATTACTGATCAGTCTTCCCCTTGTAACGATTGGACACTGTGTGATTGCATCAGGAAGTTTTTGCTAGGTTCATTTAAAATACTTATGACTTGCAATCTTGTCCAGCTTTATCACTGAGCAACATACGATCAGTCTTCCGTGCGATTGGACACTGTGTGATGCATCAGGAAGTTTTGCTAGGTTCATTTAAAATACTTATGACTTGCAATCTTGTCCAGCTTTATCACTGAGCATACATTACTGATCAGTCTTCCCCTTGTAACGATTGGACACTGTGTGATTGCATCAGGAAGTTTTTGCTAGGTTCATTTAAAATACTTGAAACGTTTCAAGAGAGGATACTAAGATTTCTCAATCCCCTAAATTTCATCTTGTATAATTTACAACTGACATCATCACATAAATTTCAAGGGAATTTATTTAGTATAGGAGGTAACCCTTAGTTACAGTCACACTTAAAATCCTCTGAACACTTAAGATGATTACAGGCCTCACTTATATAACCCAAGAAAGGTGACTTAGTGGCGAAACTGACAGTTTATTTGTACAAAAACATTACTAACATTGCCTCAGTAGCGTTGCTTTTAAAAACCAAGTTCTGCTACATGTTACAAGTATAACACTATATATTTTGTTCAATGATATTTGCAGCTAAAAATAAGAAATCCTTGCTGACTAGTAACATTATCATGAAGACACACTTAAATATGAAATCATACATCAACATTGTTTTAGAGTTAACAGAACACAGATCCATCATTTTTCTACCATTCAATTCATTATTGGGGGGGGGAAGTGTTTGGGGGGTTTTTGGTTTTTTTTTTTTTTTTTTTTTTTTTTTTAAAAAAAATAATATTTTTTTTTTTTTTTTGTGGGAAAAAAAAAGGGGGGGTTAAAAAAAATTTAAAAAAAAAAATTTGTACATGAAAAAACAACAAATCAATATGGATAGGGTTGTTTATTTGTTATTAAAGTACATTCTTCTTTTGTTCATTTTTCCACTGCACTCTATAGTAAACACTTTGCAATTGGTCACCTTGTTTCAACAGCCAGAATTGTCAGATCGTGAATGCCAAATTTTAAAGTCTTGTACTTGGCCACTTCTGTTATATCTCAATGCTGCTTTCTGTTATATTTCTATATTTTCACATTGAGAATGGCAAGTTTTAAAGTCCCCACAAGTACACTTGTACTGAGCAGTAACTTCTTGTTATTGCCACTTCTGTTATATTTCTATATTTTCACATTGAGAATGGCAAGTTTTAAAGTCCCCACAAGTACACTTGTACTGAGCAGTAACTTCTTGTTATTGCCACTTCTGTTATATTTCTATATTTTCACATTGAGAATGGCAAGTTTTAAAGTCCCCACAAGTACACTTGTACTGAGCAGTAACTTCTTGTTATTGCCACTTCTGTTATATTTCTATATTTTCACATTGAGAATGGCAAGTTTTAAAGTCCCCACAAGTACACTTGTACTGAGCAGTAACTTCTTGTTATTGCCACTTCTGTTATATTTAAAAATTACTGCTTAACACAGGTCATTTAGAAGGGTGATATA